>VWZZ01004208.1:494552-599968 GCA_013399095.1 Psophia crepitans | reverse complement strand
AGAAAAAGGAAGCAAAAAATGGAAAGGGGAAAAGCACTTGGTTAATTTTAGGCAAAAAAGAATGAAGTCGGGCATTAGTTTTCAACTGACTGAGATCTTTNAAAGAATGAAGTCGGGCATTAGTTTTCAACTGGCTGAGATCTTTCCAGTAATATAGGTTCATTTTTAACGTTGTGAAGAAATTACATTGTTAGTTTGTCTGAGCCTTTATTCATGTTTGTCTGAGCCTTTCTGAATATTTATTCTTAATAATAATTAGAACCAAATTTTTTAACATGAGGATTTTGAAATACCTATAACACGGTTACATGCACAAAGTCTAGAGATTATTGCAGAATTTTCATACAACTAAGAAAAAACCCTACTTAATAAAAGTGATTTTGTTGAAAATTTTGTTTTAGCTTTGCTTCTGCTGCTTGAAATGGAACCAAATATCTCAGTGCCTAATAAAATAGAAGCTCTATAACTGAGTAATGTTGAAGGATCTAAAAAAAAAAATATATATATATTGGTACAGATTTTTAGTATCCTTGCTTTTGCAAGTAAAGCTTTTGAATTAATTAGTGTCTCCACATGCTTACAGATTTGGAGACGTCCCAGAAAAGAGTTTCTAGGGATTAGAAGCTTCTGGCAGACTTCAGCAAAATATAATAGGTCAGAGACTGTTTGTTTATTCATTTATCCACCCATCCCATTGTGAAAAGATGAAATGGCTCCTGCAAATGAGTATTAAATTAAGATCCCAGGCAAGTAAAACATTACTTTTTGATTCTATATCTTTAGAAACATCAGAGAAGGTAGACATCTTTGACTTACAGGCACACCACTACGCTTTCAAACCTCCGAAGCTGCATTTTCCAGGCAGGGCACCGTGCTGTTCAGTGGGATCCGTTCGAATGAGTGTGCAAAAAACTATGAAGTTTTAATTCTCTGGGACTTGCAGGCCTGCACCTGACTGCTGAGTTCTGCCCATACCAACTCAGTAGGAACTGGTCTTGGAAAAATTGCTTTCTTTCTAGTTCAGCTTTCAGAGAAAAGGTGACCGGTGTAATTACACCCGCTCTCAGTCTCAGCTCTGCTCTTCACCTTTTCAGCCACCAAACAAGTGAAGTTGGACAGAAGGTGGCAGGATTAGGCTATGGAGCAGATCTGGGCAGCCAAGCCTATTACTGTTTTCCTAGCATTTCTTTTCAAAAAGTTAGGTGACCATTCTGCTATAGTGGAGGCTTTGAAGAGATGAATGTATGTTCCTTATACTGGAAATTATATATTTTTCTATAGCTAAACCTAAGTGATTACATATTAAAACCAGCAGTATCCTAGTACCATGCTAGTTTCCTCGCATATTCAAGTTACGTCTTCACTAAAAAAATTAAAAAAAAACAAACAAGTTTGTCTGAAGGGCATTTTGGACCTTTTGCTTCAATTGCCATGGATTTTCTTTCATATTTGTACTACTAAGACCTAAAACACTGTCAAGTTACCATCCACCATACCTCACATAGAAATTAAAATCATAAAATAATCACGCACGTGGAGACTAATCATCAGAAAGGAAAAAAAAGAAGGAAAATGGAAACGAGACAAAACCAGTGGTTCTGTTTCAGAGGAAGGTGACAAGCTTTGCTTTCCTTGGCAGCTAGGACAGACACCAATATATACCAGAGGAAAGAGCCTAATTAAGGCAATTAAAGTCTAAGCAATCACAAGCTGACCAAGCTGAAAGCTTTTCAAAATGCAAACAGTCGTGTTTGTGATAGGTGACATTCCTGTATGCCGATGTATTTCCTACATACTTTCTTGCTGTAGTTCCTGTTTGATTGGTCAGGGAACAGTATTTAATCTCATATGTTAGTGTAATTTACTTTATACTCCATTACAAGTTAGACAAATGTATTGTCATGGTGAATTTGGGTCAAGAGAATAAATTAGAATCATATTTTTCCACCCTCTACCTTTCTTGGTAATAATTTGACAGTTCTGTTACTAAAACCATAAATCTGGTTGAGTTCATCATAAAGGCAATGTGAACAAAGCAAAGCTAACCGCACTCTCAGCTTTCAACAGTTTCTTCGGGAGCAAGGATTACTACCCTGCCCAGAATCAGGAGTGGTTTTATTACTTGCATTTGCCTCTGGGTAAATACCACATTTCCCACCCTCCGAAGATCTGCATAGGACGATTGCCTGAGTACAATCGCAACGGAGAAAAATCCTTGAAAACGCTGTAAACAAGCCTGATTTGGGCCGTCTTCCAGTTTTTCCTTTTGCCTCTGCACACAGAAGCAAAACATAGCTTGGATGGAAATTGTTTTCATCTTATTCTAGTAATTTTACCCTGGCATAGCCATCTGCTTCCAGCCTGCAGGCTGTAATTGTATATCAGGGAAATACCGACCCTCCAGGTTCCCTGCGCCTGCCAGCCAGCCGGGGAAGGAGTGGGCTTGGGCTTTGGGTACTCCATGTGCCATTGAGCTTTCCTGCATTAGCAGTGGTGGAAGGACACACCATGAAAGAGCTCAGAACTGAATATTCTAGTTTGCTTCAATAGGTAAGGAAAGGGGAGGCAGTATTACAATCTCTAAACATGCAGTAAACTCAGTGGGAAAACCTTCCTGATGATTTCCCGTGAGGTACAGAAAGCTAAACTAAATTATTCATTTATATGCTTTTATTGCAGCTTATCGTCCTCCTAGTCTCCCCACCAAACTTTCCCCTGCCCCAGAAAAGAAAAAAAACACCACCAAAACTATAACAAAGTCCTTCACAACCCCTCTTTAGAGGTGATACTTAATTATAAGGGATAGTCAGGTGGCCCAAATTAGACAACAGAATACTTAAGCACATGTTTAATTAAAAGATTAAGTATTGGGAGTTAAATATACCTTTTAATGCTTTGTTGAATTAGGCCATAAAGCAGAATGTCACTTTCCAGTCTAATTTTCAGCTATTGTTTTCCTTTTCCATGGCTACGTGAGCAGACTCCAGCCAAGCTGCTCCACTGGTTACTTAAAGCACATCAGCACTTGATCCCCGGCCAGTTGCAGCTACCGAACAGGCTGCCGCAGCTTCGAGAATGCCTTCTGCTCCCATGCCAGCCTCTAAAGAGCTTTTCCTGCCCCAGGGCTCTCTTCCCTCTAATAAATGTAAAATTACAGGGGCTTACCATCAGATTTTTATTTTTTTAATGAGCCTTAAGGAACAGTAGGAATAACATCTAGCACTTGAGTTTTGGAGCAGCCATTTGTAATATTGCAGAATGCTGCTATATTTAATGTGGTACCGCAGAGTTCACCAAGTTAAATTGTGCAGATTTTGTTATAAACTTACATGTTCTAAAATTTTTGTAAAGTTTCCCTCAAAGTACCAGCACTTCTACAGATTAGTGGGTTTCTAAGTAAGTTCTCAAAGCTATACCACGGATGGTCATCTGTTCCTTAACGACATTGCAGCTTCAGTACTCAGGAACAGGAGCACCAAATTAGCTGATGTTCAATGGTCTGGGTTGTTGTGGGGTTTTTTCCCTTGACGGAGCACATTTATTTTTCAAAATAACCACGTTGCCCTATCCTTCTGCTTGACAAGGCTTTTGAAGCCTCAGCATGAGCCTAAGAAGCACCACTACATATCTCACATACAGCATAGGTACTGCCAAGATGTCGTTTCAATAACAGCTCCCGAGATACTTTTCAGCGCGTCTTTGAGCACATTATGCTTGGAAGGACACACAGCTTTAAGGAATTCCATCAATCTCATCTAGCAAGAAACAATCTACAAAACCTCAACAATATATATATATATTGCAGAAAGCAAATATTGAAATATTCTTTTTGATATTCTGAATCAGAGATTTTAAAGGGGGAAAAAACATTGCCCCCCCCCAAAAAAAAAAAGCCCCACACCTGTCTTTTAGCTGTGGAGAAGACACCTGTGATTAATTTTGGCAGGGCAGCTGTCCTGGGGAGGCCTGCTGGGTATTTTTTTCTGGGTGGTGCTACCTGTGTGATGTTACTTCAAAAGGGCCCTTCTGGGGAAGAGCTTGTTTTCAGGTGATGCAGGATGGGGCTGGACTCCATGTTTCACCAAGCAGCTCACCAAGCCTGGAGAGGTGGACCTGCTTGCATGGATCAGGTGAGCAGGCCAGTTTTGGTTGGGAATTTTTTTCTTCTGATATAGATGCTCTTGAGTTTCTCTACTTAAAAAATGAATTATTCTAATTTGTATTCTAATAAAGTTTCAGTTTAGTGTGAAGGATTTTGAACCTTGCAGGGAGCTTGTTGTAGAGAAAGGCATGCCTCTTTCCCAGCACTGGCCTGGGGTCCTCTCCCATTAGGAAGCAATGGCTGAGTGTTCCTTTTAAACAAAATCTTTACTAGACTTGATTTAAAATGTGGGAGGACAGTAAGTAATGTGATACTGTAATTTGATAAATTTTCAAGCCAGATGAAAAATTTTCTTAGCTCTGTGGGTTCTCATGGATGTTAAGGTGTTGTATGATGCAGACCTCAAACGCTCCTGAATTACAGCAAGTGCCACCAGGAGCACAAAAATATTTTTCACAAAGAAAGAAAAAAAGCTTTTTTTTGCTTTGTTGATACTTTACTCTTTTACCTGATATTTGCAAATGCCAACATTGCTGAAAACTGCTAACAATTTCTTATATGTTTCCAAGGTGGGAACATGTGTTTAACAGTAATGAGGAATGTTGATCAGTGATAAAAAAGGAGGTTTGTCAGGTTCATAATCATAGATTAACTTACCGAATTCTCAAAGCAGTATATTCCAGCATTCATTGATGATGCTGAGATGAGTAAGTAAGTCAGAGGGTTAACAGCCTGAGAAGCGTTACAACATTTGCAATGCATAGCCAGTTCTAAAAGCTACTTCACAAAGCAGCTGGTGATGATACAATGGTGCTGCACAAGAAAAAGATTGTTATCCAGCTGTCAACTGTCTTACGTGTTTTCATCCATCAAGTGTTTTAGAGGGCCACCTTCCTATGCTGCCATAATTTAGGCCTCATAGCTGTGATATCCTAGGTCCTCTTTATGCAAATATAAATTATCTGTATGCCAAAAAAAGTCTTGACCCCCCTAGTGAGATCTTGAAAACTGAAAAATTCAATAGATCTTTCTAATCAAAATACACAAATGCATATAGAAGAGCATTTCCCAGCTTAAATGTTCCCACAAGTAGTCAATATCTACCATTCATTTTTCTGCCGGTTTTGTTCCTAGCTTCTGCTTTTTGGGTTTTTATCAGTTCTCACAAAAAATCACGTGTGTATGTGTAGCAATAGCTCTGCAGACAAACTGGTTGCTCCCTCCTTTCCAGCTATCCCAATAGTTCAGTAGTAGATCATTCATAGTTAACAGTAGGAATGCAGACATATGATGCACGTGTTTTTTCTAGTGTTGCTGTCATTAGAAGTGTTAATGTTCTCTCTTCTCAAGCTTTACCCCTGAGAGGCATATTTTTAACTGTAAATATCTGCTTTCATTACAGTAATGCTTTTTATGGTTAAACATAAATCTAGAAATCTGAACAGATCTCACTCTAAAGACTCAAAAAGCTTGTTTTAGCTCTCATGGCGTGTGATGTTTAGTCTATCTACAAATGCTTCGATAGGAACCAGTGAATACAGTCCCAAGCCAGTTTTCAATTACTGTCACGAGTGTTTTTAGCTGTATTTAAGTATTTGGATGTTTTATTATGGCTGTTACAGCTCACGTGTTATCTGACTGAGACCTGCCAAATATTTATCAAATTTACTGAGTTCCTTGACAGTAAATATTCATGCAGTAGTGGTAACTTCCATCATGGACCTGGTGATATGTTCAGTGCGTGTGGTTCAGTTGGGAATGGTATTTGAACAAATCTGTGTGGCCCTGCATGTGTCTTGTAATGCAGTGTTTAATAAGCTGTTCGTTCTGCTCACTGCAACTGTCCAAAACAGATGAAAGAAAATATACTGTGCCTGTTCCCAGAATAGATAAACCCTGGTGCTTTTTCTCCACTTACCTGATACTGCCTAATGCTTGTAATCTTTCTAAACGCCTGCCCAGACTGTTGGGATGTGTGTATGGGTCCTTCAGTCTAATTTTGCATCCTGCAATGTACTGTTTCTTTCAATGTTTTTTTTCAGTGTTTCATTTAATTTCTTGTCAACTGTGCCCATGCTGACACAGCGTGGTGCAAGGAGCACCGCTTACCTCTGGTCTGCTGTTCATTATTTTATATATTTCTACTACAATTCAGGCATCCATGCCACTGTCATTTTTCCACAAAGTCAGTGCTTCCTAGGCTCTCTTGCCAATTAATTGGAAGTACTCTTGACAGAAATGACAGATATGCCTGAGGAAGAACTAGTGTCTAGAGGAGAGTGTTAAGATAACTTATAAAGCTGAAATTAATAAGTAGATGAGTTTCTGATGACGCTCTTGAATAAAGTGGCTAATCAATAAAGCACACTTTGAACAAAAACACTCATTATAAGTGCAGGGGCTTGTCTGTGACTAGAAAAGAGAAAATATGAGCAAAACTTGCTTTTGTGATGTTAACAGGATTCTTACAGTTAAGTATAAGATTTTTATGGCAGTCATTGATATATATTTGCTAGAAACACACTGTAAATCTCTTGTAGTCAGGAAAAGAAAAATAAATAGGGATCATTATAGGATGTGTTGGTTGAGGAATGCCTCGTTCCCCTTACTGGTACAGGGTATTTTTACGCCTTATTTTCTTGGTTTATGCAAAACAGCCTTAAGGGCCACAGCTGCCTCTTACTTACCAGTTGGACAGGCTGGTGTTATGGAGTATATGCTGGTACAATGATGTTTCTCCTCTTGCATATCTTTCTGATTTTACTTTCAGTACCATTTTTAGGACCCCTTAAGCAGTCTCTTTCTCCATGTGGTTAATAAAGGTTTCCCTACAGCTGAAGAATTTGACTGAAGTATGATCCCCAAGTACAATGCCTGCAGGTCCATGCAGGCTGTACCGTAACTCTTAAATGCCATCTTGTAGTCTTTTTCTCACTTCATATTTATATTGTTTCATTCCTCACAGCCAAGTGAGATGGGTTACTTGTTATTCAAGAGCTATCAACAAACTAATCCTGAATCTACTCTTCATTCTGTCCTGTATTTTTCTCTGCAATGACAGACTCTGTTTTCCTTTCACCCTGTTGGCTTTGCTATTGGGTCTCAGATTCAAAACAATGCTCTTCAAAACTTCTCACAGCCACTATAAAATATTCTTGAGTATCTGTAAGCGAAGCGCTTTTCACTGCTTTCCTGTGGGAGATGTTGCTCTTACCATGAAGTTTTTCTGATATTGAGGGGAAGTTCCCACACCTAAATTATGGAAGACTCCATGCCAGTTGTGCAAACCCCAATTATTAAAATATAAGGGTAAATGGTGCAGAGTTGTTTGCATACGTTGTTTAGCCAGGATAACTTCTGCCAGGAAATGCATTTCCCTTTTTTCTTTCTGTCCATATACTTCCTGAAATGATTTATTTATCAAGGCTGGAGGTTCTGTATAAACAGCTTCAGAATGGGAGTTTATGGTATCAAGAACAAATTTGTAAAACTACATGTTATATGCTCTCAGCAGAGTGACCATGGCAAGCAAGTATGTTTGGACTTTGAAGTAGGGCTATGGTTTTTCATGTGTCTTGTTTCTTGTTTTCCTCCAAGTCTGAAATGGGCATTCTCAGGCAGGGATTCTCCTAACTGTCAGCTGGCAGATTTTCAAGGGAGATAATCAAGGGAGTGGAACATCTCCCTTATGAGGAAAGGCTGAGGCAGCTGGGTCTCTTTAGCTTGGAGAAGAGGAGGCTGAGGGGTGACCTTATCAATGTTTATAAATATGTTAAGGGTGAGTGTCAGGAAGATGGAGCCAGGCTCTTCTCAGTCTCATTAAGTGATAGGACAAGGGGCAACAGGTCCAAGCTGGAGCATAGGGGGTTCCGTGTTAACATAAGGAAAAACTTTTTCACCGTGAGGGTGACAGAGCACTGGAACAGGCTGCCCAGAGAGCTTGTGGAGTCTCCTTCTCTGGAGACATTCAAAACCCGACTGGACATGTTCCTGAGTGATGTGCTCTAGGTGGCCCTGCCTTGGCAGGGGGGGTTGGACTAGATGATCTTTCGAGGTCCCTTCCAACCTCTACGATTCTGTGATTTTAGCTGCAAATGCAGGACTGGCCAACTGCATAAAGCATCTTCCTTGTTAGTCCTGCTCCTTTGCCTTCATAGTTAGTATTACATCTGCATGATGTCTCTCCAGCTTGGTTTATACTGCATGACACAGAACGTGTTTCAACAAGATTAAAATGGCAGTACATTTTAGACTCCATCCTGGAAATACTTGGTTTTCATTGTTCCTTAAGGACTATTTCAAGGACTCAGACTCTACTTTGATTTGTGTGCTGCCCTGGGTTTAGATCCAGCCATGTAGACATGGCCTGGCAGTGGGAGATCCCCTTAGGCTGCAATTATGTGGCCTCAGAGTGACATGAGTCGATGCAGGACCAAAGATGGGATGCAGTTTCTTTTGTCATAATACACTGTTTTCTACAGTACCTTTTGCTTATACTTTAAGCAATAAACCTGCCGTAACAGCCATATGGGGAGAGCAGCTGAGCGCCTTTGGTACTCATTTTCCTCCCCCTTTTTTCCAATCATTAACGAACGCTCTCCAAGGAGCTTTTTTCCCCGTGGGCACTGTGTAATTACTCATGTATGACTTGGAGACAAAGTAAAAAAAGAAAAAAGAATAAGTGGAAAAACTTCCCCAATGCCTCCCCAAACTACATAGGTGTTCATCTGTGCCTCAGTGGAATAATGTACGTGTCTGCGGTTTCTCTTGCTTAATGTTGTTAAAGGGAGTCGATCCCTGCAGCAGCATAAGGGTTATTCTGCAAATCTTGCCTGTGGGAAGGACCCATTAGGAAAATCAGCTCTGTGTAATCCTGGTAAACTTTGAAGCAAGGAAAAAAAGTGTCTGCAGCAGGGTCAGATGGTAAAACTCATTGTTTTCAGTAGGGTCAATATTTCAATAATTGGTCCTGCTTCTTCACAGACTGAGATGGGAAGGAAAACACTCCTGTGCGAGCAAAGCAGGATGCTTTGTGTGTATATATACAAAGTACAGTAGATACTTGTCAAATTGACTTAAGGTTTTTGAGAATCTCCTATTTCCTGAAGTACAGTCTTGGTGAAAGCAGGAGGTTTTGCAGGCATTTTTCTGATTTATTGCACGTTTTAATTTGACTTTATCAAAACAATTTGACTTTAACAAAAATATTTCTAATATTTTTCTAGGTGTGTAGGAGCACAAGCTAAGCAAATCTGAAGCTGTATTATTTTAATGTTTTATAGTAGTTCACTAAGTTTTAAGTTAGTTTGATTTCTCATTGCTATTTCAGTATTTGGATGCATTTCAAAAAAATCTGAGACTCTCTTGCATGAGCTATTTAAACTAATTCTGATCATTTTGATCCTGGGACTGAGGGGGAGACCTGTGAACTGGTGCAGTCAATTCTGTTTCTACGTACTTGCATCCTGAGTCCCTGCTGGAGAAGGGAACGTAGTTTTTTCCCTTTGCTGCGGTGGCTAAAATGGCTTTTCTCAGCCTGCTTGTAAAAGGAGCAGGTTTTCATCACATCTCCTCTTGACCCTGCATGTTCCTGCGGGGATGCAGTTTCTTCTCATAGATGTCTCTGTTACACAGAGCTATGAAATCACATATGGCCAGGCTCTGCCACCAGAGCAATGTGTGTTTCCACTGTGGGATGTAGTTATGTGAATCTGGCAAAGTCTAATTTCTGCTAAATCATACTTTTTTCTTAAAGCAAGCGTGTTTCCAATTTTGGTAGTTAATGTGTGTTCACTGAACTGAAAAATACACGGGTCTGTAAATGGTGTATGTGAATAGAGGGTGTTTGCAGAGTACCTACTACAGCAGTTTAAAGTGAAAATACGCAGGAAATGTTCCTTAACACCTGCTGCATAGGAATGAGCTGGCTGGCCCAATAAAGCAGGCAGGCTGCAATCACCCCTGTGATTGCTAGGAACAAATTACAGATGCATTCTGTCTGTTTTCTTAATTACAAAACCAAGGTGAGTTTTGTGGTTATGGATCTTGCTACTTATTTCACTAGTCATTTAAATGAGTATGGAAGGAAACTCCTGAGCATTTCATTGCCAAGTAATCATTTCCATAAAGTGATTGTGGTGTGTGTCTTTCCTAGGCATCTTGACCGCTTTTTTTTCTACATGGGAATTCTGGATAGTGTGAAGTTCAGAACCAGTGTGGATATTAACCTTCTGGCTTTAAAATCTATTATTTTCTGAGCACTCTTTTATATGATATTTTATGTAATTAGTACAAATCCTCTTACAGTGGCAGCTCTCCGTGCAACCAGATAATCTGAGCCTGGAAGAAGCAATTTGCTTTTTGTTTTCCCAGGACGTTACACCCAGGATGAAGGAACTGCTGGATTCAGGTTCAGCTGAAGCTGATAGTATCTGGCAGTTGTCTAACAGCCCTCAAGGTGCATCCCTGGGGGTTGAACTTCTCTTCCTTTTTTTCCCCTCATAAGAATGATTTTAGTTTATCACCTGACCAGGGTTTGAATTACTTGACTAGATCTGGTGTTCCTGCAGCCTGTGTTCAAGAATCAGGTCTGTCACTGTAAAAAGCATGAATTTGCAGGATCTCTGCTAAAGCTAAATCTTTCACACTAGCAAAAGACTTTTCTACCTTCCTGGCAATGAACAACAGAGAATATTGAAATACTATAGATGAGACTTCAAAGAATAAACTTGCTGAGCCAGGAAACTATTGAAAACACTGGCAGAAGTCTACTCTCTCTGAATGGGTCAGTGCTTTTGTGGGGCTTGTGTGCAGACAGGCAAAAAAGACTGTTTCCTTCCAGGAGCTGTTCAGGTAATCCAGTTAATGCATACGCATGTGTATAAGGTATGCATGTACCTTATTGTATATATGTTTACGGATATTAATTGCAATGAAATGAGTTCCTTGGATACACGTCCTGGTAGGTTAAATGGGTTGCTGTAAGTCTACCAGCCCTGAGAATATTTAAACTAGTGGGGCGGGCTCTTTGGGCTGTTCCTGTGCCAAAGGTGGAACAGAGTGTTCTGTCACATACAGGAGTTATTCTACCTTCTAGTTGAGCAGTTTATTTTGCTTTGGGTGGTGGTTGCAGTCTGGAGGCTGGGCATGAGTCAGGACAGAGCCACTGCACAGGATGTGAGGTTCATTCCTGGCCTCTCAAGTGCTCCAGTGTCAAAGTAAAGGCTGAACAAAATTCTTCCAAGCCTTTTCCATTTTGTTTCTTTAGACAATTTCCTTAAAAATCCCAAAACTACACAAAAAAAACCAACCAAACACACACACATGCCCCCAACACTTCATTGCATTTCTCAGGCAGAACTTTGTACAACTTGTGAGTAAATCTGTGGGTATTTTCACCTAGTTAGTGGAAAGCTAATTTGATTGGTTTTGGTAGTTGGGTGATTTCTGTATGGTTGTACATAGAACAAAAGGACACCACCCTTGGCTCAGGTTGGTGTGGTAACAGCAAAAAGGCACGTGTATTTATTCATCAAAACTGCTGGCAGGGATTTTAAGTCCAATGGTTTTGTCCCTTGTGCCTCCACCTTTTAAAGAGCATTAAATCCTCCACACTCTTTCTCAACAATAAGTCATGGGTTTCTAGACTAGTTTTTTAGATCTCAAGATCACAAGGATGCAGAGAGATACCTAAACGTTCATCATCTTATTACTCTGGAAACTGCAACAAGGCTGTGTTGGTAGATGTGCTATTCAAGTACATCAGATGTTCTTTGTAGACACGTTTTCATTGATTTTTAGCTACATATTCAAATATATTAAAATTACTATCCTGGACTGCCTAGCTGTATTTTGCTGGCTTATCTTCGTACACAGTCTGAAACAAGACTTGTTCCTACCACTACATTTTTTTTTCCCCCCATAAACTATTACAGAAGTTAGTATTGATGTTTTTCCCACACTTCAAAAAAACATACAGGATATAATCTTGCCTTTACTTTCTCCCAACATTCAAATAAATTTTGCTCACAAAAATGTCTTGTGTTTCTTTAATCACATTGTATAAATGGGTTTTACGAAACCTGAATGAGTATCAGTATAAATGGCATAAGCTTTGTTATCAAAGTTTCATCCATCTCATGGGACTAACTTATCTATTCATGCAGGTTTTTGCCTGAGGAAGGAAGATTAGAAGAAAAGAAACTTTAGTAGGAGCTAGTCTCCTTTGATCACACACTTTTATGATATATGATATACGCTGTGGTGTTTTAATACCAGAAGTCTGTTAAAAGCTCAGTAAATTGTCCCTATTTATAAATGGAAAAAGCAAAGCAGGAAATATTACTGTGGAAAAGACCAATAAACTGATAGTGGTAGTGTTCTTAAATATAACAGATGCACTACATATGAATACTTGATTATGCAGACGTGCTATGAATTTTTTATATTTTCTGAAGGCTGGCTTCTTGTATTCATTTCAGAATCATTTATCTGAGATTTTAATGTTAAAAGCAGAGTTTTTCTGACCTCCAGGAAAAACAACCACCAGGGAAATGACTCTGGCAGTCACCTCCAGGTTATTAGATGAGCTTGTAAGAAATGGCCTTATAAACTAACTCAAACTCACTAAGTGACACAAGTTCTTCCTTTTGTTTAAAAGGGCTTTCATCCAAACCTTTGAAATTGTAGAAGAAATGTTTAGAATGGAGCCAGTTAGAATTTTTTTTAATGGTCATCTGAAATCCCTGAAATAAAAAGTAGACAGGAATGCACCAAGCCAAACCTCAGGTGAGAAGTAAAATGTTGGGTCTGTCAGGAAACCAGAAACTGCTTTAGGAAGGATGTGCAACAACCTATATACAATTTTCTGTGAGATATCTATATTTCCATATTCAGCCCCTGTTCTACCCAGTAACATAAAAACATGCTTTTTATGCAGTGTTAAAATTATTTTTCATTTAGCTTTTCTGAAGGCCAAGTTCATCAGTGTACTGTGCTGTGATTGGTAAATATATCTGAAGTGGATGCAAACCTTGTTTTGTACAAACTAACTCCGAACTGATAGAGCAATTTCTTGAGCCTCTATTTTTCCCTTTCCCTTGGTCTAATTTCACACATTCTTCTTGCAATCTAAAGCTCATTTTTCATTTTTATGCCTTAAAAATCTTTATAGTTGGTGTCTGTGCTCCCTTGGCACCGTCACTGAACCAAGCTACACAGATTTAGCTCTTTTAATCTTCTCTAATAAGTCAGTCCCCCTCCATCTGCCTCAATTTTTGTTGCTCTCTGAACTACCTCCAGTTTGTCCATCTCCTGCTAATGAGGTGAACTTCCACCAAAGCTCTTGGGAATGAGACTGCTTCCTCCCTGACTGCTGACATTATCCTTTATGATGCATGCTGTGCTGGGAATAGAAAGGGATTGGGAAGAGTGTGCAAGTGGAGGCACTCAGACAGCAGAATGTATATTAGTTGCAGTAAGTCAGAGATAGGAGAACTGATTATTCATGGCAGACTTTCCTTGTTGGACCTCTTCCTAATCTGAACTTGGCAACACCCACCAAGTTATACTGGATTTCCCTTCTCTCAGCTGCGAGTTGTTTCCCCATTTCACCTCTGATTCCCTCTCCTCTGCTGCTGCTCTTCTATACGTTCATTGCAGAGCCATGCCTTCCTCCGAGTGCCCGGATTGAATGTGCTGGTGCGGGTCATCCTCGCTTTCATAGTCTGCTCCCACAAGGAGGACTTTGATATGCAGCAGAGTGCTATATACTCTTAAAATGCTCAGCCTGCCCCGTGGCTTTTTGCAGGCAAGTTGGTTCCGCTGCATTTGAGCAGGAGATGATGGGGAAGATGTCCAGCAGCCCTTTGCTCCTGTGTGACTTGCTCTGCTGCCTGTGGACTGTTCCTGAGAAAGCTCTGCTCTTCCGAGATGAGATTTGCTTTTATGGCTGAAGTTGTGCTGTGACTAAGAAGCAGGACTCTTGGAACATTAAGCAGTGATAATTTATTTTTTTTTAAATATGCGCTCTAGACCCAGGTCCTAGAGCCACGTGTGAGATAAAGATTGAAAAGTTAAATTTGACTTGATAACTCAATGAGAAGCCAGCCATGAAGGAAAGCCAGGCTGTTATAGTCCGTCATGCTGAGGAGATTATTGGTTGTGCCTGTGCTTACAGAAATACTGTATTTCCTTTCCTTCTCTTTTCCTAGAGAAGAGGGTTGGTTTTCTACTTGCTGGTGGAAAATTATATAACTTAAAGCTACTTCTTTGCTGCCCTGACATTTGG
Organism: Psophia crepitans; assembly: GCA_013399095.1. Classification (NCBI taxonomy): domain Eukaryota; kingdom Metazoa; phylum Chordata; class Aves; order Gruiformes; family Psophiidae; genus Psophia; species Psophia crepitans. The sequence continues at coordinate 585,578 of VWZZ01004208.1, read as the reverse complement.
TTTGTGGTAGACTACTTACCAGTAATATCCAGTAGTTCGTTAAAGTCACTGCCTTTGTATGTGTTAGTTCCTTTGTATTTTCCAAAGCATATTTTTTCCAAGACACAAGTGATTTCACTTGAATAAGGAAGAAATGTTACACGTAGAAATAATCTATGCCATTAGAAACTGATAAGCTGCAAAAGAGCACTAATTAAAACTGCTGGAGGCTGCACTGAATATAAAGGAACAGTCAGTAACAGAGAAACACCTCTGTTAGCCTTTTGTCTTCATAACCAAGAAGCAGTCATCAGTTTTAACCTATCGTGAGAAAAAGGCAATGTTGGCATTATTCAGATTTTCCTTTGCTTCTTCACAAGTCTTGCATTCATTAAGCATTTGTTGATTTTTATCTTCCTTCACCCCATCTCCTGTATCTTTGCCACCCAGTTACTGAAGACAAGGCATGCAATGAGCCTTTGTAGTTTCTGTAACAGTGCATGGAAATTCGTGCATTCGGAAGCATGTCTTACACTAGTCTGAAGTCTGCTGTTTGAAAAAGATCCAAAGAAATATGGAACTTCACAGTTTTGGGGTCTTAGTTAATGTTTTTGTGTATGTAAGCTACAGTCAAAGGCAATCAATCAAAGCTTCCTCTTTTTCCCTCAAGGAATCCTAAGGTTACCTTGTCTACTTATTTTAACATCTTGTCCAGTCAGGAATTTCTGGATGTTGCTCAGTGATGTAAATGTACACACTGTCAGCAAAGCTGCGAGATCTCACAAAAAGAGGGTGACTTGTGTTATTTTTTTAATCTTTAGAAGTAAATTACTGCAAATAATATTGCAATTACATCAGCTTTTTTCTGGGATATTAATACTTTTAAAACATCTCAAGATTTAATCCAAAATTAGTGGTTTTAATAATTCAGTTTGGGAATTCTTGACTTGGTTACAAGTTAGCATCTAATCTGCAAGAGTCATGAATACTGTGCCTTACAATAACAACTTTAACTGGTCCAATATATAAAAAATTATGATGAACATTCAATGAGCAGTCCCAAGCCAAACACCTAGAGTATATTATTCTCTTGCTGCAAAGGATGGGTAGAACTTGTGGTGTGGGATGTCTCTTAACTTCTAGAAGAGATGTTCCTATCACTACCAGTAAAACTCTCCCCACCTCACATGGGGTGTTCGAATACCAGTGCCTATCATGGAAAGTCTTTCTTCTCCACCCAGTCTCCATGCAAAAGGTGTCCTAATACAGGCAGGAAAGGAGCACAAATGTGGCTTCAAGACCAAAAGCCAACCTGGAGGGGCTTACTCAGGTCCTCTTGGCTTGTGAATGATTCAGTCTAGGGAAGAAATCCCCTTCCTCTATGGATACAAACCTCACTAACTTTCTCAAGTGGAGAGGTCTGATGAAAACTCCTCTGTTCCCCTCCACACTGAAGCTGGGGAGAGCAGAGGACCCCAGTAAAACGGGTGCAGACAGGTCATGAAGGTTTAGTTAAATCATTGAGAGGAAACTCCTGATGCACCCTTGGATTTGGCATTTTCCTTGAAGGCACTGGAGCTATGAAGAGTAGGACGTGATTACCCTTAAATGTTCAATGAGCCTTAACCTGTTCTTGTTTGGTGGCGTTTAACTGAATCACCTCGCTGTGCTCTGACAGTTCACTCTTGGGACACTCCTGTCTTGTGGCCACAGAGTTCACTGTCCTGGCATGTGCTGACTGTCCACACAGTGGTGAGTCCATCAGCTGCTGCAGCTCTTTCTGCATATCTCACCAGCATGCCAATAGCATCCTGATGGGAAGTAGGCAGCAGACTACTCTGCATTCCACTGGTGGGAGGCAGGGGGAAACCAAGGGGGAAACCAAGGGAGAAACGAAGCTACCTGGATGTTGAAAAATTCTGACATCCTCCTTCTGAGCTCCCCAAGTTCACACTGAAAGCTTGGGGATTTGTGCATTTATAAAAAGCAGGAAAAAAAATTTGAACATGAGCATCTTCTTGCATGCTAGTGCTGTCTGCTCAGGCATTAGCATAGCCCTGATGGATTGGCGAGCTGCCTGGAAGAAGCAGGCAGCTGCCTGTCGATCCTTCTGCTGCCTCCATGCTGGGCAGGGGCCATGCCTGGAGCAAAGCCTCAGCTGCTGTGGCAAACAGTACCTCACTTTGGCATTGCAATGCAGCAGAATTCGTGTTTGAAAAATATTTTACTGTTGAATTATAGTTCACTTAAATAAGACAAAGTCTAGCTGATCTTTTCCTGTTCCTGCTAGCCTAGGAAAGGCAGAGCATGTGCCTTTGAGTGCTGCTGTGCATAGCAGAGCTTGACTCGGGATAAAGACTGAAATCTGGCTTTTATCCTGCAGTTTGGATCTTCATATTCTTTGTTATACCCATACGACTGGAGAGATTTACTGTCCCATCAATATATCTGCTGTATAAAGGGGAAGCACATGCCTATTTAATTTTCATCATCTGAATTTCTAGTGCTATTACTCTAGAGACGTTTTTGGCTAGACAAAACAGTGATTTAAAACATAAGACAGCATTTATGGCCTATTTTCCACTATTTATAAAATTTAGTAAACATACATGCATGATGAATCATGATAGCGTCTTCGGCAGTCAAATGGGATAAATGTTTCATGCATAGTCAAGCAGAGCTGTGTTTATGCAAAGGAGAAAATACAGATAGAAGTCTTTCCGTCTTAAACGGTAGCCCTGAGTTTAGACACTTTGTTTTCTTTTTTTATGGTTGAAAGGAGATAAGAGTTATGATTTTTAAGGAACACAAAGGAAATACAAACAGACTTTGTGTTTATGTTCAATAATCACATTGTTTGTATATTTTGGCTCTGGGAAAAGTGCTTAAGAAGCCCGTCTTACAAAACCAGCCTGAACAAATGTTGCATACAATGCTGTAATAACACCTGAAATAACACTTGATGTTACTTCACCAGACTGGCTTGAAGAGTACATGCTCCATTGATTTTTCAGAGCTTATTGCTTGTAATATTTCTGCCAGCACGCTCATTACAGCTCCTTGCTATTGTCGAGCTCGGAGCAGGCAGCTGAGAGCTGACAGTAACATCTGATGTCTTGCGTACCTCGGGCTGATAGAGATTTACCCTTTTCAAAATGATTATGTAGATCATAACAACACCTTTAGCATTTCGAATCCTCTTGCAGTGCTTTCATATAATGTTTATACAGTATCTTATTGCTCATCTGAAAGATTGCTTGTTTCAGTCAAAGATTTGCATCTGTGCTGCCTTTGTAAGGAAGGAATTATGGGGAGGGTGATAACACAATTAGTACTGTCAAGAATATTTTAGCAGTATAGTGTACAACCCGAAACAGTTACTGGGATGTCTATTTGTCCTGCACTCAGGTAAATACTGGTGCTTTGCCCCGCTGCTCTTCTGGATAGCGTGCTAGTGACTGACTTAATTCTCTACAGCAACAGGATGAGGTCTATGATCTACTCAGCATTTATGAGCTGAACCTCCTCTTTTCTGTAAGAAAGTTTCCATGCATATTACAGCTACTACCTCAGTTCAGCCCTCCAGTTTGTTGATTTAACTGAAGACTTGTAGCTTAATTAAGAATAAAATTGATGTTAAGATGGGATAATACTATAAAGCAAAACAGGGTTTGGGCCTTAGAAATAATGCTGGCCTGGTGCTGCGAGTTGCCTGGCCTTTGAAGGACAAGAGGTATGTGAAATGTCTAAGCTCTAGCACTTCTGAAGCCTGGCTGCAACTCCTGCTTGTACTGATGAAGGCTCAGTTGGTGCAATTCAGCTTAAACAACTAAATCAGGTTGTTTTAGACTCCTCTGAATCAAAATAATGGGGGTTTTTAGCTTTTCTAAGAGGGAAAAAGCAAAAAAAAAAAAAAGTAGTCAAGTTCTGGTGTGTTTTCCTACTGTTCCAGTTAGAGCATTTGCCATAAAATAAAAACTGTCAGCAACAAATCACTATTCTGATTTAGGATGCCAGAGAGAACATGTCTGACACACACCAAGAACATGAACAGTGTCCACAACAGGGAAAGTCACAATGCATTGGAAGCTCCCTTCCAAAGGGCTGTCATGAGCAGGCTGAATCCCGAAGGTGTTGTGTGAACACCTCCAGAGTTATTCCTTAGAGATTGGTAAAGCACGTTGCACCTTCAGGCTGAGAGGCTTGTGCTGGATAACACCCTGAGATTGCTAGTCTCGGGCTATGTTATTTGCATGGAAGGAAAAGGATTTTTAGCCCTGGACAGAAATCTGATATTTCCTCCCACAAAAGTGGTTCACCATGTGTCGAAGTGATTTGTGGAGTGAGAGGCAGCAGTAATTCATCAGGGCAAGGCAGCTGCCTGCAGGACACAACATCAAGTTGTCATTGTTTTCCCCACATCTTAATAACAAGTTTTTTAAAAAGGTGGTGAAGATTGATGTGAGTTGCCAAATCAAGCTGATGTACGAGCAGATATTTTGCCTAATCCCCCCATGCTGTTCAGTTACTGAATTTCAGTTCTGACCTTTTGCTTTCCCTGTCTTGAATTTCCCTTACTGCAGTCACGCAGTTCTTTACTGATGTTGGACTGATGTCTGCTTTGCATGCCCTAGTAACACAATCATGTTTCCTCAGCTCATTTTTTGAGCAATGATTGTAAACTGGTGTTAACAAATACCGGGGGGGAAGGGAGGGGAAGTGTGTGAAGGCCACGAGCTATCAAGTTAATACGTTATTGCCCAGGTCTTGTCAAACCTCTGGAGGCAGGAGGAGCTCCTGACTGCAGCCATCAGTAGGCTCAGCTGCCAGCAAAGACTCACCTCACCCTGGCTGGGGTCAGCAATGGGTGGTCGCGGAGCCGGTGGGGTATCGCTACTGCTGCACCTATTAGGATTTGACAAGCCCTCCTGCATGTTCCAAAACTGGCTTACCGAACTGTTTGAGTTGCTTGGAGGGAATCACCCCATACTAACACCACTGTGCTAGGAGAAATTTCACACATGCCTGTGCCTATCCGGCTTGCGCGCACGGGCTATTCGCATACGCATCCAAAAGAGAGGGTTTGTTTACACCCTCACAAATACACACTTGTCTGTGTGTATACATGTAGAAATTTATAACGTGAGTTCTTCAGAAGTGTAGTGTTCAGATTATACACATTTTTACTGGAAACCTTTTCCTATTAAATTTGACTTGATTTCTTTAAGGGAGGGGGAAATAAAAATGTGAGTAACTTAGATAGTAACTACAATTACCTCTCAGAACACAGAGTTGTGCCTCTGGTCTGTAATAGCACAGAAAACCTCTATGTCAGACTCCAGAACTGCAAACTACTGCAATAATTTAAGTAAATAAGTGAGTTTTATCACTACGGAAAGCTTCCTTGCTGAGCTGGATCTACAGATACATTTGTTTTTTTCATGAATATAAAAGTCTGCTACTGATGGAAACAGTCAGCTGTCACTACAGTACAAATGCAAATTGCAAACTAATGGTTGAACAATTAAGATCTAGTGCACGGAGCTTATTGCCACTGGAGGACTGTAATTGAATTCCTATTGCTGTCAGACAGGTTGAAAATTACTGTAATGAAGAGCATCAGTTTTCTACTCTACATCTCATTGTTTCCCAGCCAAGGAGCATTATTGTTAGTGTCCCACAAAGAGGACGAATGGCATTGGAAGAAGAGGGACAATTGACAGAGGAATGCTACCTGTCATTAAAGGGGAAAGTAATTAACGCTCTTTAGCTGGATACCCACATGCCCAGGAGATCTGAAAACCATGGCCCTTGCCCCAGCAATGCTGGTTGTGTTCCTGTGTTTGCAGAGTGAAATTAGTGATCAGGCAGCAGTGCACCCAAACACTGGGCAACACAGTAAATAACTTGGTAACTCAATGCAATCTCTGACACCCCAGACCTTTCACAGTATAATAAACAGCTCTACTGTCTACTCCAATATATTTTTAAGTAATCTTTGGCTGTATGTGTTATGAGTAAAATAAATATCTACTTTATGTTTTTTAAAATATATAAAGGGTGTGTATATATACATGTGCATAACATCTTGATTACAAGCATCCTGTTGGAATAATACGTAGAACGAACAAATTTATAGGAGATGTATATTGAAGGATACGAACAAGGAAAGATTAGAACATTATTTGCAAAACACATTAGTTGGTGCCAACTTCTGCTTCTAATATTGCAGGAAAAGTTATAAAATCGGGAGTTGGCCAAGATTTGTTTCTTTGAGTTTCTCATTTGGGCAGGGTTACAGCCCATAGCAACTCCATGTTCCAGGTCACTCTGTAGGAAACTTCCATCTCAATTCTGAGAAATCAGTTCTGTGTTCACTGGTGGTGACTGGGATGTCCCAGCACCTTTCCCTTAACAATGTCTGCGAGCAAGATGTTTGTGTTAGCCAGGCTGGGTCCCTGCAGTGGGAGCTGGAAAAGATTGATCTGAGCCACCTCCAGAAACTCTGTGAAGTGTAGAAGAGCCCACTGCTACAAACTTAAGCACATAAGTTAGACATCTAACATCAGACTGTGGTCTGCTCAGTATTTGGAGATGACACTTCATCTGTCTGATAATAGTTCTTGAACTCAGAAATGCCCAAGAGGTGTTGAACCCTGCAAGAAAAAGGAAATTTGGTCAGTTAGTGTCACTCACACCACTTATTGAAGTGTACCAACCTTCCTGCTCCTTGACCTAATGCCTATATAGATGCATGTTTAAAGAACTTGCTTTATAGAGCATCAGCAGACCAGAGAATGATTTGTCTTGGAGATCTTGCCTTTTCTGTAAAAAAAGGGCAGTTTAAAATTTTTCATCACCTAAGATGCACTGGTGAGTCTGTCAAGGGGGTAAGGCTATCAATGAAGTGTTTTGATACAAAAACCTTCGTTTGGCCAGCTCTGACCCTGGTGTAGCAGCAGGCTTGAGTTGTGCCTCAGACAGTGCAGGTGCAGATCCAGCAGTACAGAAAGAAGGCACTGGCTTCTTCTGAGCAACCTCAAAATGTTTTGTTAGACTGGGTCATAAATGCCATATGTTACGAAACTTATTTGAATTTAGAGTATAGCTGTTGTAATTGTTTAATTTTCAACTACCCTGCTCAGTGTGGTCATGCATATATTTCAGTATATTAAATGTGAAAAGAGAACGAACATTCTGGAATATGAACGAGCAACACACTACAATTGTCTAGTCACTTTGCAGTTTAAAATAGTGCAGTAGAAAAATAAAACTGAGCATTCTGCACAGCTTTTGTATCTCTCTTAATCCTCAAAGTTCCTGCATGTATTACATACATGGCTGTATACGCCCCACCACAAAAATGAAGACTAAATGGCAATTTTCCTGTTTGCTTTAAAAGCTGCTTAGCTAAGATGATGCTTAAGGAAAAGAACTCCTTTCTCTGCTGGACTTCCTGAGTATTGGTTATTTTCAGCTTCGTGTACTATGAACTTCCTGCTCTTGTGATCCTTAGTAAGTGCTCAGAGCTCATCAGTAACCTGGTTTGTAGCTGTATCCGTTTACTTTGGACCAGTAATGAAGTCTCAGCAGAAAATTGCCTGATTGACTGATGTTAACTTTGGTTTCCGTATTGGAAGTATAAATCTGTCTGGATGCTGCACAGTAATTCTATTGTCACGCTGTGTATTTAGTACTCTCTAACAGAATTCAACGCAGTATTTATTATTTCTGTGGATACTAGCAGTCGGTGGGACTATCCAGTTCTTATTCCTTCAAGAACCAATAGATCAAAGCAGGAGAGAAGCAGTTCAAAACAGTTATAGTTTTCCTAAACCACTTCAGTGCTATAAACCTCGTGCTAATGCAGAGGTGGTAGTGACAAACAGCTTCCTCTTGGCAAAAGCAAACCAATTACAATCTAATAAATGCATTGCATCCCAGCAGCTAAATAATTCATAGTATTGGCAGAAGGTCTCTGTCCTATAAGTCTTTTCAGTCCAATATAGCGAGATGTTAATATATCAGAGATCCGTTTCCCCCCTTATTAAGAGGTTATGGTATGTTAATAGAAAAACGCCTCCAGACACAGGGTTTTCCAACGCATTATGTGATGTGCTTGAAAAACAAAAGCCACATAATCAAGTGCCTCAAATTAAAATGCTCTCACTTTTATAGCGTGGTTTCATCCTTGATGAATACTCAAAGTCTAAGCTTTGTTTCAAGTAACAAAGACTGTTTCTGTACAGATGATGAACGATGTACTCCAAGTGGGTCACTTAACAACAAGCTACACAAAGGCTGGATACTTTTCCAGGCCGACAGCTTTGTAATCAGTAATCACCTGATTTTGGCACCCAATGTCTCATTAAAAAGATCTTTGCTCATGCTGGAAGAATACTGGGATACCTGGAAAACTCTGCTGTTTCTGGGATCCTGTTAGTTGTGTGATATATTCCACCTACCTCAGTGGAAATGGTTGGGGAATTTAAGGCATGTATCTCTCTTGGGAGGACTTGGCCCATTTGACAAAGACGAGTGATTTTCTTATCCTTAACTTGAAAAAGCAGCGTTCCTTACCAAAATTATAATAGGCCATAAATAGTAGGAAAGAGCTATCATGCAAGAAGCCCACTTATCCCCAAAATATTTGTTTACTTTGTCACCACCGTAAATAAAATCAGAGCAGACAACTTGTGGTTTCTTTCTCACTGCACATCTCCATGTACCTATAACTTTCTATTTCCCTGGCTACTTTCATGTTATCTAGTCTTTTCCTGGTCCCTGAGGTCTAGAATTATGCACCCAGCTCCACCACAGTGGACACATAGGAGAAATTATCTGATGTCACCAGAGAGGAGGTTTTGTATGGAAAGCATTTAAAACAGCTAATGGCTGTGCTCTTCACTCTACTTCTAGCACAAAAAGCTATTCTAGTGCCTGCCAAACCTTGATACTTTATGCTCCTCTGTTGCTTATTTGCTGGGGAACGTCGGAAAACCAAAGTGGTAGCAACTGGAGGCTAATTGATCTAACTAAAGGCCATCCAGTTCCTGCTGTGTGGCCCAATCTCTATGAATAAGAAAAGGAAATAATCCCTCCTATGAAAGGATTTCTTATAACTTCCAGCTCATTGGATTAGTTCCACATTGAAACGACATTTCATGTGGCCAATTTACATTAGCACTAAGCCAAGCTTGACTGCACACTGCCTTACCAGAAAAAATGAGGTGTGTTTATCAGATGCAATGCTGGCTGCTATCAGAGGAAGAAAAACTGGCACCAGAAGAAATAAGAGGGCTCAATCCTGAATGTGATGTCTCAAATGCCAAAATCTTATGTTTCATTTCAGGTTTTTTTTTTAATTCTAGGCCTAATGACAGGCAATCAACCACTTTTATTTTCTTGTCATTCATAAAGGGTCCTTAGTTCTGGCAATCTCAGTTTTCCATTTTAATTTTTTTTTGAAGGTATTTATAGCTCTAAAAGCAGAAAAAATAATCTCCTTTCAGAACACCTCTTTGGAAAAAGAAAGACAAAGTCTTGTCGGTTATCCTTACTTCAGCTAGAAAAGACACATTAATACTTCTCAGATGCTCTTTTCATTTGACCTTTCCCTTTAAAACAAGCAGTGAGAATTTTCAGCTGCCATGGGTGCAATTCTTCTGTAAACTTTAAAAAAAGAAGAGTTGCTGAGGTGCTCTCAGAATTTACAGAAGGAGACATAATTACAAGATGATACTACCAGATCAAATAAACAAATTCAGCTATTGGTTCTGTATGAACTCAAATGCTTATTAACATAACTTGATATTGACCCCAAGGGAACAATTAATTAAATCGTTTCAGCAGTGAGCGTTGAAAAACATTGTCCTAGTTCTGTGTTTTGGTCTAATCAGCACAAAGAACAGCAAAGTAAATATTGTGAACTTCACCACCTTTGTCTCAATTTAAAAATGTGTGAAAAGCTCTGCTCTAGTTTCTTCCATCACTGATTTTCCTCAGGAAGATTTTAAAATTCACAGCTAGAGCCAAATTCACTTCTGTCATATGTGCTAAAAGCACTTACATCATCGCCAGCGTTGATATGAAGGAACAGTAAGAGCCCCTGCTTCTGTTGGGTTTGGCTGATTCTTCTGCGAGCAGGAAAACAAGCGGTCACCCCCTTTAATATTTATCTTGTGATTTGGTCCTGCAAATACCTTCATATTATATGATATATAAAAGCGCATGTATTGCCTGCTCACACGGCATAAAATGATGCTTGTTCTTCAGCTATAGCAGAACTGGGACTTTAACAGAAAAATCGCGTTAATATTAAACCACTTCTGCAATAAATGCTTTGTGTAGTAAAGTAATGCTTTCCATAAGCACGAGAAACATGTGGAAGCTGAAGCCTGGAAGTAATTAAGCTTCTTTGTCTGTTCGTAGAGAATAACTAAGAATTTCAAGTCTAAAAGTCCTTGGAAAAAAAGAAGGGGTGCTAGATGCTGGGGAAACCTCTCATTTCTCAGAGACCAGAAGCAGTTGCTTCCTAGTGACAGCCGTGTAGTAGATGTCATACTGCTGCTGCAGTTTGCTATGTTAATTATATCATTTGCGAATGAATGCTAATTCATTGAAGGTGCTTCCAAGATTTTTATTCCATTTTCCTGCCCGTTAATGTTAGCTACTTGGGTTTTCAAAGGTTTCTTGCCCCTCCTCTGAACATCACTGTCTCTGTGTCTGAGTTTCCTTAAAGCAATGTATTTTCATATTTAAATGCTTTTTGAATAATGTGTGGATTTGTGTGGATTTTTTTTTTGTTCGGTTCTTTTAAGTGGAAAGCAATTTGGCTGCCTTCTAGGAGAGTCTGCTGTAATTCTAGGTAAGAATCGACAGCAAACAGATCTCATACTTAGCTGCTGCCTCTGTATTTCAAAAAAAGCTTGCAGAAACTTTGATATTGATAGAGCCCGTTACAGGTTGGATTTATGAACGTGGCTCTTTAAAATGAGAGCACGCCCTTGTTACCTGGTTCTATGCCAATATATGCCATGCTATGGTGGTAATGTTTCCAGTCATCGCTTTTTTCTAGGTAAAGAAAGTTGTAGTATCTAGTAAAAAGGCTCAGTGTTATCTGAAAGATCCAGCACAGATTTGTAATGGTCAGAAATAAAACCGTGTCAAGACCTGAATTTCAAGCAGTGACTCCAGTATCATTGCTTTTGGTGCTGAAACGCTGAGGGTGATAGAATTGTAAGGATTCTCAGAAATGCAATAAATTTCATGATAAATGGAAGAGAGTTCACTTTCATGTCATAGGGGCTTCTAATTTAGTAATAAATAGTTCAGAATTATTGAAAATATACTTGCATACTGGCCAAAGAGGTTTCAGATGTTTGTGTCTTAAATCTAGACTTCTCTCTCCTTTAATACCTGCCAATCCTATACTTTTCTCTTTCCCAGTCTAACCTGAGATAATGCAAAAACAGTCGACCGTCACCATGAACTCATCCCACAATTATCTTGAAGTTTTCCACACACTCAGTTTCTAGTTTTGTCAGATGTGGTCTGAGTGGTGTAGCCTCAGCTGGCTTCACAACTGTTAAAAGAAAGCGTATTATGAAGGTAATGCTTATTATAGAGATGAAAAGTGGTGGTATCCTGTGGAACTCTCTTGAATGGTCAGAAGTACCCTCCAGGGAGGCTGTGAGTGACCTGGTCGCATGATAAGCATTTCCCCAGCTGTGGTGACATTAAACCTGCAGCTGTTGAATGAAGCGTGCAGAAGGTAAAGTGAGAGGGTGAGATGTTCAGGGCTTCAGGAACTACATGGGACTTCACTAATTTTAGTAGTATATTGTACTTGGGTAGGCAAACCTTTTTATTATTTTTTTTTTATTTTGATCCAATGATATTTGGTCATTCTTTTAATACAATGCCTTTGCAACCCAACTCTACGCAGAGCTTGCAGTCATCTGTCTGCTCACCTCTTTCAAAGTTTCCTGGGTGTCGGAGCCTGTCCCAGCAGTGAGAGCAATGGGAGCACAGCAGGGACCTCAGACAGCTTCAGCAGTGGAAGGGCGCAGGTTCCTAAAATATAGTGGGGGGAAAAAAATATATCCAAAACACGCTGAAAAAAACCACCCTAGAACTGTTATCTGAGGGTGAAAGGAAAATATTGTTGATTGTAAGATAGTCTGGTACCTCCCATTCCACCGCCATGAGTGCCTGCGCTGTTCTGGCCATGGCACGCAGGAACATTTCCACTCCCTGCCCTTTCCAGAAACGGAGGGGTGCCCAGCACCTCAGACAAAGCTGTCTTAGAAATTTGCCCAGCCAGCGGAGATATTTCGGGTGATGGAGGGAGCAGGGATGCTGTACTGAGCGCTGTCTGCGAATACTGAGCTCTGGTAAAGCCTCGGTCGCTGGCAGCGAGCGTACGTCCGAGGCTGCCGCTAAAGGCAGTCCCTCAGCCTGGCACACGCTGTGCCGGCGTTTCAGAGGCAGTGAGGTACCTGTGTACAGAAATCCTCGCGATGATCCTGCATCTTGTCCTTCCCTAGAGGCGAGCAGGGCTGGAGTACGTGCGGTGTGTAGGCTCCTGCGTTCTGAGGGAATGTATTGCATGCCAAAAGCATCGTTACCCTTTTGGGGACAATAATGGAGCTCGATGTGTTTTTCAGCCACGTCTCCTGTCCTGCCAGCCCCTGTCAGTCACTGCATGTGCCAGCGGGCAGACCTGCTTCTTTGCCCCAGCGCTAACTGTAAAATTAACTTTCAGATATTCTAAACAGCTTGCAGGGATTTAGCCATATAATTTCTTCTGACATTAGTGAGAGATACATGATTAAAACTTAGCTCAGTGGCCTGAAATTGTTCCTGCTGGTGGTGTGTTTTCACCTTATACTGGCACCAGTGATGTCTCAGCATGGCCAGGGCTGTTAGAGGCTGGAAGGCAGGGACGTGACCTGCTACTTCTGCTTGTCCCACTTGCTCTGGACACAGTGAGCCCGAGCATCTCCTTTGCAGAACGATGATTAATGAAGCAGGAGGCGGTGCGGGGAGGAAGGAAGATGAAGGGGAAGGCAGGGGAGGAAAGATTGGCAGAACATGAGTTTTGTAGTTCCTTGATCTTACCCTCTGTCCCAGCTGAGCGCTGTCCTCTCCAGTGCAAATTTCCAGCGGATGGCAACACACGCCTGCGTGGCCAGCTCCCCGAATGCTTGCAGTTAGCCAGAGAAAACTGGGTCACGTCTAAGGCTTTAACCTTTCATTTAGATTCTTCATAAAAATAAATACAGATCAAACAGTTAAAAGGGAATTCAGAAGGATCAGGACAAACTCTAAGGGGAAAAATGTACCTAACAACATAGCTCCTGTTCCCACTTATGAAAAGTGCATGCCAACTTCTTTGAGAAGAAATAGGCATATTCCAGGTTCCTGGGAAATATGTGCTGCTATTGCCCCAGGGGTTGTTCACAGCAGTTTCCAGTCATTATAAATAAAGGAAACAAAACTCTGAGGAAAACCCAGAAAGGATATATATGATCTTCCAGGACTTCGAATTATCTCCTTCCCAAGAAGCATTTTGATTTAAAATTTGCCCTTTCACTGTAATTCAAATTTCAGTAAGACAAAGGAATATTGGAGAAAACCCCTCCAAGTAATTTCTTTCTCTTCACTCAGTTATAAAAATTAATGTTATCCTTGTTTCTTACTTTGAAGCAGAATTATAAATCTATAGTTATATGAATGTTGCAAGCACTGTATACATTATTAATTGGCTGTAATAGTCTATTTTATATTTTTATGGTATAGTCCCTCCTCTCCCATCATATAGTCATAGTAAAAGTAATTTCACAGTTAATATTTGTAGTTCTAGGACAATGAGAAGTGGGAGGTCTTACCTTACGGTCTTTCAACCCTACAATACATTTTCCTGAAGGAAAGGCACTTACTGCTTGGAGCAGCTCAGGAGGTTTTTTTGGGGGTTTATCCCATCCTGGAGAGCATTCAGCTGTCTCCTGTCTTGAAGGCTCTCAGAGTTAGCTGCCCGGAGACAGATGTGACAAATATCCATATGGCCTGAGGACATAAAAGTGCCCTGGCTGTGCTTGTCCTCCCCACCTGTATGCAGTGGAGGCTGTCACCTCCAGCTCCCTCCTGCCAGCTTCGGGGCTATCAAATTCTTATCCTTTCTAGTGGGGTCCTTCTGAAATCTTACCTAAAATGGAGGAAGAGGAGGATGCAGTTTGTAATGCAAAGTGAAGAATTCACTTTTAGAATAATGCTTTAGAATTTTTTCACTGGCTTAGTTAGTTATTCTGTTTTTCCTCTACAGAATCATTCAATATAACCACAACGATTGATCAGGGAACCAGTGAAAAGCAGTAAAAATGCAAGTAAAAAATAACTTTAAAAGTACTGAATAATAAGAACCATCTAGAGACACAATAGGTGTCATCAGTTAGAGACAGGTTTTTTGTCAGAATATCTTGCTGGCATTTTTCCTTTAATATAATAGAATATTTGTGTTTAATTATCTGTGGTGGTAAGTGAGATCTGTGAGTTATTATAGAGGCATTATGAAATTTTGCATGTACCCAGTAAAGAAATAATGACACCAATTCCATGTACGAGTTCCAGTTTTGTGAACGTTTCTCACTAGAGCAATAATCTAGCAGGGCTTCAGAATCTTGCATTAGCTTTTTGCCATCAGTTGCAGCATGCTCACCGAGCAGTCATTTACATTGCTAACAAATTACACACCGTTAACCACCGTAGCAGAACAGAGCATCGGCAGCGTTGTTCTAGCTGCTTGAACAAAGGGCAAGTTAAGATGTTGGAGTGGAAGAACAGTATTTAAAGTGTATTCAAAGCATCATAACTCTCACAGATCTTTAACTATTCATGATTACTTCCTAATAGTAAAGCTATGCCCGTAAGTCACCGCTTGCTTCTCTCTGACAGCATGCACCTTGATTTATTTTTTTTCCCTTCTCACTCTGTGGTGGTCCCCAAGGCAGAACTCTGGCAGGTCTATGCCATAGCTAGTTGATTCCTTCATTTGAAAGTAAAAAATCAGTTATTCCCTGGACCTGCATAGGTTGGAATTGAACCTTTAAAGAACTTGGCATCTCTGTTCAGGAGGTGCAAGGTGAGGCGTGCGGCATGCCGAGTACCTGGCAGCTACCGAAGGTCGGGGTCTCATTTGTGCTGTCTTGTTTTAGTGCAAGTAATAACGTGTTTGAGGCAAAGGCAGGTCAGTGATCGTGACTCTGCTCCTAACACGGAACTCAGCTGTGTCCTCAGGCTGGGTTATTTCACCAGTTAAAGTACACCCACTTCTGCAACAGTTACTCCATAGAATAAAACAGAACCTAATTTTCTAAACTGTGAAGTAAACTGTCACAGTTTGCATTCCTCACCCTTACAAACACAACACACATTGTATTAGTTCAGGCTTGTTTCACAGGCTGAATGTCTGAGCTCCTGGTGCATGCATTTTGCAGAAACAAGCTTTGACAGTTGCTAAAGATTTTCAGGGATAAAAATACATTCTCAGTGATTCAGACTGTGCCTTGGCATATTAGAAAAGGAGAGTAAAATTTGTGCTCTTGATAACCTGGTCAAGATGCGTTTGCCTCTGAAGAAACAAGTCAATTTGCAGAAACCTGTTACAGAGAAATGCCAAAACAATTAATGTAATGATCCCACAGGAGAGAATACCAAAAGTTTTTAACTGAATCGCTGGTATCTTCTACCTGGAAATGAGAAACTAAAGCAAGATTCTGACTTAAACCTAGAACTCGTTAAACATCTCTGAATCCCTGGAGCTCAGAACAGTGTTTTAATACAGATTGTTGGCTGGTTTGGGAGATTGACTGGGCAGAAGACTTATTGCCTACTATGAGGATTTATTTTCATGTGCCCACTTCTCCTATCAGGAACTTTCTCCCACTCTGTTGTGTCTGGCCACAGGAGGAGCACCCCAGGCATCCTGAAAGCCGCCTCAGTTCCAGGTTTCATTTTAATAGCAAAATGTGAAGTCATCATAATTCATGTAATTCTTGTGCTTTGACTCTGTGTATATATATAATCTATAGCAGTACATGTGCTGAAACCACCTCCTGCTGTTACCTATGGTCCCAACATCCTTTTGTCACTGTGTCCTCCTCCCTCTTTCTTGATTTTAAACTCGGATCTTCAGAGCAGTGATTTTCCTCACTGTGGCATTGTGTGTTCCCAAGTATAATACAGGACACAAGAATTCTGCTTTCTCATAAAACATAAAAGGTAATGAGAATAACAGCACTGGAAGGATAACAGCATTTCTTCTTATGTCTTTGCAACTGCCTTGTGAATTTATTAGGGCCACCCATTGCTCTGATGCTCTTGTGAGGATTTGCAGGCAAAAGGCTGCATGATTGGACTTTGCATCACTGCTATGCCCCAGCCAACCACTTTGGCTTTATAGATTCTCCCCTGGAATAGTAATCTGTGGATCAAAGCAGGATAAGTCATCTGCAGGAATGACTTGGACCTGAATTTGAAGAAAAATGTACAGTAAGCTGGATGCCTGTAAAACTCTCTAATAGTCTGATTCTCAGAACTGTGGAGTCTTTTACATACTAATCGGTGTCAAATGAGATGATCTGTATCTCAGATGGGTGAATTCAAGTTTGAAATTTAGTGGTGCCCTCTCAGCACCTTGCAGAATATCTTGCGCATCATGGATAGGAAATTTACTTAGCATAAATTGAAAAGTTAATCAACTGGACTCATGATTTTGTGCTGTGTACTTTCCCCTGTAACGTTAATGGACTTTGCAGTTCATTTAGGGGAAAGAGGTTGCTCTAGCAATCAGCTTAGCTCCCACAGACACCATTGGGAGTCTTGTTCTGTGAAGGCTACAAGAAATTCATTAATGTCCCATTAAACCAGTGTCAAGGTATCCCTTCAAAACAAGATTGGAATGCTAGTTCATTCATTCTGATCCAAATTAATTGGTTGCTGTTTTCGTTGATCTTAATCAAAGGTCTGCGGTAAGCTGCATGCATTAATTACACCTATATATGCATGCAAAGTGCATTTGATAATTCCTTGTCTACAAGAAGTGTGAGGTTTGGCACGCAGGGAGGCTTCACTTCAGTGTTGTGGTTCCACAGCCAGTGCTTGTGCTGTTTAAACTGGCGTTAGCAGCTACTCACCCCATGGCTTCCCCTGGCGCTGTTTCCACAGACGTACTGGTACGGGTGCATGAGCTGCTTATGTGTCTGTCACCCAAAAAATGCTGAGGTATGTTGTCAGCTTGGTGGAAAGGGTAGTTATGCTTCACAAGGACTTAAACATACATTTGGGTTGCGGACAGGCAGAACACTTGTCACTGCAATGGCATCTGTGTGAACCAAGCTTAAAAGGACTGATGTTGTCAAATGAGTGAGAATGGAAGGGAGCCTCCCATTCCTGCTTGACGTGATGAACAGTGAGCCATGTACAGAAGCGGAACATGAACCTCTGCAAACAGTGAATAAGGAGTGCGAAAGGAGAGCGAGCTACCTGAGGCACAGCGTTGCCCACCGGCTGCAGTCAGAGTGCTCAGAAATGCATGTGTCGACTGAACACGAGGAAGATGTATGCAGGGAAAGCCCACTATCTGCTTATGGAGTGGGAAATGAAACCCTCTGGGACAAGAGACTAATGTGATTTTGTTTCACTTGTCCTCCCTGCCTCCATAAACTTTTGGGTGTTGCATGTAAATACTTTTCACTTGTTTTTCTTTTAATTTGGCATTCAAGGTAATTGGCAGACATTCCATGGCTGGAAAGGTGGCAATCTGGTAACCCCAGTGCTAGGTTGAGCTCCAAAGTTTCCCCAGGGTATGCAAAGGTTAATGGGCTGCATTTCCACTGCAAGTGCAGGGCCATGACTGCCAGTGTAAATAGTAGAAAGGAAGAAGCATTGCCTGGTGACCACTGGTATCAGAGAGTCTTTGTTACGTAGCCAGGTAGTAGATCTCATGCTTGAACCTGAAGGATCTGGGGGTAACGTGAAACAACAGAATAGTTGGATTCTGTCTTGGAGCTTGCATCTTTTTAGGCAGGAAAATAAGGAGCATGAGTGGATTAGGAAAGGAGCAGGATCCTTTAATCCATTCAAAAGGGGTGATATAGCAGAGCTATAAGGGTACAGAATCCATTCTGGAACAGTAATGTGTGGCTTTGCTACGCACAAGGAAGCGTTGCTCCTATATATCCTTACTTCAGTGGCCAGCCCAATTCCTGGGTGCTGTAATGGGGTTGACCCTTCACAGAACAAGGTTTCATCGGCAAAATTAATTTTTGGTGTCTGTATGTCTGTTATAAACTATCGCTCTGAAAGGAATAAAATCCCTTTAAATCCCAAATGCTATTGGATTACTGGCAGTCCAAACTCCTAATCCACCTGTCACCTAAGAAGAATCTTGCTCCAAGATGAATGTCCTCCAGTCCTGTGTATTATTTTATGTATGGAAATCAGTACAGAGCTTAAAAAATAGCTGTTCCAAAATCATGGATTAATGGATCTGCTGCTTCTCTCTGCGGTGTTAAAATGAATGTTCATACCGGTCTTTTAAGAGGCTGAGCCCTGCATGTTTCCTTAGAAAGGGGCACATCCAGGTGACCAAGCTTTTAGTTTAACAAACATGATGCTAATGAGCCAGTGATTTGTACTGGAAAGAGGATGTAGAAGAGAAGATAAGGAAAAGTGATACAACATCCTTCAGCTAAATATAGAGTGTGGACTTAGTCCTTGCAACTAAAGTGTGCAAACAGTTACTACAGACATCCAAAGATAAGACAGCTTCTTTTCTGTGCAGTATGAACACTGACAATGTTATCTTAGCAGCATATAAAATTTAGTGTTAACAACAAATGAGTCACTGAAGCAATGTACTCTAGAACTAAAGATGGGGGGGAGGAGTGGATTTTCCATAGAGGGGCAGTGCAGTAGAAGATGTGTCAGGGAAGAGCAGAGAAGTACTGTTGCACATGTCCTACATTCAGAAATTGTATTCGGTGTACATATATATTTTTTTCATCCATGTCTCAAAACAATTAACAAAATGCTTTTATGTGTACATGGGGAAAATGGTGCATAAAGCTCAAGCACCAAGTTGGGTCTGTAAACCCTTCCTTGAGCTACTTCATACATTTGTAATAAAACATGAAGAGTTTGGTACACCAAAACCAGTGCGTACTTTCCTTAGTATAAGTCCTGTTCGCTGATGTATAAGTCACTAAAGAATGAGTAAGGACAGTATAACCTAGCTCAGGTCAGACTAGAATATCTTGCTACCTGCTAGAAGAATAACACTATCTTTATCAAGTGGATCTCATAACTAATTTCAATAGGATTAATTGTGTAGTAGCATCATTTTAGCCCCAATCCTAAAGACAAGAATGCGACTGTGATTTGCTGAACTCCCCCAGTCTCTTGTAAAATCTGTGAAAGCTGAAGCATCCAGTATGTTTGCAGGAGATGACTGTTAATGTACAGATCAGAGAGCTGGACTTCTTATACCAAAATATCATTACTGGATCTGGTGCAAACATTTTTGGCCAAGGGAATTGCTGTGTATTTCTGACCTGTATTACCCCTGCCAAGCTTACAAAATAAGAGACTGACTGGGACAGAAAAGCTCACCTTTCTTAATCTTTTCATGATAAGATGCAGAGATCAGGGTAAGTGAGGTGAGGAAAGGAAATATAAAGTTTGCAGGCACTTTATTGTGTAGGTTTGACATCTACTTTGGTCAGAAATAAGTTATGAAACAATTGGTGTTGGCTGCATAAACATTGCATGAGCTGCTCGGTTCAGGTTTTCACAAAATGCTCAGTGATGCTCCTTTGGCTTTACTCTTCCCCTTCAGAGCTACATGACCCTGTTACTCCCCTGAAATAATATGTTCACAGTTTCAGGAAAGCAGAGGCTCTGGAGGAATGATGCAAGCCTTCAACCTAGTGAGGTTCTGCAAAGTCGATGCTGTGTTTGGAGACTTCAGCAGCTGCTCTTTCGCAGGGAGAGCTGTGACCAGCAATGCCTACATTGCCCTGAAGAGCTGGGTGTTATGAAGCAGATAGCTTTGCATTTGCACCCCTCTTTTGGGGTGTGATGGAGAATGAGGAGGCATGACCTGTTATTTTATTTCAGTGTATCTTCCTCTTCCTTGCATGAGGTTATAGAATCACTGACTTAAAAAAAGCTTCCTCCTAGCTTGATTTTCTGCTGCTGACAATGTCCATAGTCATAAAAGATAAAAGCTTCTCTGAAACAGATTAAGCCACTCAAATCCTATTACATACATTCTTCCCTCTAGCAGGAGACTTTTAGCACTGAACATACAAAGCATCACAGACGGCAAATCTGTAGTCTCTTGCTGGTGGTAAGAATGAATTGGATTGGCTTTTCTTGGTAGAATGAGATAAAAACAAGACACCTAAATGCTCAGCCCGGAGTGCATACTCTGTCGGTACACTGCTGAGTACTGATTTCTGTGGGCCCCTGTGTATAACCAGTACGGACTGATGTGGAGGAAGGTTCTGCACTTTGCCTTGATAATGTCTGCACTGAGGTGTGTGCTTTGCTGGCTGGTTCCTTGGGTGACTGCTGGCCTGGCGATAAGCTCCCCCGATGTAAATCTCCTATGTCCTCCGGACCCAGGACTTACTGAAACATGTCGCAACAACACCCCCCCACCCCGCCAACACAGCAGGGGTCCTGTCTCCCACCCTGGCAGGATGTGCATGTGAGGACCAGGGCATGCAGCAGAGAGCACCACTGGGTATCTGTCTAATGAGTCCTTCCGATCTTCTGCTGGCCTAAAAAAATGGTGCCAAAAGAGCGGTACAGCCAGAAGAGTTTGCAGGGGTGGAAGAACATGTTGTCCAATACAAATTTTCCTGCCTCAAAGCAGAGGAAAGAAATGAGCCCAACTAAAGAGCAGTGCAGCAGAGCCAGGGAGAGCCATTCCTCTCTGCCCGGGTACAGGAAGACAAGTGCATGCTATCCTGAGCAGTTAAACACATGCACACACTACCACCACCAAAAAAAACCCCAAAACACCCTATAAAAACAATAATAAACAAAAAAACCAAACAATGATTCAGTTTTAAGCCTCACCCACACTGCCCAGCAAAGGGAGAAGCAATTCAGTAGATCACAGGCCAGCTTGATCGCTTGCCATCCCATGTTGGCCTGTTTTAGAAGGCTCACACACACCCTAAGTAACTGTTCTTTAGTAAAATGTAATCTGCTGAGTTTCTTCTTTTTGCCTTAGTTACTACTTGGGAACAGTAGCCATTCAGAAGAGAAGGCCTCCATATTTCCCCCACGTAAAGGGGGCATCGTTATCCCTAGCTGCTTTGTGCTCTCTGACTTTTGTAATGAGTGATGCTTGAGAAAGGTGCTGGCTCTGGCTGTTGTGTGAAGCAGTATCTGGGACTGACATTAGTGAGAAAGCTTTTCAGTCCAACTCAGGAGTGATATTGCTGATGTGCCTTTCATGAGGTGTTTTATCCCTCCTTCTTACATTCAGATTGATGGATTTACTGGGATTATTCCCTCTGGGCTAATAGCTACAATTTCTTTGTACATAGAAAATTTAAAGGGAATAGTACATTTGATTGATTTGTTCAGGAACTGAGTGTGATTTTTTTGTGAATGCATTGGAAGTGTTAGATGTTTAAAACTAATTGCATATTTAAGTGCTGAGCTGCACCGAGGTTTAACTTTAGCACTGAGGGCCGGATGAACCAGCAGGTACACACAACTGGTGAGGTGCTAATGAAGCAATACAACCCTGTCTATTCAGCTTCTAGATTTTGTTCATGGCTGCGCTTTTACTGTCTTTCTGCCACTACAGGTTCCTCCCTATAAATAACCTTGCTATTACCTCAGGCTGAACTTTGAGATGAAACAAGTTGCTTAAAGAAATTGTGAATTTCACTGAAACTGCTCAAAGTCAGGTTGGACAGGACTTGGAGCAAGCTGAGCTAGTGAAAGATCTCCCTGCCTGTGGTGGGAGGGCTGGACTAGCTGATCTTTGAGATCCCTTCCAGCCCAAACCATTCTATGATTCTATACCACTTGAGATTTTAAAGAAAAGTTGTTATACTTCTAAAACTTGGTCTTCCTTGTTAACAAAGTACCAGTGATAGGCACTCTACTGCCTGGCATACCGGCCTTACAGCGAACGTCTTGGAAAAAGCAACTCAGTTTGGGTGGACTTAGTATTTGTGGTGGCAAGAAAAGCAAGGTTCAGGTTGGAGTGCTGGATGGGGGAGACTGCGTGGTTTCTTTACCCCAGGCTTGTAGAGGCAGTGGACTCAAGGTTGATTTACTACTGGTGAGACTTGGCCTTGGAATATTTACTTGCCTGTGTGTCTCCTTTCTTTGACAGCCTGTCTGTTCGCTGCTGCGGTCTTGTCTCATTTTGTCCTGGGTATTTTTTTCACTGTTCTTTTTCTCACTTAACCTGAATGTTAAAGCAAAGACTTTCAAGGAATAACATAGTAGACTTGACTGTGTCTTGGGACAGAGGAATAAACCAGATAACCTTTTAAAATCCTTTCTTGTCCCATCTTTCATGATTCCATGAATTCAAGACAAAACTGCATTTTTAGTGAGGCTCTTTATGAGCCAGTAGAAAATGGATTGAAATCACTGTCTTCCCTTGCAAGAATAAGTGTTAAGCTGTGGAATGTCACATGCTTATCAGAATGCCAAGACTGTTATCTGTTTAGATATTTTCAATGAAGGACAGACATGGAGGAGTAATTTTTCAGAGCAGATTTGTAACAAAAAAAAAAAATCCCAACCCTAAGACCAAGAATGCCTCCAGCAAGTCACTCTGCTACCAGTGACTTTATGCTAGAAAGTACTCAATTCCATTCCACCAGCACTTACCAATGTGGCATATTCTTTGTTGTTTGAAGAACATTAAGGAAGCCCTGTAAGAAAAGAAGCTGGACTGGTTTATGTTGCACATCTGCAGCTGAGGATGTAAGTGTGGGTAGGCAGCCTACAGACGTGTGTGTTGTGTCTTGCCATTGAAAGAATACACAGATTTATCCCAGTCAGGTATGGCCATGTGCAATTACTCACACTCAGTTTCACGTAGTTTTGTCACTTGTTACAGGCACAATGTGCAAATATTTTCAGCTTTTACATGGTCCATTACAAATATGTAATGCTAGAGTAAATTATTAACCGCAGAGCTGTGCGGAAGGGGCAAGTGCAAGTTTTCAGTCACTGCCATGTTTCTGCCTGACACTTTTCTTTCAGGGTTATACCAGATCAACATATCTTGAAGGATCTGATTTCTCTTTATTCCTGTCTGTAATTGTCATAACTTGGGATGAATGTGAACAGTATTTTCAGGTATTTCTCCTACAATATTTTTTAGTGCTTTTTCTAGGTTTTTTTTTCTTTGATTGACTTTCTGACTTATAGCCACTTTAAATACTCATACTTCAGCTAGTTATGACTTAGCAGTAAGATTCACTCAGGTTTTTACCAATCTTTTTACTTCTCCTTTGAAACACTTTTCTTCCTTTCTGGACTGGTACAGTATCAATCTTTAACACAACGCAGAGCCTTTCTCCCGGAAAGAAATGCCTACATTTCACTCAAAGAATCCATCCAGGGAGATAGAAAATGGGTCTGGCAGGTTTTGGCAAGAGGTCTCAAGAGCATCCAGCTAAATACTCCCATGCTATTGCAGAAGTGTGAAGACAGGTTCATCTGACAGGGTTGTGGGGATGTAGAGCTGAGCAGAAGAGGGGAGGGAAGCAATCGCATTCACCAGACGTTCTGCCGCTCCAGCTGCTCGGGCACGAAGGTGTCGGAGTTGTAGATAATCAAGCGCAGCCACTTTGCAGCTCTGATTATGAGGAAGAAAAGGATGTTTCAAAAGTCAGTCCTGTCTGCCACCTACATTTGCTGCCTCCAAATTCCAGGAAATAGATTAGTTCAAACCCTGCTATTAGCTGGCAAGAGCAGAGTCTGTTATGACACTATACGGTGGCATAGGGGATAGCAGGAACCATCCCCCCCTCACAGTAAGGAGAAGAATAATCCGCCATCTCTGCATGTTAAAAAATATGGAAGAAAAGTCATACCAAACAGTAGCTCCTCTGATCCTGTGCTGATCCACTGTGCACAAGAGGTGTGGGTCAGAGAGGTTTTCCCTCTTGCTGAGGATCCCCACAGTCAAAGGGACAAGGGGCAGAACGTGGAGGCAGCTACAGGAGCTCTCTGCCGGTGGCATTCCCACAGGCATGAAAAACCCGTGCCAAATGCAACACTACCAAAGCATTGCCTTTGCAAGCTGCGTTCCCATCGTGCAAGGAAGAGTACAACTCACTCCTGGGTCAAGCAACTTTACCCTCTCATGTGAGGGAAATGAGACCCAAAGATTTTCTAGACAGACTTTTTTTAGCCCCCTTTTGTTCTAGCAGGGGACATACCAACCATGAGGCTATGGAAAGCTGAGCCCATATGAATGAACTGTGATTGCTGCTGCTTGTTCTCTGTCTTGTGCTGACACCTCAGCTATCATTCAACAGCCTAGCTTCTGATTTCTTGGCAATCATCGTGCTAATTATTCATTTCTTTCCTGTGTATGTACACATTTCCAAAGTCCCCAAATAAGACACCTCAGTGATGTGAATAGGAGGCATGTAGGTGAGTCCTATTCTACATCAGGCTTATGAATATTTAGAAGGTAATTTGAAAATGAAAAAAGAGCACAGCTCTCTAATGAGTTATAGTTCAGGGTTTGCAAGTCATGGATATATATTCTGCCTGTTGAACTCTAAGGAAACTTGTCATGTGTGGGGAGGATTGGAAGACCTCTGGATTTAAGGACTTGCTGCTCCGCAGAGCAAAACTGGAATGTAAATAAAGGCAACTTTTAATCTCTATTTGTTTCGAAGCAAAGCAAAACTTCTCATCATAAAAAAACCCTGACCCTTAACATTCTTCCCCCTACTGTTAAGATTTCTCTTTAGTTGTGAACTTTTCTAATAGGAAAATAAAGCAAAGAAATGTGAAGTTTTTGTAGCTGTTATTCTCCCTTGGGGAGAGCAGTCCAGAGTAGTTTTATCAGGACAAGCTATTAATAAGGCTTTCTCTTCAAATTCCCTCTTTTTTCCAGGACAGAGCTTATTCTCTCATCCTGAGCCCTGTAAGAGGACAAAATACAATTACAAAACATAAAATAAAACCACAGCATTAATAACCCAGGAACTATCTCAGTGCTGTGGCAAAGCTCTGGCTGGCAGGTGCAGTGGGACTTCAGTGACCTCTTGACTAGTATCTGGGTTGGAGGCTTGTGGGCGTTTGCTCCTTCGTTATGGAGGAGACCAGAGCAGTTTTCTGCTCAAGGAATAGGAGATGGAGTAAGAGCTGTCTGGCCTTTTAGAGGTCTTAATTGCATTGAAGTCAGTGTTCTGGAAAACCTCTAGGCACCCTTCACTCTGCATTAAGTTTCTTGTCACTGAGTTATATGACTTGCTTGATTCGCTGTCCCATTGCAATGTCATGGATAACCCTGGGACTCTGTCAGCTGCTCACTAATACCATCCTGACATGGAGCAGCTGAGCAGTAACACACCTTGGGGTAGGAACTTGTTGCCCTCTCTGACTTTGGCATCATCATGGGACAACACAAGAGGGACTAGCTGGATTGGGAAGAGCGAAGTACTCTTGACTATCTACCCAACTTTGTATTTGCTTGTGCCAAAGGTTATTTTCAAGGGGGGGGAGGTGTGTGGGAGGGTGTTTTTGATAGAGAGGCAAAGAGATGAGGGTGTCTCACATGTTTCTAGGCAGAGCTGAGGCAGTAGCTGAAGGCCATCTCATCCTCTCCCCATGGCAGCATGGCACTGCGTGGATTAACACCAGCTCACTTGATACTGCAGCCTGCCAGTCCTGACTGGCTCAGCTACGGTCTTCCTCTGGTGAGACAGCACCATCCTACATGGAGGTTATTTTCAATGACTTGTACAGCTGCACAGGTATGGCTGTAAAATAAATCATTTACTGCTGGCAAGGGGGTTTCTGGTGTAAAATTATTCATGTGAGACAGCACCCAAACCAGGTTTCTGCTATGGGCAGGGTGGCAATATTTTGCTTCTGGAAACTAAGCCATATGTGCTGTACAGGACCAAGGTGCTCTAACCCCACCAGGGCTTTGGCCTTGCTGGTGACTCAGGCTCTCCCTCACTCCCAGGTACTCCTTGTATTTCTTCACGGCACTCTCCTTTCCCTGTAATAGAGGAGTGGACCACCTCCCTAAGAAAATAAATAAGTTTCTTACACACTCTACCTGTGTAGCAGCAGCAGTGGCACTGTGGGAGATGTTATTTACATGAACTTCATGAATATTTATAGTAATATTTATAGCTTTGTTCAGCGGGAGGCTTGATCAAGTCAGTAGTATGTCTGGGGATCTGTCTTCAGTATACTACTTTTAACAAGAATAATTTGCATTTAATAAAGGGCCTGAGGTAGCAAGTTTCATCCAGATTTGAATTTTCTTGATATTTGGGGAAATATTTGGATTAGTGGTTTTATTTCACATCCATTTTCACTAGCAGTGATGGAATGAAAATAACTCTCAGTCCAAAAGAACAGGCTGACAGGATCCATGTGAGAATATACTAGAAATAAAGGGGAAATTTTCCCTTGTAGCCCATACAGCATGGGTGCTGTGTAGAGATGGACCCTGATCCCTTTTGGTGACTGCCTTTCTCTCTGCCATAGTCACTGCAGATAACTAGGATGGACAGTTGGAGAAGCCTAGGAGTGCTCCTCAGACATGTTTTAAGTGTGACATACCTGTTAAATCCCCCTTTCCCTCCCCACAAATATACCTGGTCAGGCTGCTCTGGGCATCGTGTGTGCAGTAGAGCCTGGAAGGAGGTGTGGGGCTGGCTGGGGGTGCCCGGGGATGCCAGGCTGGGAATGCAGAGCTGCTCTGGGTGGCAGCTGTGCCCTCACAGCCAGGGCTTGGTGCACGAGGGTGCCTGCTGCCAACTTAAACCTGTGCCAATAAAAATAGCGGGTACAGCCCTCCCTGTTACGCCAGTTGTAACTGACTAGCTTGCTAATCAGCCTTGAGCTAAATGAAGAGAGGTAAAGTCAGTTTTCCTCTAGACTGAGGTGTCTGGGCAGGAATCAGTCCTCTAATTTCACCTGTCCTCAGTTGCGTGGCTTTATTGAGACACTACTTAGAACAAAGCAGTTCTCAGGACCAGCCCGTAAGGCGAAGGGATTCTTCTGCCGCTGCCTAAAATATAATATTAACTTGGCTGTAACTATTTATAGGCCCAAGCCTCTCAACAAAAAGTTGAAAGGCCAAGGAGTTAAGAGATGCAGAGTGACTTCAGCTGAAGATGGTGAACAGAAATAGCTCCAGGATAAAGCACATGAGAAACCTCTTCCATGCATCCTGACCTCTGGGTAATTTTGGGGAAGGGATTTATGTTCTTTCTGGTTCTTTTCTATCAGCAAAGACACAGAAATAGGCTATATCTAGTTATACACACCACTGTTTCTCATGGTTTTGTAACTTTGTGATTTGCTTTTGGCTGAGTCCCACCCTCCTTCCCCAAGAATTAGTGACCAAATTGTTGTATGCCCTGGATAATTTGTGATGCATGTGGTTCCTATACGTTGTTTGAGGCTTGCATGGCGTGTTCCGCAGAGCAATCTGCTGGGACTGAAAAGGCCCAGGTTCCCATCTCTTGCTTTGGTTTTGGCTACATCATTCCATTTTTTTGAGTTTTGCTTCTAAAGCCAGCTGCTTTGCCACAAAGTGTGACATAACACGGGCTTGTGTGTATTATTACTAGATCTAGTGTGAGTCACAAATTTGGACCTCCTGTTACTTCCAGCCATTCACAGATGATTGCTGAATTGTCATCTCAGCAGAAACGTTACAATAATTTTACTAAAAAGCATTTTCAGCTAAATTCAGTGTATGTGCTTGTGGTTTTAATGCTCTCAGCTAGAAAAACATGAAGATTATATTATGGAGACCAGAATCAAGTTTTAAACGGTATTTACAACAACTTCTGCAAAAGCATTTCTGTTGAGCTTGTTTGTATATTTTGCAATCATTTCAAGAATGGTTCGGCAAACATTAAATGAAGGGCTCCTTGAGGTCTGACCTTGCCAAGGTGAAGGGAAGAGGAATAGAGGATCTGCATCTGTAGGTGCCTGCAAACTGCTGAAACCTTGAGCCAGGATGACTTAGAGCCTGAGCAGGGTTTATGCAAATATTACGATTCTTTCGCAGTCACACTTCAGTGCTGCTTCACTTCCTCAGGAAGATATTATTGTGTCCCAGGTCATTAATCTCACCACAAAGTGTACTATTGCGCTCAAGATTTGTTAATACATTTGGCAGTCTTGCTTGTTTTTCTTAGGCATATGTTGAATATTTACACAGCAGCTATTTGTACAATTCCTGTAACATGCCAGGACAACTTCCAGTTAGTGTCAAGAATCAATTTTCTCTGGAAGGACTCTTTGAGAAGAAGGAAAGATTTAAAAGATCTTACCAAAACATTATTTACTATTTCTTCTCTTGTGGTAAAATTTACCTTCTAGCTATTACGTGCACCTACTAAAGTACTCATTAAGAATGTATCTTCATGATTTGTACAGTTTGTTTTGAAGTTTTGATATCAGGCCATTAGATATGTTGAGGCAAAAGCCAGAGAATAATTTAAATCAAACTCTGGAGGATAATTGTAAGGTCTGTCTGACTTTCCAGAGTCTGACCCATTGCATTTACAGATAACAAAGAGGGTCTGATTGCTCCCTGCTCTGTGTTTGCATTCCTGGAGCTGTTAGGAATATCTAGCACTGAGCCAGGCTGACTCCAGCAATCACTTGCCTGTGTTTGCTCCTCTTCTTGCCTGCTTTTAGTACTGAAAGGGTGCTGGATTTTAGAGTGGTTACAGAGAAATCCAACTGAAAGCGTAACTAGTGCGGGTTTGGTACAGCAGGTAACCGAACCTGCACTGAGGAATAAAGCTATGGCAGATGGGACGTCTGTCTTGGCCAGACTCCTTATTAATTAACCCATACACACTGCTAAGAGTCTCTGTAAGCAGTTTCTGATTGTTAATTTTCACTGCAAGTTTTCTAAAGGGTCTATTGTTTCTTCTCAGTTTATGCTTCATAAAACAATCGGTGTTAATAGTTGCTCTGCATTCCAACCATACTGCAGGCAGTCTCTGCACAACAGCCAGGGAAAAATCTTCTAGGGTCTGCATTTCCAATGTGGAAACACCCACTTACTGGGGGGAACATCGGTTCCTGTGCAAAAAACTGGGGGTCATCTGCATTCGCTAGTAAAATGTGATTAATGGTATCACTATTCTAACTGCAAAAGTTAAATGTTTTCTAACATAGTAAAGAAACAGCAGGATAAAAATGTTAGACTTCCTGCCAACAGTTCAATTTTTGCTTAGACAAGGAAAAGAAATTGGTGGTGATGATGGTAACCTAGAAATGTGTGTTTATAATCAAGGGGGAAAAAATAAGACATGTCTTAATAGTTGTATGAACTTTCGACACTTCACCAATAATGACTTCTAAGGTGCTGGAAAATTATTTGTGTGTTTGACTAGGACAAAACATTTAGAAATGAAAATTAAGACTTATAGTGTGAAAACTACATTAATAAAGGCAGATTTTGACAGCTGCCTGTTGCAGTGCTGTTGGTCATGTTGTAAACAGGATGTTCAAAACATGAAGTGGTTACAACGAAGAGCTGCAAGGTCAGTCTGATGTTGGAGAAAAACCTCTCCGAAGGCTCTTTCCATTTAATGCAGCAAGATGAGCGGGGTTATGATTACCAGTCAAAGTTATTTCTCTACCAGTACTTTTTAATCTAGGAGAAAAGGATGAGAAGAGCCAGTGACTGGAACCTGAAACCAAGCAACTTAGAAATATGATGACTGTTTTTATCAGTGTGCATGATTAGCTACTGGAACCATCTGCTGAGGACAGTAATACTTTTTTTTATCAGGTTCTTGTCATCGTGCTTAGGAGTCTGTCTGAAATCTGTGCATTAGTGAAAACTCAGTTACTTGGCCAAACACCAGTTCATAAAACGTACTGGTTTGTGAGGAGAAGGACTTGGGGGGGTGCTATGAGCCGGCAATGTGCGCTGGCAGCCCAGAAAGCCACCCATGTCCTGGGCTGCATCAAATTCAGTGTGGCCAGCGAGGTGAGGGAGGGGATTCTGCCCCTCTGCCCCGCTCTGCTGAGACCCCCCTGCAGTGCTGCGTCCAGCTTTGGGGTCTCCATGACAGGAGGGACATGGAGTTGCTGGAGTGAGTCCAGAGGAGGCCACGAAGATGATCTGAGGGATGGAGCACCTCTCCTACGAGTACAGGCTGAAGGACTTGGGCTTGTTCAGCCTGGAGAAGAGAAAGCTCTGGGGAGACCTAACTGTGACATTGTGGGCCCTGAAAAGGACTCCAGGAAAGCTGGAGAGGGGCTGGTTCCAGGGCAGGGAGAGACGGGACAAGGAGTTTAAACTAAAAGAGGGGAGATTTAGATATTAGAAAGTCTCTACTGTGAGGGTGGTTGAGGCACTGACACACATTGCCCAGAGAAGCTGTGGCTGCTCCATCCGTGGAAGAGTTCAAGGCGAGGTTGGATGAGGGTTTGGGCACCCTGGGCTAGTGGAGGTTGTCCCTGCCCATGGCAGAGGGTTGGAACTAGATGATCTTTAAGGTTCCTTCCAACTCTAACCATTCTATGATTCTATAAACGTGTTTAAATGAGGACATCGGCTGGCCTTGAGCAATATGCACTGGTCAGAAGACTCTACCGGCACCTGGGCTCAGGTTAGGGGTTGGTGAGCGGAGCAGGCAGCCAGCGCGTCTCCTCCAGTCAGCTCTTCCTGCTGGACTGGAACCAGAAGAAATATTCCCAGTTCTTCCACTGGGATCCTAAGATACTGCTTTGAATAGGGTACTGGGAGTGTGTAAAGGATAATTTGTTTAATCCAATTATTTTAGCAAGTGAAGTCTGAAGATGTCATTCTGAAAGGACATATGTACACAGTTATTTCCACTTAGTGGAATTAGCTAAGTAACATAATTACATGCTTAACACGCACTCCATTTATTCAGCATCCAGTTATCAATTTAAAAAAAAGCAATTTTCTAATACGAGTAATTAATTATTACTTAAAGTTATTGGGATGCTCAAATGAATGCAGAAATAGAGTAGCCTGCATCCTGCATTATTTGTCTCCCATGGTAAGCACTGCTTTGCTTGCTGTATGTTCCTTAACCTCTTGCATATGTCACACAGCCATAATTTTCTATTTTAAGGAGAAGAAAATATGTAATAAGGTAGACTGAGATTTCTGTATATTAAACACTTTCATTTCTTTCAAGACCTAGTTTTCCTACAGAATGCTGTATTAGAAGGTATCAAAACTGGGGGAGAAAAATTAGAACCAAGAGCTTTATTAGAGTGATTTATTTTTTCAATTTAATACAGTACCTGCAGCTATTTTATATCAGAATTCAGATGCAGGGAACAGTTTATAATGCAGAACACATCTGGTGTTAGCATTGTTTCACTGCAAATAATAGTTTTGATTTAAAAAAAAAATAAAATTAAAATCCCCAAACTATACCAACGTCGACAGAAGGTCTTAGGGAGAAATATTTCAGGAAGATTTGTTTCTACGCAAGTTCAATTTATAAAATTCAAAATGCTGAAATATTTTAAAAGTAGTTGCGTGGGGGTTTTAAATAACATATCTGTGTGTTCCTGTTTGTGCTTGTTGCAGAGCAGTGATTCCAGTGTGGTGATAAAAGTATCTCATCTTTACCAGAACACAATCTACATCCAGATGGGCATCATAATAGCTTAATATTTTGGTAGTTAGGCATTTATTATGCATTCTACTAAGACCCAAAGTGAAGGGAGATAAGTTGCTACTGATCAGTTTTGAAGGGTGCTGGGTAAGGGGATATAAAGTCTGGGATAAATTTGGGAGAAACAAATGGGGAGATAGTAACAAATTATTAATCTCACTATTCTGAGGTATATAATTTTCTTCAGTAGTTTTGCAAAATTTTTTTTGATCCTTTAAACATTAGCCCATAAATCTACAAATAAATATTGTTTC
Source organism: Psophia crepitans (assembly GCA_013399095.1). Classification (NCBI taxonomy): domain Eukaryota; kingdom Metazoa; phylum Chordata; class Aves; order Gruiformes; family Psophiidae; genus Psophia; species Psophia crepitans. Next base: position 553,399 of record VWZZ01004208.1, on the reverse strand, counting down.
TGATTCTGATCTTTGCACCATCGGTGCAATGTGGAAGTACTTCCAGTGGAGTTAACCTGGTTTGTGTAAATGCCCAGGAAATCTGTCCCCCAGGAAAGGGTGAGAAGAGCTCAGGGTTTCCACTACCAGAGTGGGCATCCTGTGCCTGTCTTGCACGGGGAGGTCGCAGAAGGAAGGTATCATGATGCATGTGCCATAAGTTAAGGAATGTTAAAAGGTATCTGAAAATGAAAGATACGAAGCTGCAGCGAGATTTGGGTGAACGTTGCAGTTGATTCTCATCACGTAGGACTAGTTAACACAAATGGATATTTTTATAATTAGGGTTCAGAGGTCACAAAGAAGCAGCGAACTGCAGTCAAGACAGAATCTTTTCACCAGTGACACATGCACATGAAACCTTGAAATGCTGCTTGACTTTTATAGGAAACCGTAAATCAGGCCTGGATTACTTGAAAAGTTCAAGAGCCTTAGAAAATGTTTTAGCTAAATGCAGCTGAGTGTTGTGATTTGTGCTTTCATGCATCCAGCCCTGAAAATGAGCAATGCCAAGAAGTGATCTGAGAATCTCCCTAAAGCAGAACACTGCACCTGCCAAAAAGAAAGGTAAAAGCCCATGGTGGTTCTGTTTGCCATCTCTGTAGATGTAGCTGTGAGGTTCACCAAGGTGAACACATGCTAAAAGCAGCAGCGTTCTAAGGGTTGCAATTTGTAGGCATTCCTTATCAGATTTAAAAAAAAAAAGATATTCGTCACCTTTTTAATCACAGTTGTAGAGATTTTAAGTGCTCTGTGTATTTTGTATTATACAGGAAGGCAGAAAAGATGCAATACCCCTAAACTAATGAACTTACTGCCTATTTGCAGTTCAAGAATATCATCCCAGCCTTTCTGGTGCCAAAAGGCAGGGGGCTGAGGATCTTACCCTGTATATAAATGTTTGCTGGCTGCTGGGTCTGCTTTCTATGACATATGAAAGAAACAGACTGTTATGTTGTTGATTTATTTTATTCTCTCAATAGAAAGCTCCACCATATGGAAATGTGGGTTACATTTTACAGAACAACAGACATTATTACAAAACCGCAAATGAAATCCCTCCAGTGATGCCCTGATTAACCTTTAATACACACTTTCTCACACACATCATTTCAGTTTGGTGCAAAGGACCTTTCCCTTTGCTGCTGTCCTATTTAAACTACCCCAAAGGCTTGCAAACCAACTGGCAGGCAGAGCTGGGACTCTGAAATGTGTCCATTACAACCTGGCAATCTCCTTTCTTGAGTTTTAAAGAAACTTGAACAGAAATCAATTTTTAAGTGCTGAAACATTTTGTGAATTGATGCACAGTAGCGGTGTGCTGCCTGGAAAAGAATGCAGAGGAAGAGAGAAAAGGTTTCCATGCCAGCAAATGTGTCTTTGACTGTACCAGAGAACAAAGTGTACAGACCTGGAATAAAATTTATATTTGCCACAAGACCTAGAGATGTCAGAAGACTGAAGTTAGTCAGGACGACACCAAATGAAGGGTTCCTACTGTGCTTCCTTAGCCAGAATGTCTCAACTGGGAAAAGACATGCTGAGCACTTCAAAAAGGAATGAAATTGGAGTTTATTTCCCTGACTGACAGCTGTACATATCATTTGCAGGCAAATCACTGGTGATAACTCTGTTGTACTTACCATTTGAAAATCACAATTCCTTTGAAAACCCTTCCTTTTTATTAGATCATCTGTGTCAACAAGACTCCTCCTTGGTTTGAGCCCATGCTGGAGCCCAGCCAGGGCTGGGGTGAACAGCACATGGGTGCAGCTTTGCACTGGGGGTGTGGGTGGGTGTCACTCATGGAGAGAGCAAAGAAAGCCAGCCTGCAAGGATAAAGCTGATGCTAGAGCACCTTGGCTCCCTCCCCAGTATGGGCTCTCTCCAAAGAGTATGTTCAGCACCCACAACCTGGGGGTTGCCTAAGGTTCTGCTTTCTAGTAGAAATGTGAAGAGCTTACCAGTTGCAATAGCTTGTAAACCAGCTAGGAGTTGCCCTCAATAGTGATGACCATGGGGCATGGACATCCTCAGGTACCATACGTGCTTGGTCAAGAGCTCTGTAATGTCCTCCTGGCCTGATGTTTTGAGGCACAGTGCCCAGGCTGGAGCTGAGCCGCAGCCGTGGGTAAGAAGGCAGCAGAAAGCCATGCAGCCTCTAGCACAGGGGCTCGTAAAGTCAAGCTTTGGTTTAACAAGTTGTGGTTGCAATTACTTTTGTGGCAGGGAATGACATCGCCTTTATAGAGAGCTAATCAAATAACCAGCACGTGCATTTTACAGCGATAACCGATTTGATTTACAGATGGGATTCAGGAAACTGAACCGAAAGGTTGAAATTATGATGACAGTCATTATTGACTTTGGCATTAACTTGCTGGGATGCAAACTTGCTCTGTAGGAAGTAAATTAAAATCCATGAATGAAATTAATTTAATTTGTACTACTTGACCAGTAGGCTTTATATTCCATTAAAATGTCACACACTACAGTGTGTACTTAGAGGTCATTGTTGTCACAGTCATTTGGAGAAGGGAGGGCAGCGAGTAGAGATTGAAGACTGGAGATGTAGGAATTAATTTGAACCCAGATGTAGGATGGTGCTTCGGCAGATATCTGATTTTAAACGGTTATAGCCACTAGTCTGCTCCAGCTTACAGGAGCTTCTGCTGAGGCATGAAATCCCCAGGTGTGGAAACAAGGAGTCCGAGCTATGGCAAGTGCAATTCTGATTATGGAAAGTATTTCATGGCAGAGCAGAGCTAAGTTTTGAGATACCCTACCTGGGGGGCTGCAGACACACACAGCCTCTCCACCATCACTTGGGTCTCCCTGAACCTCTACCAGGAGTGGTGCAGGAGAGCTGACCTTGCCTTGCATTAGACAATATGTTTCTGGGGTCACTGCCACCCCTTATTTTCTGTGATTATATGAGGAAATTGGCTATTTTAAAAGGAAAATTAGATACTTCATTCTGCTGGAGATGGCCATCCATATGCTGCGGTGGGGGTGAAACATGAGGTCAAGTTTGCTGTTTCTCTTGGTGCATGTTCTGCCAGTGTGCCTGCTAAGGCAGGCAGTGGTGATTCTTGTGGAAAGCCGATACAATCAGTTTTGTGTTAACATCCCTCTTCCCTTCACTTTGCATGTCTCCCAGTTTCCTTTCAATACTCTGGCAGTTCTCCAGACTAGAAATTTGATGAAAGAGCAGGGATGTGTTACGAGCATTGGCAAGGCTTCTCATTTTTGCTTCCTTGTTCTCTGCTTGCTTACCCTCACGTGAGCAATGTACAACCGTATCTCTGTTTTGGGTACTGAGTAAATGGTATCCTGTCAGAAAAAGCAGATGCTATTCAAAGCTGCTGTGTGTAGAGTATCTAAAGAACACAGGGCAGTAAGCATGTCTTCAGACACCTCTGAGCCTGCCACAGGAGAAAGGTCCTGGATATCTCTCTCTGACTTTCTGGTACCGAGGAAAATTGAGCTATTTGACATGTCCCCTGCTCCTTGTGATAGGTGACATCCTTTTGTTTCTCAGGAATTAAAACATCCCTTGGAATCTGAAATCAGCTGTGAAACTTGACTGCTTAATGCTGTCAAACCTAATAAAAGCCAAGCCTGGTTTGCAAGCTCTTTGCACTAAGATTGGTATAAGGTAGAAATGGATAATTCAAGTGTACTTGGTCCCTGGGGCAACTGTCTCAAAATCTCATGCCTTTTGGCCTCTGCTCCTCTGTTTCTGACATCTTACCCCAAATAGTCTTCCCTGCCAGACACAAGTTAGAAGAATAATTCAGGGTGTCCAGAGAAGCAGAAATGTTCTGTTCCTTGTTTACATCAAGGAAGGGGCAGCCCTTGTAAGTAAGTCACTCGCAGGCAGCGAGGTGGAGAGATGACCTGCTCCATAGTGCTCTTTTCCCAAAGGAGAACCCGCACCACAGATGAGAACGGGACTCAGGCCATCCTATCCCCTTGCAAATCAGTCAGAGACTGAGCTCCTCCAGCCCTAGTCCTTCATCTCTGCAGACAGATCTCTTACATTGTCTGTAGAATTTAAACCTGAGGTATGGGGAATAATCTCCCATGACTGCTAGCAGTGCAAGACCTCTTAAACGGGAATGTTTCAAATTGTGTCTCAGGACTATACATCCAGAAATGCTCTGAAAATACATTGGCCAGGCTCTTGGTTGTGCAGATGGGCAGAGTTTTGAGCAGCCTTCCCAGGTGGTGGTGAGGGGCAGAGGGGAGCCCTGGACTGATTGCTCCATTTTGAAAAGCTGTAATTTCTTTTCTGAAGTTTAGAAGCAGACGGTCCCTTTACCAAATGATGATGGATGTTGTGCCAACAAGACAGTCCCAGGCAATAGGAACTTCCTTCAGTGTTAAGGAACTTCCCATCAAGTGAGCTATTGATTGCTGTGCAGGGAAGGCTCCAACACTCTGCCTGGCTGACCCAGGCAAAGCAAGTATTTTCTTAGCAAAATTTTACCAAAGCTTCGACATGATTTCACCCCCACTTTAGACATCAGAGATATTACCCAGCAAAAAAAGAAAACCACTCATGCCTGGGGAGTGAGTTCTCTAATATAAACTCCAACAGTGATTGCTGTTTGTCTCACAATTTGGGTGTTTGAAAGTCTTTCATCTGGGCTTTCTGATCCCCAACACTTCTGCTGCGCTCTTTCCCTAGCAGAGGTGTTAACAAGTCTCTTCTCTTTTTGGCTGTCCATTTTCACAAAGCTTGCAGAAACCTGTTATCCCTGGGATAGCAACATCTTTGTCACACATGATTCATTTGAGGGAGAAGAAAGCAAAGCATAAAGGCTACACACAAGGCATAAAATAGTGAACTGTGGGCATGAGTTCATTCTGTGATAGGTCAGGTGTTTGCTTTTTGGTTTGTTTTGGGTTTGGTTGGTTTTTTAAACAATTGCTCTTACATACTCCTGGCTAATTAATGTTAGCAACAATAAAAATTGGTCCAAACATCACAATGACAAAGTATAGATTAATTTTCTAAGAATATAGACCTTCATTTTTAATAATAGAAGGAAAGGTTCTCTTTTCAATAAATGATAGGCAGAGAAATCAGAATAGACTTAAAGATTAATTGTTGTCTCTAGGTCTCATTCTTCTTAGAGGAGAATAAGTAAAAAAAAAGTTACTTAATTTTTCACATTTTTCTTTGTCCTCCTCTTCCTTAAATACTCTGTTTCTCCAAATCTGGGCAGCTTCGACCTTCCTATTTCACACCATACAGCCAGCCTTGTCCTCGAAACTTACCAAGAAAAGCGAAACATCACGTGAAGTTTCTGAAAAGATGATGTTCAAAGCCTGCCTGAGCCTTGGGCATCCTGGAGAAGAACCGAAAGCTCATCAAGAATTAAACAGCAAATGTAAAATTGGAAAGGTTTCTGATTTAATATTCATGCTGTAAAGTAATGATATTATAACAAGTATGGTAATGTCTGCCCGGAAGCTTGCGTGTAACTTTCTGAAACCCAAGAAAAGGCTGGTTGAAGACTCTACACTTAAAGCCTTTATCTCTTCTATGCAAGTTTCCGTATGTTTTTCACTCTAGGTTTTTCAGTGCCCCTTTGGTACTAAGAATTGCTCATCTTTCCCAGATCTTCAGTGCAAGGTAATACAGCTAATATTAAGTTTATACAGTTAATATTTTGTTCTGGCACTGCTGTTAAACCTAAAATTCACCTTAATGTCACATCCCCACAGTGTGGCGCTTAAACAATTTACTTTTTTCTTTTTAGCGTGGCTGACACAGTAGAGAGCCACCTGTGCTAAGAACGTAGGAAAGGCAATAATTACAATTGAGTAAAAGCAAATATCCATGACAGTCCAGTAAACCTGAGAAATCCCATGAGAATAAAAGGACAAAAAGAAATTAAAGGGTATCTCAAAGCTGGAAGGAAATTTGAAACATTCTGAAAATGTGTATAGGCAGGCTTAGGGCTGGATATAAATAGCTTTGCTGTCTCCTTTTCAAGAAATCCAAGGAAAGGTGCAGCTGTAACTTTCCCTTGTTGCCAACTCTAGTGCTTCTGCAAAGATGGCAGTATTTCTGTGTAACGCTTCCAGCTAAAATATTGCAGAAATAAAGTAGAACTGTAGACTTCCAGGCTGGCATGCATGCTCGATCCTGAGAGCCACGTATACACACAAGCGCCGTACTCGGAGAATTGCGGGATGCCAGTCCTGCATCTCTCAAGGTATCATTCCTCCTGCAGTAATAGGAAGTTCCCTTACCACACAGGTCCCCATCTCCCAAGCAGTTCTGTCTCATAAAGCTTTGGAGAGCACTGGCAGGTCAAAAACCTTTGCAGATGATCCATGTCTGTGTCTCAGGGACTTCCACGAAAGGGAGCTGCAGAGTTCATCTGTGCTGCAGAAATCACTGTCCCCAGACTGCTCCATTTTAACCAGAATATTTCTAGCCCCGGGCTCACTGCTGATGGCATTGTGCTGCTGTAACAGTGCAGTCCGTGAGCTGAATAAAAAGGTCCAAAGCACTTCTGGCTTCATAGAGCAGAATTCAAGAGTCTAAGTACTATTTATCTGTTCTGCATCTGATACCACAAAGCTTTTATTTCCCGAACAGAAGGTCCCACAGTGAAAATGTCAGAGGATATTTTGTTACTGTGTTATCTAGAGGGGAAAAAAAAAAAACCAACAAAGAACTATTGTCAGGTCTCCTCCTGAAAAAAGAACAAGGGAGGAAAAAACCCCCAAGCAGACATTTTGTCTTGGCTCCATGATCTCCTTTAATTAACGGTTGTGGGACCAACCTTTCCATCTTCACTGGCAAGAAGAAACAATTAGCTAAAGTATCTCACACCATTTTGTCAGTGCAACTCCCAGGCTTGAGACAGGAATGACAGTCATGTCCAAAAATTGAAAGAATCACTTGCTAGCAGTATTAGTGTGTGTCAAAAATGCTGAGATACAGGAAAAGTGATTCAGGGATATTCTGCCAGGAGCCCACTTATCTGGGGTTCAGAACCAGTTGAGACTTTAGTGTCAAGCATAACTGCGGAAAATAAAATCAGTATCGATGCTTAATATAGATATATTCACAGGCTTTTTCTTAACTGCAGTACTATCATAGGAACTTGAAGAGGTTTTTTGTTACTCACCAATTTTTGTACGGCTGGAAAAGAGGTTTCTGTGTATGAAGGTGAGGGCAGACAACAGGGTAACAGCGCAAAACCAGGGGCACGATTCCACCGCCCAGTCACCTATCCCATCACGCCTGGTTCCTGCATAAAAAGAAAGAGGGAGCATTTCAGATGTGTATATTGCTTGCAATAAGGCGTTAATTTTCCATACACATATCCAACACTCGTAAGAGCCATCTTGCTTTCGTTCGATGAAGAGGCTCCAGACTGACGCGTGCTGACCGCTGCAGTGAAGCTCGCAGTGTGACTGGTGACCATCAAGTGCAAGATTTTCATTTGTAAAGGTGTGAAGGATGTTGGTCAGACACTGCCCAGGTAATCAACGTGCTGCTTCGTGTAAACGAGCATTGAAGAAAACCATTGTACGTGCTACAGGTTTTCAGTGAACCCCAAGGAATAATTTAATGCATTATTTAAAATATTCTAATTCAGAAGAAGAATATTAATTGAGTTTGGTGCTGCAGTTGAATATTGAATGGAGGGAAGCAGAACGCTTTTGATTGTAATGCAATTTCTTACCATTTAGTTTCATGTACTTCAAAGTAATTGAAATAATGAGGTAAAGGTGGCAGAATCATCTAGTTTCAGCAGTTTCTGTGTAAACTGCCAACAAATTGTTGATTGAAATGCATTTAAAATTTTTACATTAATAGGAATTCATCAATTCATTGATTTCAGTTATTTGGTTAGGAATCAAATGTGTGACCTATTTGCCTTTGTGTACGTTCAGGTCTGTATAATTAATACACCACTGTTCTTTTCTCCATAAAATAACATAACAAATAATCATTATGACTACTGTGACCAGCGCCTCTGCATTGTCTCCTGTTTGAGGAATATATTCTCGGTCGCAGGCGGAAGAGAGTAGGAAGTTCTTGCCTGTAGAAAGAGGATGCAAAAGGTGTGTGGCTTAGGGGCGATTAACTGCAGCATCTTAACCTGAGGCAACTACTGCACTTTAGACTATAAAAGCTCACAGAGTGAATTAGGCATCTGGAAAGCAGAGAAACACCATCATAGGATCCTGCTCTGAAATCGGCACGCTCCAGAGTTAACGGCTGGGACCGTCATGGGCCCCTGGAGCGAGGGTTTCGAAGTGGCAGCCGTGAGCCCTGGAGTGGCTCAGAGAGCGATTGCCGTGCTGCTGCTGACCAGCACAGCGGGACCTTGTTAGAGGAGCAGAGGGCAGAGGCTGACTGCCCTGCATCTCCAGGGAATGCTCTGCTCCAAAAGTCATGAGCTAATAAGATCAGTGTCACTGTGACACTGTTAATGGCTGGGTGCATGACTTGGCTCTCACAGGACTTGGGCAGTTTTCTCCTGACAGTTACTTGAGCCAATGCAAGAGGCCCCTGTTTGCTTTCTCTGGTACTTGCCAGAGCACCCTGAAGACCTTCCCAGATGTTCCACGAGCACCCAGCAAGGGGACGCTCATTTTCCCCAAGAGTTGTACAACCTGAGTTGGAGAACAGATGGGTCAAAGCAAAGGAGAAGGAAGCACAAAGTACCCAGCGTCAGTGTGATTGTGCTTTTTAATTCACCTCTGCTGCAGGAAATGGTCAGACCTGGTGAATGATTTCTTTTTTTTGAGCGCAGGAAGCTTAGGACATGGCAAAACTGGGGGGTTGAGTGATGAGCAAAATGTCACCTTGGAAGAGGAGCACAGCATTTCCCAGCACTTGTTATGTCAGGCAGTGGACAGAAGCAAGCAGTGGCAAATTCCCTGCAGTTTAATGCTTCAGGTGCTAAAAAGACTGTTCGATAATTAAACATCGGTTGCTGTACCAACTCCTGCTGTAACTTCTGTTCCGTGCTGGTTGTGAAGGCCTTTCAGAATCAGGGAAGGTATTGTCCTGCTCGAAACACTGGACGCAGACAGAAGGATCAGTGCACAGCACCGCTTAATGCCGTGTTATTTTTTAAGGACTCGGGATTCTTCTATCGCTCCGGTACAACTTGCACCCCCAGCACCCGGCCGCTGGCTGCGGGTTAGGCATGTGTAGGTCAAGAGGTTTGCGTGCCAGGTAAACTGGAGTTTGAATTTTTTATATTACTATTCCCTTTGCAATATTTTTTCCCCCCTCTGCCTACCGAAAAACACATCCGGAGGGATTTCTGCTGCTGATTTTCTGCGCGGGCTGCTGGTGCCCTCTGCTGCTCCGCGTTTAGAGAGAATTCAGAGGTTTCCTGGAGGCTGCTCTCCCTTGCTAAATCCCACGGGACAGGCGAGCACTATCCTGGCAAAGAGTGTGTCCTTAGTAATTGAGAAAAAATTAGCAGAACTTAGCACCTCTGATTCTCCAATAAGTGATTTTATTTTTTTTATCTTTGGAAAAAAAAAAAAAAGTCCCTAATAAATTAAATACTGCTGTTTTACTGGCTGATACACATCGATGTACAGATATTACCACCCAGCTGGGCTCTTACGGTCACATGTACTCACCAAACCACCGTATCGAGGTGGATCTGCCCCAGCAGCTCTGCTGGCTCGCAGGGTCCCTGTGTGCGTGCGAGTGGTGTTTGTGTGAGTCGTGATTTGGTTGTGTCAGGCTCTGTCCTGGTTGTGCCCGTTGTCACAGGTCACTGAGAAACCTGCAGGGTGTTGTCAGGTTAAAACCAGCTGGTTCCTAAGAAATGTTCTGGAGCTGTAATGTCACCTGCAGCCCCACCGCACCCGTTGGAGAATCCCTTTTGCAGAGTGTTAAAGCCACCTCAGAGAGCTCTATTCAAGGGTATGATTTTTTTTTATTGTCTGACTAAGGTAATTCTGTAGAAACACAGCAGTGTCTTACCATTTTTATTTTTTTTTATGTTTCCACTAGCTCTGTACTTTTTGCACAGTATATTTTTATCCCATTGCTGTATATTTTTAGCTGTGCTTCCATTTGCAAGTGACACAGTGCGATAGCTGTCATTGCAAGAACACCCGTGTCTGGCTTTTAGCTCGTCATGTGCTGTCCCCTCTAACGTTAGCATTTAATGTCTTTGTAGAATATCTAGAGCTAAAAATACACCCCCAAACACACCTGCAATGTGAAAGGTGCTTAGTGCAGAAACATCACCGCGTTTTAACTTTTATAGTCGCTAGATGTAATGTTACGTGTCAGGTCTGCCACCAGCATTTCATCCCACAAGCTGCTCCCCAGTGATGATGTGGAGACTGAATACATTGGCCACCACACGTGCTGCTGACTTTGATGGATGTTTTAGTCTTCTAGTTCTTTACAACAGTTCAAAATTTTATAAACTTTTATAACTGCCTTGTTACCTGACTTCTATTTATATGGTGACAGTTTATATGGTGGAAAACAGTGCAGTGTAATTGTTTGGTGGGTGTGACATTTGTATTTGAAAACAGTAGAAAAACCAAAAAGATGTGCTGTGTCATGTTAAAGTGACAGTGACAGTGGAGGAAATACTTTTCCTCAAGCCTAAGCTAAACTCTTTTTTTCCTTTCTGTCTCGTCAGTGCTAGGAGTACCTCGGATGCATCTGCAGTTGGATAGATTTCCAACTAAGGATGAAGTTGAAAATTATTTAAACCATACTCATAATTCCAGAACTGCATGTGGTTATAAAACTGCCTTATTACTGAACTTAGCTTTCTTCCTTGAGCCATCTTAGGTTTTAAGTTTTGTTTGGGAGTAAGGCTGGGCTTCGGGACAGTTGAGGGTGCACCCTGGGCCTGCCTGATCTCCTCTCCTCTGCTGAAGAGGGATTGGATTTGTCCTTCTAAAGCAAAGTCAACTGTAAGAAATCGCTGTAATCTGTAATTTGGTCCAGGTGTACCAGTTGCTTTTACTGTGAGTGTGCAAACAGATCACAGGTTTTTGCCAAAGACAGGCTTTGTTTGCTCTTGACAATGAACAACTGTTCTGTGAGAAGAGTAATTTGTGCTTTTTCACAAAACTTCAGGAAACAAGAATCTGAACAGATTACCAGCACAGATCACTGCCTCTACCAACACATGAACCTTCAGGTAATTGCCTGTCAGCCTCCACAGGAGCCTCAGCAGTTACCTCCCCAGCTCCCAGTCATGGTGTGTCTGCACAGACAGCCTTGGGAGGGGGGCGGGGGGGAAGGCAATTAACTCTCCCATCTGAAGCAGGACATTCAGGGAGATCTGCATAATGCTAAAAAACCCCACAACAAACCAACAAAAAAGAACATAACAAAACAGGTATCGCTTCAGAGCAGAGCGGCAAGTGTCCAGCAGGGATTTATTATACCTTCTCTGTCACTCTTCAGCATGTAGATGGTGACTTCACGTCTGTGAGCACCGGAGCTGCTACAGCCAACTGTACTAGTGCTACTGTATCCAGCCTGGTTGAGCTACAGCATCAGAGCCTTTAGAATAAAAATGCCTTTATTCTGTTTCTGATGAAATACTCCAGCTGTGGTTCACAATGTTTCCGTGTCCTTTGGAACAGTTGAGCATCCATCACTAAAATGCAGCTCAATCAGTAATGCTTGATGCTGCAGTTCTGTGTTGATACCCTGAGTTTCCATTTCAGCTTGATGTCCAAAACCTGAAGAAAAAACAACCAACCCCCCTAATCCTTTTAACTCCAGCAATCTTACCTGCTCAGTTGCTTCCTCACTTTTCTTTCCTTTCCTCTTATCAGCCTTCTGCCCTTCCTCAGACTGATTCTTGCACAGTTGTTTGTACTCGTGGGCAGAGCACTGTTACATTGCTACGAGGGGGTTGGATTTGAACACAGGTGTCAGAATTTGTGATTATTTCTTCCTATATTTCAGTTTTGCCCATCAACATTTATTTTAGTTTTCACAGCTGGGCATTATCTCTTTGTTCCTTATTATTATTTGCAGCTGTTCTGTCACTGTAATTTATTGTGCTGGTCTTTCAGTTGTGTTGAGTCCACATGCAGGATTGATACAGTTGCTTGACAGTTTGTGAAAAGGCTATCTATTCCTGTCATGATTAATTAAGCTTCAAAAACTGTAAGAACTGAGGTCTGATTTACAAGCTTGAGTGTTTGTAGTGGCTTTAAGACAGCTGGGTCACCTTGGGGAATAGGTGGTGGAGGGATGGTTGGACTAGATGATCCTTGAGGTCACTTCCAACCTTAATGATTCTATTCTATTCTATTCTATTTAGGGTGCACCTCAAATGAATTTTGCAGAGCTGCTCAGAAAGCCCTAGGGAAACTCTCTTGGGACTTCCTGGTGTAAAGAGAAGTAGAGGCAGGAGGAACTCAGATGACAAAGATCCAGACCAGGGCATTGAAACAATACTTCAAGAGATGTAAGTTCAAGAGGGGCTCCAGGGCTCCCAAGATACTTTTCTAAGTGGTGGTGGGATGGGAGCTTCTCTGAGAGGGGTTACAGTGGGGCTGAAGTTGTTGCACACCGGGATCCTGTGTTAGTGATGATGTTGCCCACAAAGGTTGGGGGGGTGGAGTGACATGTTCAGGTTTTTTTAACCAAGTAGGAATTTCAGGTTTACAATAATGAATTTTAACCAGGGAATTTCAGGTTTACGATATTGAACTTGGACTCCTGGGTATTTTAGCATCCAAACCTGTATCTAATGAGTTCGCTGTGCAGCATTTTCAGTAGGATTTTTTCCTCTGTCTTAACATATGCTACAAATACATATAAACATACTGGACCGTGGTCTAGAGACCCAGGTAGCCTGTCTGGCAGCCGGTACTTAATATTGAAAGTGACAATCTGAAAAAGAGTTTAGAGATTTGGTTTTGTTTTATTTTTTTTTCCAAACCACTTCTTAGTGTTGGACACATCGTTCTTTTTACACATACAAAGAGTGATAAAGTCATGGTAAAACACCCCCAGTTTTACAGCCACCCGGTTTTAAATTTGTTTTATTGGGAGAAATGCAGCAAGAACCCCGAAGAGGGCACTGTTGGCTGCCTTAAGGCTTCAACCTGCACAACAGCTTTTTCTCTTCCCGTCTGCCCAAGCCTGTGACCTACAAGACGACCCTCGTTGCGTTTGGCCGAATGACTAGTGGGAGCACTGGGAGCCTTTGCTCAGCAGCATTTACCTGTTACTGTAATGATTAATGCAAGTGTTCATCGCTCATCTTTTTCAGAACACACTTTGTGCTGCAAAACTCAGCCAGGGATGGATGTCTGTGGTCTCCTGAGGATCCCTCTCCTCCTTCATGGAGGAGCCCCATCCACAGCTGCCCCAGCTCGGGCAGGCAGGCACTGTCAAACACTGGTAAATTGAGAGCTGCACGGTGCAGTTTCCGTGCTCAATAATCCTAATTGCAATTTTCCTTGCGTCTAAAGAAATCAACAGTCAGATACCAAGTACAAAACCGAACTTGTCTTCTCCCAGGAAGGCTGCAAGCAAAGCTGAATTTTGCTCTCAGATTGATCATTCAAATGCAGGATGAACTCACAAGAAAAGTCCAATAATATGATAAATTCACAGCCTCTGCTGGAACAGTGTCCCAGGAGATGCCTGTGTACGGGAGGAAAGGTCAGGGGAAGCCTTGGCAAAGTGATCCAGATCAAAGAACTCTCCCTTGCTGACAAATCTGATTGCGTAAAGGACAACCGCTCTCTCCGAAGTTCAGGCTTCTGAAGTTGCCTTTAGATCTGTGAAATGAAAGTCAGTTCATTGATCAAACGCCTTCAGATCCCAGTGATTTCCAAGTCATCACTGTGACTTCGAGCAGGTAGAGTTGCAAAGGGGAGCGTTTCCTTAGTTTGCAGGGGGGAGAGAAGTGTATCCATGGTGGGGCGGTAAGTGTCACAACCAGAGCCTTGCTTTCAATTTTGAAATGTTTCTTTTATGAGCTGACCAAGTCTCAGACCTTTCTTACGCAAACGGTGCACTGAAAGGGTGATTTACCAGAGGCTGTACCTTTATCTTGAGATAAAAACTCCAACCCCGGTTTTGGGTACTATGAAGAGTGTTTAATCACGGCACATTTCTCCTACAAACTTCCCTTGTTCTGAAGTCACTGGCTTCTCCTAGTGCTAGTGTTTCTTTCACCCTGTCAGCCCTGGTGTGAAGGATAGAGGCATCTCACGAGGCCAGGTAACGTCCTTGTGCGGACTATCCCCACATGGCTCCTGCAGGCCCTGGGCTCTTTGGGGGTCTCACTGCAGGGCAGACTCATTCCCAAGGCCATCTGGATGCATCAGAGCAGTTACTTCTCTTCTGTATGGCAGCATCTGTACAAGCAGGCTAAAAGCTGCAGGTAAATACAGTTTGAGATTTGACATTCAGTGGCAGTAGAAGCTGTGCAGAAGAAATCGATCTTGCTACTAACGGGAACGGCACAGTGCTGTGTAGTCAGGGGAGGGCACCCTTTCAAAGACACCTGAAGTTTGAAGCCTCTCAGATACTTGTGAAACAATTTGCAATCAGATTCCTTACTGCTAGGTGGGCAGATGAGCCACTGAGATGTGCAGGAAGAGGCTTCAGCGTGGGTGATAGTTGTTGGCATTCCAGTGAGCAGGGAAAATAGTGAACAAGCGTGACTTGATCCATGATTTTTTCCTGTGTGTACAATTTTCTGACTTCTCAGTGCAGAGCACTGGGTCCACAAGAGCTGCCTGTTTCCCAAGTGCTGGAAATATTTACACCTCGCCAATATCTTTGCTCCTGGGAGATAGATTGCTTTTGATCATCTTCTTTCTTTCAGAGGTGGGTAATTTCTGCTACTGCATTTGAAAAGCATGCAGAAGACATGTGGCATCTTTGGCTGGGAAATGAATTGTACATTTCTAGTTTAATTCAGATAGGAAATCAGTGAAGGGTGTGAAGAAAGCACTTGTGAGAAAGGTGGAGAATACAAGAAGCCTTTGAAAGCTAGAGAGCAGCAGTGTTCCAGCAAAAACAAGCTGGAAAGAGGAATATTAGAGAGGGCAGTGTTAAATGGAAACCTAGCAGAATCACAGAACAAGTGAGCATCCAAGATTAACAACACTGCTAAGAATTAATGAGCCAATGGTGCTGTCCTCGGTCTGCAGCAGTAATGCATAATGCCTGTGTGGATTGCCTCTGGTGCTCTCCTGCTCACCACACCTCATCTCCCACTGATGCAGAATCATTTTTGCAAATCTCTATTAAAACCATGAGCGAGAGCGCTTCATGGGCAATGTGTTAGGTCATTCCTACAGCGAAGCCACGGAAGCCAAATTTCACAGTCCTAAGTCTGATGTTTCCCAGGTGAGACCTTGAGCTGAGTCAACCCAAGCAAAAATCTAAAGAAATGGGCAGTGTCAAGCAAGATGGATATTTGGCAAATTTGCATCCTCCTACCCTGTGGTTCTTTGATCGCTATTACTGTTTGCAAAGGAAAAAGAAAGGCCTGAAGCCATTTCAATCTGCTGTGACGTTTTCTATTCTATAGGGTATTAGGTCTAGAAATTACAGAGCTCTGGGCTGAAAGATAGATTTGTAGCTGTACTCATTTGGGATGTTTAAGATTTGAACTTTTTTATCTCACCAAAAAGTTAACAAAAAAAAAATCATATGTATTTATTACTTTTGTAATGTGGTATATGATAATCCTAACCTCTTAAACATAGTCAGCTCTAAAGAGAAAAGACCATCAGAATACAACTAAAAATGCTCCTCCAGTAGCAATGATCGTAGGCTTGCTACCGTGGGTGTAACTGGTATACAGGTTGCTACGATGCCTTGGTTACTAGTAAAATGTGTACAAACTGCTTGCAGTGCCATAAGTGAGTTTCAGTGAGAAAATATATCTCTGCTGATTTAATCCTGTCCTTCGCTTGCATTTCTCCCATACCATCAGTCGGAATGTGTTCGGGCATGCTATCTTCCCTTTGCTTTAGAATTTAAAAAAAAAAGTTTCCAAGGTTTTTAGATCCTTTTGCTGTATCTCCTCCCTGTTCTCTCAGCTCTTAAAAATTCTGACAATTCTGGGTTGTAAAGAATCTCTTTCAAAGTAGATGCAGCAGTGCTTCAACCCAGACATAACAGGGAGGATCAAGATGAGATGTGAAGGTTAAAGTTGTATCTGAAATAGAGACAAATACATTTATTCCAAGAACTATCTCAGTAGGTACAACAGGTGACATTTTTGTATATCTATAGTCAAGGGCTCGCTCTTGTTGCTTTTTAAGTCAGGTATAAATTTCTAGTGTCTTGGATAGGAAAAATATCAGAACATTATTGCATAATTGTGCTACATAACAAAGAAGCAGCAAACCACTTCACAACGTAGAAAATAAATCTGTTGTCTACTGTAGTCAGCAAGGCACCAGAGATCAGCTCACACTGCTAAAAATGGCACCCCCAATTTAACTCGTGAAAATCTGTGATTTTTAAGAGTGATGTGAGTTTTTTTTGTAACTCTGAGCGCAGACCCAAGCCCAGACAGAAGAAACACACTTACTGCCAAAGCATCCCTCCGCTCCGCACCAGATTCTCCCCAGACCTGTCCCTCCTGTCTTTCTTCCCAGCTCCCGTGACAGATGCTCTGTAGTGCATACATGGAAGGGATGGAAACTTTACAACCAAGTGAATGCAGGAAATTTCGGGTTACTGCCAGTAACAGAAAAAGTTATTAAGAAAAAGAATAAAGTTACCCCAAAGTCTGGTTAATCAAAGCCTCTACTGAGAAGTGCCCTTTGGTGGGAATGAAAACACATACTGGAACAAGGTTTTCAAAGTGGCTCTTTGCATATTATTTGTTCTGCTGTTAAGGGAGTTCAATAGCACTTGTACGCCTACCCTCCAGGGACCCTTATGTGAGTAGATTCCTCTGTTCATGGGTGAACTAAAGCTAGGAGAACCATGGTGATAATCTACACTGATCTGCTGCAAAACTTAGAACGGGAACCTTACCTTGTTTTCTCTGTTAAGCTCTTTCCTCCTATTTGAGATGTATGATACGACTATTAATTTATTTTCTGTGCGTGGGGACAGCTTATTTGGTGATACTGTAACTCTAGGCTGCTTACTGTAGGAAGCTAAATGGGAGCTGGAGTGCAATCCTTGCTGTGCAATCTCCATAGAAGCTGAAACTGTAGACTTCAAGGGAGCTAAGATTTCATCTCCCACCTCAGAAAGCCTCACGAATTAATCGCCCTTCACATTTATTCTTGTTAAAGGTTAGAATAATCCACTCCTTTCTACTGCTGCAACCCAGACTGCTGTTATCACTCCTAAAACCTATTAGATTTCAAAATATGATTCTTGAGGGGAAGACAGGGTGAGGGAAACCAGGGTGTGGTTTTTTTCCTTCTCAAAGGTTAAAATTTTCTCCTATCAAGCACCAAATTAATAAGAATTCTGCTATTTTATGATGGTATATGATACCCAGAGGCATTACATATTAACAAAACCCACTGATAGATTTTAATAAACACTGAATTACTGAGCTTGTTAAAATAATATTTTTCAATCATGAATGATTCCAACATGGTGAGAGGAGTATCACGGTGTTTCAACCTGCCTCTTCAAAAATGTTGCCATCACACGTAATGACTTGTTGAATCAGCTGCCAGGAGCCATGGAGAGCACAGCAGTTCTGTCTCATTAGAGGCTGCAATCATTTCAAATGGAATTTTACTCTGAAACGGAAGAAAAGCAGAAAAGGTCAAAATTTCTGAACAAATACTCAAGCCTTCTGCACATTTTGCTCCAACAAAAAGCGAACTGTGTTATTTTGTGACTTTGTTTTGTATTTACGGATTTTATCACCGGAAGAAATCCAGGCTAAACGATCGGGTTATGGTGAGAGTTACGAGAGCAGCGGGTGGGAGATGGTGCCGGCATCGCCTGCCATGGCAGCGCACCCCTCGCTCCCCCGGCTGATGCTGACAGCACTGAGCTGCTGCAATACCCCTGCTTCGTAATTACCGGAGGCTTTTTGCCTGTTTTTTTGTTATTATAGTAGTATTTAGGTGATTCAGGTACAGTGAGAGTGTGCTATTTGCACAGTCCTAGGGTAAGTCCTTTTGCTTGAGGTTGATGTTATTGAGTGGCTTTCTAAACCTCTCTAAAAATAGGAATTAAGACTCTTGAGCTAGGGGCAAGAGGAGAAGCTGCTTAACCAGCATCTCTAATATATTCACAAACTGCAAGATAACCTCCAGAAAGAAATAATTTTGTGTCATGGGACACCAGATGAAAGGACAAGATCAGGAACATTGCTTAGGCTATCCAACGCCCTTCTTAACAGTCACTTGGCCTACCTCCAAGGGAACTCAGCCAGCTCTTTCATCTCAAGGCCAATTTAATGCTCAGAACAAACTTGGGTTTGAAGCATTCTCAGAACAGGGGTAACGTGAGAGGATGGAGTGCACTACCAGCACCACTGCCAAACTCAGAACAGTCTGCGTGCCACTCCGCGTGCACATTTGAAGGCACAGCGGAAAGGTGGTGCTGCTCCTCTAAGATTCCTTTATGTAACAAGATGCTTCATTGTGCAGAAGGACACTGTACTGTGATACAAGGGACACAGAAGGGAAAGAGAGAAGGCAATTTATGGCATCTTTGCTGTTTGTGTCCTGCTGTAGTACTTCAGTTTTGGAAAACACTTGAAAGAAACATGTAGGGCAAAATTACAAGAATTAAATGTTAAGTATGTAATTGGTGTGTACTGTACCCTATATCTGCTCTCACTGATAAGCAGGTCCCTTTGCTGCCTTTCCCCTAAGCCATATATTTAAACTCTTCAAAATATTCAGAGTTTGGGGCTATTCTGTGGATTGCTAAGTTGTATATTTTGAAGTAGATTATACATCATCAGAGGGTGTATTTCATCACTGTTTCAGAACTTGTTTGATACTGTTGTTCTGGCATATCTGCCTCCTGAATAAGACATCTGCGACACAGGCTGCTATAAATCATGGACAGAAAAACAGCATCAGGGACAGTTCCTCTAAGGGTAATAACACTGAAATCCTCTATGTGCAGATTTTAGACGAAGACATATTTTTAAATGAAGGCAAAATTGTGTTACTTTTAAAATACAATGAGATCCCTTAATGGGAATTCAATCTACGTTGAATCCATGGCTCCAGCTCTTTACGTTAACTTTAGCCCCCGAGCATTTTATAAGCACATAATGTTTTAGGACATGCATGTGGTCATGAGCCAAAAGCTATGCTGAATTATGAATCAAAAAAGCTCCAACCGATGTACCATTATTAATCTCTGATTTCCCATTTGCATGGTATAACAGATAAAGAGCCCTGTGTTCAGAAACAGCATTTGACAAGCAGCAGTGGTAATGAGTAAAGGTAGGCTGAACAGTGAAAGGGTCTTGCGCATGTAAGCAGCATGCAAAATGTTGTAGCAGAGAAAATGTGTGTGAAAACTCCTAATGCAGCAGTACGGAGGTAGGAATCTGTCTATTTCAACTTCATGAAGTGATTTGGATGCCAAAACAAAATGGCATTTAATACCCACTTTGCATAAGTGTGTTCAAATGTACAAGGTTCAAAAAAAAAAAAAAGGGAAGTACAGTCTATTTATTTCATCTGGCATAATGTGTTAGAGTGCAGTAATTTGCACAGTAAACTGCTCTAAGAATGTAAAAATCTATCATTTTGTCACCAGAATGTTACTGTCCACCAATCTCAAACCCAAAAGACATAATCAGAGCTGTATCCAGGAAGCAAAAATCCAAAATTTTGAGTCAATGCCTGTCAAGTAACTTGGGTTTGACAAGCAGGAGTCTGTCATTTAATCCACACATACAGCTGATATAACAGAAAATACATTTAAGCAAGCCCCACAGAGCTCCTCTTCCTTTTTGCTCTGTATGTTGCTGAAGGATGCTAGTTGTACTGCTACCTGGTGTAACCCTTGTGGAGGAGAACAAGCATTAAGTTGAAGCTGGATTTGAGAGAATAAACACAAACATGTAAATAAACACGTGGAGATCTTTGTAAAGGAGTCTTCTAGAGAAGCCACGTGTGCAGATATTCTTGTTATCCTGACATTTTTTTTTGTGTGATCAGGCTGTTGACTCAATAATGGGACACGCTTTAGTAGGTAATATAGGTGGTAGGGGGACGGTTGGACTAGATGATCTCGGCGGTCTTTTCCAACCATTGTGATTCTATGATTCTAATTCATCAAGCACCATCTGGCTGCTGGCAGGACCCACCTCACACGTTTCCTCTTTGGGAACTATTGAGGATCTCACCTTGAAGCCAACCTTTGAGCCACTCTTACTTGCCAGTGTGACAGCCAGTATAACGGCAAACTTTCCCATGGAGTTATTTCTTGTTCAGTCCTGGGCACACCTTCCATTTTTTTCTTCTCTGTAATTAAGCCCAGGTTTAGCTGCTGTAGCTCAAACAGCAATTGGCCTTTACAAGATTACACTGAAAAATGATTTAACATTGTATTACACTGAGCAGACAAAGAGTGATACTAAAAACAGGCAAGTATGCAAACATTTCAGTAGGCAGGTAATCACTGTAGCCAGAAGAGTATATTTGCTAGAAGTTCTGCAAATATTTAGTGATTTAAAGGTTGCTGCTGTTATTGTACAGACTTAGAATGTCTTACCAAATTATACTCTTCTAGCCTGGAAACGAATTATTTCTTTAGCAGAAGTCATGGGTGCCAAAATTAGTCAGCTTGTATGTGTTGGTCTCCTGCAGTTACGTGCGGTCTTTTCTGTAAGCAAGCACCTCAAAGCTGTTCATGAATGATGCATGACGTTTTAGTCCAAGTCAAAAGTTGTAGGACACTGACAACACAAGCCCTCCACCCAGTCGGATTTATATCGTGACTCTTTCTAGGTAGTCTAATTCTGACCAATGAACCACCACCTCTTATCATTTTGTGTGATGGGAAAAGAAATAGAATATTTCACTCACAAGTTCTGGTTTTGACTGCTTATAATGACCAATCCCTATTTGTATCTCCAGTAATGCCAATGTGCCTCCTCATATAAATCAGACAAGCAGCAGTCTTCTGATTCAGCACGCCAGTAAGAAAACTAATTATTTATTTCAAATTTATAAGTAAGCCTTGGGATTCCTAGTCCTATACCCCCAAATCCTTTTTCAAAACAAGTTCTGTTGAGATAGATCCTCTACACTGAAAGCAGTCCTGCAGCCAGATCTTCCTTGAAAGGTGACAATTCAAATCCATTTCTCTCAAATAAAATTCGTATCTTATAGCAAGTTGCTGTAGCACTTAAAATGAAAATACATCCATTACCTCTCCCACTAGTTTGGGGTTTTTTAAAGGTTTTTTTTTGATGGTGTTTTTTCGACAATGCTTTTAGTAAAACAACCTCTGAAGAGTGGTCAGCTGCAGGCCTCACTGAGCTGTCTCTGGTTTAATCTCGTGATGTTATAGTGACTAAAGGCACTTTCCACCCTGAGGTTCTACAGCCAAGATCCCAAAAGATGGTATTACAGCTCTAGGAAAGATAAAGAGCCTTCTCAGCTCATACGAGGAGCTTCGTTAGTGTTAATACACTTGCATCAGTTGGGAACTGATGTGAGAAGAAAATAAACATGTGGGTTATCTCCCTACCACTGCCCTTTAATTTGTAATGACTGAGTTATCATGAAACTCTTCTAATCACTTGTTTTCCATGGAAGATTAATACTGAGTAACAGGGTTCAAGAGGAAAGATTTTTATCCTCTCTCTGTAGGGCCTGGAGTGCTACTAGAATATTTTTCTGAACCATGTACTCTAGAGGAAGAAGCATGGATGATTAGAAAGGGCGTGAGAGTTAGGAACTCTGTTAATGAGGTTCATATTGGTCTCTTGCATAATAGAAAGGTTATTTCAGTTCTCTGCCCCTGCTTCTTCATCCGGACTGCCTGACATGGGGATGCTCCTTGCCTTCTTTTAGTCCAGCATCTGCTTCTCTTATTCTGAATCTCTCCTTGTTATAATTTAAACCGTACAAAGAATAATTCCTAAAATAATTTGAGAATCAAGCTCCCCAGAACTGAAAGATATTTGAGGATTTAAAAATTAATTTTAAGCTAGATTCAATTGGGTTGCCTTTCAGTTTTCTGAGCTATTAGAAGCTACTGGTATGGGGTTGGGCGAATCTAAGCAATGTAGAAGATAGAAACTTGCATTTTAAAATAGTGATAGCTAAGATTCTGAGGGGTATTAGGGAACCCAGACTTTAAAAGAAAGTACAAAATATTTTGAAGCCTTGAAGTGTTACAAGAACTGACAATTTGAAAACTACACCATGCTTTTCTGAGAGACTGTCCAAGCTTTCCTTTCTTTTCTAAAGACATTTCTGTGTCTTCCTTGTGCTCTTATTCTCAGAGACCAAAAGTCTGCCTTCGATTAACACCCCAGGCTTCCTAAACAGCTAGTGGCAAACGGGAAGTTCTCTTCCACCTCCTTCGCGTTTCCCATACACCACCACTTCTTGTAAGGCTGCGGGTGAGTCGTTTAGCTTGAGGCCACCCTGTTCAGCAGCAGATAGATGCTAAATCACCCTAAGGCCAAACTGCAGCCTTAGCAACCAGTGGCTGCTCACGCCGATAATTTCCAGTAAAGATTTCTCATACTCCCAAAGCTTTCTTCCCACTGAGAAGTCTGCTGGGCTTTTGTGCCACTTTGTTGTCCAGGTGGTCTTTATCAAACTCTCCAGTTGCTAGCCACAAGTTTTAGAAGAGCCTTGATCTCACAGAAATCAGCTGCAGGTCAGCAGTGAGGCTTATTGACTCGCCTCTCTCTGTGACACCCCTTTCATAGGCACATAAGTTACTGTGGACGCCCAGCGTCAACAGCAAGCTATTTTCAAGACATGAAAATACAAAATTCCCTTAAAAGGGACCAATCTGTGTTCATTTGGATATGGTCTCTTCTTTTCAATAACAGTAAGGAATTGAAAAAATTCAGTGCTGAATAGATGGCTACAGAAGCTGTTGCATGCTGAGACAAGATATCTTCACATACTGTTTTATTTAAAACTGAAATGTGAGTTGGACTTCACCTGTAAGCAATGACGAATAAGTAAAGTGTTGTAACTATTTGCACATACAGGGAAAGAGGAAGGAGAGATGACCATCAGGCAGAAGACTGGAGTTCAACAGGTCCGGATAAATTAAATGCAGGAATACAGCTTTGTGTCTCAAGTCACTGTGTAGGTAAAACAGTAAATACAGCTTTATGTAGTTTCACATCCATCAGTGGCAGATGGCATCAAAGGTTTTGATGAGGCCTCCAAGTTCCAGCTGTGCTGAGGGTGGTTAATGATGGCATAAAATTTGTTCCCTTTTCTTGAAAACTGGGGAACTTTGAAGGCTGAAAGAACACATTGCCCTTTAGGATGTAAGGAAACCAGGGCTGGCAGAGCACCAGTTACAGATATTAATTTGGGTTTCTGCAGTTCTTGCAAATTGAGGGAGGTTCCTCAGCCTCCCCACTCAATGCAGAGGGATCTGTACGTGTGCGTTTATAATCCCTCAACTTAATGGAATGGGCTTTTAGCAAAATAGTGTGGTGAACTGTAGAGAGAAAAGCTCCTGGGAAGTAACAAAGTGCTGAGAAGCCTCACTGTTTTCTTTTGGCCATCTCGCAGCAGCTCTCAGCACTTTTCATTTGGTTCTGTATTTCGAATCCCTGAAGACTTCATCAGCACAAAGGAAAAAAAAGTTCCACTGCTTGTCACGCTCGGTTTTTTGCATGAGAGTCTCTGAGGGATAGAATGTCTCCGCAAAGACAAAAGCAAAACTTCTCCTTTGTGAAAAAATGGTCCAGAAAGTTAATACCTTTATCTCCACACACAGAATACTCAATATCTCTAAAAGCTTTTTTTAATTTAGTTTAAATGGCGCTATACATTGTCAAAGACTGTCTTTTTGTGTGTGTGTGTGCAAGGCTCTCTTTCTGTTGGTTGAATTTCCCACGTACAACCTTTCTTTCGCATAATAAACTGCTCAAAAAGAACAGGTCTCTGCGCTTGGAACCTTCAGTGCCACCAGCCAGGTGAAGGGTAACCCTGTTCTTAAGAAGCTTCTTGACCTGCATAGCTGTAGATATTCCCAATGTGACAAAAGAAGAAAGGGATGAGTAGTCAAGTTCAGTAGGTCAGAGAACATGTCATATTGTCTGCAGGAAAATTTCAGCATAAATGGTACAGATTAAAAAAACAAACAAACCCAAACCCAGATCTTGCTCCAAATTGCTTTGAGTTAAATACAGTCAAATTAGACTGTAGACAGTCAACTGTGCTGGATCAATGACTTGGTTAGCAGGAGAGGTCTTCGCCTAAGTCTGTACTCAGGAACTACATCTGAGTGTGAATTTCAGTTTTACAAAATACATCTTTAGTTGTTTTGGGGGGTTTGTTTTGTTATGGGTTTTTTTGTTTTGTTTTTGTTTTGTTTTTTTTTAATCAGTCACTAAAACCATACATTAAAACACTGTGGTACATTAAGATCTTGCAGCTAGTTAGAGGTAGAAGACCGGAGGGTCAAATTATTCACCACGTGTTGCAGTCTACAGCAATTTCTCCCTGGGCTTTCAGTAGTGACAGGCTCACTTGGTGTAAGAGGATGGCTCAATGTGAAGGATTTAGCAAGCACCTACCCAAAGGGTCCAGACAGACCCAAACACTCACTATTCTGGCAACTCCAAGCTGCCAGAATGAGCTGTCCGGGAGAGCTAGGCCTGAGGCTGAGCAGATATATCCTGGCTCTCAGTGCTGTGCTTAGAGTAGCTGCCTGGCTTCTCACCTCCAGCAGCCGCACATCTTGCTGGCCTGAGGGAAGAGCAAGCTCAGACCGGTGCCTGCAGAGATGTCCCTGAAGAAATGGGTTTAAGTCCACTAGGAATTAGAAAAGTTTCTTAAGTACTCATGAAAAGCCCTCCTAGGCTCCTCTCTTTGCAAATGTAAACACTTTAATAATCTGATTCCTAGTGTCTCGCTCTCTCTTAGTCTTAGTTTGCCTTTAAAGTGGGGAAGTCCTGTCCTCCTCAAGCATATTAAAAAATAAGGAGCTCAGCCAATGTAATAAAACAGGGATTGCAGAGGAGTTCATAAGGGAGAGCGTACAGACACAAATGTTATAGCCTGATTAAAGTCTGTTTCAAATACAATTTTGAATTGCAATATAATACTCGAGCAGTATATGAAGACCTACAGTTTTCACACACACTAGACATCATAATGTTGCACAAGGCTCCAGTTTCTTTACTGTCATCCTGCAAAAAGCCTGTAGTATGTAGTACTCAGTACTTGCTCACACAGAAGCGAGATTTAAGAGCTTATAGCTGTTTCTAGGGAAGACAGATCAAAAGGAATGAGCCGACTGAAGGTGAGTCAGCTGTGCCGTTCTTGACCACCGCAGTATGAGGGATGAAGTAGAAATACAGATTACAGGAAGGATGACCTCTATTTTTCTGCCATCGAGATTTACCCTGGTTGATCCAGAAACACTGAAGACACTGCAAAGTATTTGAGATCAGTATTTTAACTGTTACATCAAGTTAGCCTATATATTGCCAACTAAATATGACTGGCCTATTAAAGATTGCTTGTATTTGCAAGTGAAACGTATTTTATACCTCTCTTTGCCAGCACTGGAGTACCAACGGCTCTCTGCTTTGAGGCTGTTGTTACAGAGGAGAATCACTGAAGGTAGCTTTTCAGGTCACTAGTCATTTTTCATCAAACTGAAAAATCTGCCCTCTCAGATGGTTGGTGTATAGCTGGGATCTGAACCTCTATTTCCAGTCGTCTAATGAGGACAGTGCTTGAGCAGCATATAACACCAGACAGAATTACTTTCTGCAGAAGATACTAGGTCATGGTGATGCTCTCATCCTGCCCAAAGGACGTGTCTCAGGTGAGATTTTTGAAGTTTCTGACTTTTTTTCTATGCTTGAAAGTTCTCTATGGCAAATTTGAACAACCAGAAGTGTAGTTGGTATGTTGCAGTTGTCTGTTTGTGTGCTGAGCTTAAAGAAATGTATTTTATATAACCTGGGCTTTTCTTTCTTCCCAGTGTACTATGAGATTCTTTTTTTCTCTACACTCTTGCTTTAGGGAGTTAATCAATGTAGATGTTTGGATCGGATTCTCTGTGCATTACACAGCCTCTCTAGTAATCAGAAGATAGCAAGGAGTTATAAATTGACTAATAACAGAGATTGTCCTGGGGAGACCATTCCTGCCAGGATATGGGCTAGAATACACACAGCCCGTACAGCTACAGCTCAGGGACAAGCATCTAATTACACCTTTCACTTATGTTCAAGGAGACAGATAGAACCAGTGTCTAAAATAGCTACCCAGGGAAAGCTGGTGGTAGGGCCATACAGGTATTTGTTGAGAGAATTTAAAGACGTGGGTGCTGGAAGGCAATGAAGGGAGCCTTTTGTATCCCCAGGCTGGATCCTCCTGGAAGGAGTCACTACTGCCTATTGCTGGTAGAAAGGGGAGATGAGGCTCTGGAATTAAGGGGAGCAAGCACAGAGGGGACCACATAGAATAGAATAGAATCATTAAGGTTGGAAGAGACCTCGAGGATCATTCAGTCCAACCGTCCCCGCACCACCTATTACCCACTAAACCATGTCCTTCAGTACTGCGTTTAACCTTTCCTTAATCTCCGCAGGGACGGTGACTCCCCCCCCTCCCTGGGCAGCCTGTTCCGATGTCCGAGCACCCTCTCCGAGAAGAAATTTCTCCTCATCTTCAACCTGAACCTCCCCTGGAGCAACTTGCAGCCGTTCCCCTTTATTCTGTCACCNATTACCCACTAAACCACGTCCTTCAGTACTGCGTTTAACCTTTCCTTAATCTCCGCAGGGACGGTGACTCCCCCACCTCCCTGGGCAGCCTGTTCCGATGTCCGACCACCCTTTCAGAGAAGAAATTTCTCCTCATCTTCAACCTGAACCTCCCCTGGAGCAACTTGCAGCCGTTCCCCTTTGTCCTGTCACTGGTTATCTGGGAGAAGAGGCCGACCCCCAGCTCACCACAACTTCCTTTCAGGTAGTTGTAGAGGGCAATAAGGTCTCCCCTGAGCCTCCTCTTCTCCAGACTAAACGAGCCCAGTTCCTTCAGCCGCTCCTTATAAGTCCTGTGCCCCAGACCCTTCCCCAGTTTCGTTGCCCTTCTCTGGACACGCTCCAGGGCCTCGATGTCTTTCTTGTGGTGAGGGGCCCAAACCTGGACACAGTACTCGAGCTGGGACTATCCAGCTCTACAAACTTCAGTGCATGCCCATGGCTCTAATCAGGACAAGGCCTTAATGTATAAGAAGAGTATTTGTGAATGATTAAAGAGTTATTTTGTCATGAGGGCATTGTCACAGACAGTTTAAAACTGTCCCTTGGCAGAGGGTGGCTTTGTACCTCTAAGGCATCCTTGCAGGGCAAGCTACCAGAGCGGGACAGGATCTGATGTGGTTTCCACCACAGATTACATGGTGGTGGAGCACATATCTACTTTATATAGCTTGCCATTTCAAGCTTGTTCATACAAATAGCTGTTTCTATTTTATCTCACTCTACCTTCCCAACAGGATACCTTTTTCAGTCAGAAGCAGAGATGTGCATTGCTAAACTGCCGTGGGCCCATCCCTGGAATGAGGTCTGTGTGCTGACCTTTCTGTAACTGGATCATTTTTTGTGGTATTTTCTGCAGATTGCAGCAGGTAGCAAATAGTTTTAGTCAAAGCTTTCAAATACTGTAATTTGATGTTCCAGATGGTGGTGTACGATGTTATTTTGACTTTACTATTATGCTTTTTTTATGTTCTTTTTGAAAACTAAGTACATAATGTGAAAAAAAAATTCCCATTAAATTATTCAAGTATTTTCTTATGAGGCTATAATATAGGCGAAATGTGGAATGAAAGGAATTGCTAGAGATGTCCTTTTTTACCTAAGAACTATGATTTTCTAATAAATATAACATTCCTTGCTGAAGAAGATATATGTTTATTAAAAAGAGCCATTGTTTGCTTCTCAAGGTAATGTTTTGGACTTTTGTTTGCTTCTTAAGACTGAATGAATAATGTGTATTTACACTCACTGCATATAAAGCTGCATTATCCTTCATTACTCTTCCAGGGTGTTAGGTTAGGAAATATATTGTAATTAAAAATGAGGAGCTAGCTTTAAAAAATAGTTATCCATTGCTGTGCCTGGGAAAGAAACATTATTTCCTTTGTGACAAAAGAATAATAACCCTGGCAGATGGGTTGCTGCAGCGCTGGAAGAAAAGCTCTGTCAGAGAGGGACTGACAAAGCCGTCTGTGCAGAGCAGGAAGTCCTGTCGTGGAGGTAATAAAAAGACACTATTTCAGCTCAACTAGTTCCAAATAATCCCTACTTTAAACTTGCCTTCTGACTTGCTAGGTAAATATCACGGTGCTAAGATATTAATGAGTTCTCTAGTTTCTTGAAATGACCTTGTTACCTCAGCATAGGCTGTTTGGAATGTGTATCTCCTGTTTTTCGTGGTACAAAAGCATTCAGACATCCTCTGTTTGCTCTGCCTGGCTCTTTTTTCAACAACTTGCTATTTTTAGAAGGACATTAATTAATATGTTATTGAGCCTGGACTTTCCCACATCTTTTCATCTTTGGTGAGGCGTGAAGAGCTGTCCGCATTGCTTTGATGTCCATCAGCTTCAGTGTCATAAATGCTCCCACCTGAGGGCAACAGAGACAACTCCACTAATGCCCCTGTGCTGTGAACAGGGTAGGCAGGTTATCAAGGAAAACATTTCTTTAAAATATTGAACCAAATAAAACTCATCTTTATGTTTTCCCCATTACAATCAGCAATAAGCCTTCCAAATTTTCATTGAGAACTAGATTAAAGCTGAAAAAAATGACACAAAGGAGACTAACACATAACCACAACTCTGCAAGCCACCCAAACGTGGTGTTCCCACGTACCAGAGCAGATGCCCTAAACAGCACTGCGTTCCCAACGAGTCCCTTCTCCCGCACGGATCTCCCAAACCTGTGAAGCCTGTGCTGCAGTGACAGTCAAACCAGCTGTGACTGTAGGTAACCCCAGAAGTGGGCTTGCTGCGGTGTTGCGGGAGGCTGAATCAGCTGTGGTATCTGTAAAAAACTGAGAATTTAGCCCTATTCTCTCAGCTAGGTTGCTACCAGCACCTGAACTAGCTGGCATTAACCCAGCACAGGTCCGAGGAAGTTATATCGCAGTCACGGCAGTGACAGCTAGGGATGCATCCCACCGATGCAGGCAGAGATAAAACGATCCCGTATTTACAGAGTTAAAAGATCTTTGAGGAGGATTATCTGGAGCAAACTTCTCAATAGAGCCTCTAGGGAATCGTTTCAATTTGACTTTTGTTTTGTTGACCATTCAATGTTACCCTATCTCCTCCTCTCCTAAAATAGATTAATGCACAGTCCACTAATCATTCTCCTCTTTTTTTTTTTTTGTTTTTTTCTTCTTCCTCCTTTTACAGTGGTTTTCAACTACTTTCGCAGAGAAGGCAGGGGTAGAGATTTGAGCATTATTGACTCCTCTAGCCTCTTATACAAATGAGACAGATTGGATGCCCACTATTTGCTCTTTTTATTTTTACATTCTTCTTTTTTTTTTTTTTTTTTGCTAGAAAGCCCATTTAAAAGAGGTGAAGCAGAAAAGCTTCTTTCAAAAATAATTAACTCGAGTCTTTCCAGCCATGTGAAAAGTAACAAAATCTAAAAACCTAAATCTTCAACAAAGAAACACAAACCTAGCAGTAAGGAAGCCTACCTTGAAAAGACAGAAAGGTGCAAACCAAAACATTTGGCTCCTATCTCATGGTTCCTTCTTGAAGGGGAAGATGCCGTCAAATTCCAGACCTAATCAGGATTCTGCTTTTTCAGGGTTGGTGAAGTCAGACGTGAGCAAACTGGAACTTGCTTTCTGATTTGGTCTGAGTTGCAGCTGATGTCTAGCCTTTTTCCCAGCATTTTGGTGAAAGGCAAAACATCAGAAGGGCTGTTGATGCTGTGGTCAGTGCTGTGTTTGAGAATAGTACGAGTCTTACAATAAACAGCAGGGGTTGTTTTCCCATTTTTGGAGGGACTGAAATACTGCAAGAACTTGCAAACATTCGCATGATGAAGCCTGACTTCTGGTATTCCAATCTCAGACCTGCTGAAGATGTAAAGCTCGGCATCTTCCTGAGTTTGCACCCAAAGATGCTCTCTGGAAAGAGCAAACCATGCGGACTTGAGCATTTATTTTGCCTGAAGGTGTGTGTTTTAAAGGAAAATGGCTATGCTTGTTGGTTTCCTACTTGATAAACTTCTAACACCTCATAGAGACTTCTTACCGTATTTTGAAATGTCAATATTCCACGTGAAATTCAGCAGGCTTTTAGATTAAACAGTGATGGTACGTTAAAACTTGCTATAGGTAATATTTGTCATTTATGTATTTTTGACTTGTCTTTCTTGGTTGACTAATACCTACAGTGCTTTCTGGGGATGCTGTTGCTTGGAATAAATTTGCTGAGGCAGCACCTCTCTTTGCCAAGTAACATGTATCGCTATTTAGCAAGTCACTTCTAGGGGAGCAATTATTCCTAAAGATCATAATGGGTTCTGTGTGAAAAGGCTGACACTTGATTAATTATGCCTTTTTGCTGGATTTGTAAGAAGAGGCTGGACAGGGAAGGAAGAACAATATTTCACAACTTTGTGTTTGTAGGTGTTGCTGAGGACGAGAGAGTTCAGTAATAGCTGAGTCTTACTAAGCGAGGCTCAAGCTTTTGCCTATATAAAGGGAAGAAATGCTTTAAGTCCAAAGGCAGATTTAGTTCTTGTAGTCAAATAAGTAACAAATACCCTTAATTCCATGCATGAACAGAAACCGCATAGTTATTTAATGGTACTAAGCAAAGTTAACTAACAAAGTGAAATGATTAATTCTGTGAGATGTCTGAAGTAAACATGAGAATTTGAGTTTAATCTCTGGATATGCACCCACCAGTGAAGCTATTACACTTTTATTGTAATAGGGAAGAGAAAGAAGAGCTGACATTTCTGTCAGGAATGTGCTTGGCTCAGCCACAGGCATCACAGTTGCAAGCTTTTGAGGTGTTTAAGATGTGCTTTCCATGCTGTAGAATTCAGAATTACTCTGTTGTGGAATGCAGATTTACAAAGAGTATGGCAAAGAATTTATAGAAAATTAGCTCCATAACCTTCTGTTTCCACTACCATTATCACATCATATGCAGTGAGGGATGGAAAAACTGAATTCCAATCAGTGCAAGTGACGACTCCTCAGGTAGGCAACTGGGGAGCTCCAGCTGCCTGATTCCAGCTGAATGTCTAGAAGCCTACAATAAGTCCATAAAGCCTATCATAAACCCATCCTCTGTCTTAAATGCAGAGACACTGTCCGGGGTTTAGATGAGACGCAGCAGAGGTGGCATTTATGCCAAGGAGCAGGTGGTTCTGCTGGAAACAGCGAAAGAGGCTGAAATTTAGCAAGAACAAGTCCTCAGTTGTTTAACTCTGAGGTTACTCTTCAGTAACCAAAGTTGAGTTGCTGAAGCAGAAGGTGGGATCCTTTTCGCTTCACAGTAAGGTGAATGGTGATTCCCCCACTGATGCTGAAGATGATGTGTTGAAGCAGATATTATCTCTTCTGGTGTTTAATTGTTTGCTGCTTTGGGGCCTAGATCTTTCATTCCTATTACAAGGGAGCTAATGCCACTGGAGATACTCTCTGAAGACATTTAAATCTCGGGCCTTAGGTATTGACCTAAAGCCCACTGACACTGACCTTGGTCTTAAGTCCCTCATCATCCAGTGACCAAACTGTCACTCTCTGAACATAGTTCTTCTGCGGTAACCCTAGAGTTTTCTGAGTATGGCAAGCAAAATATTGTGAAAATTTGCAAAATCTTATGATTTTGGAGTCGAATAAGAGCTGATTATCCATATCTAACTAACGAGGGGAAAGTTTTCATTTGCATGTAGAACGTAGGACGAAATTCACTGTTTAACAGTTGCCTGTAACTGGAGATTTATTA
The DNA here is from genome assembly GCA_013399095.1 of Psophia crepitans. NCBI lineage: Eukaryota > Metazoa > Chordata > Aves > Gruiformes > Psophiidae > Psophia > Psophia crepitans. Next base: position 521,211 of record VWZZ01004208.1, on the reverse strand, counting down.
GTCACTATTGGAGTCTTAAGAGTTTTAAGACTGAATTGAACTCTTTAAACTCAAATGTCCTTATGTTTTAGCTCAGTCCCAATTACTTCTTTTATTCTCCTTGAAGGGCAGCTTAATAATGATTAAGTAGCTTTTATTCCCAGAAGATAAACCAACTTATGAAATGCTGTATCAGGGAGTCACAAACATGAGGTTGAAGTGAATCTTACCATCGGAGGAGTGAAAAACAGTCTTTATGCTCAGCCATAATAGTCTCTCCTTGCCTGTTTAAGAGACCTTCTGTAGTAAAACCCGTTGAACTGGTGACAGCAGTTTTTCAAAACATGTTGAACTAAATGTTAAAATTTCAAACTGTGTGGAGCTTCTGTTTCTGACAGAAGAAAATTAAATGTAAGTTGAATATAAACATTAAGAAACTGCATCCTATACCTGTGAAAGGGCTAGGATGTGAAAATTATTTTTGCTTGTTGGTAACTAGTCAATGGTTCAGCTACCCAAACAGGGGCCATTTCAGCCGCTGTAAAATGAGTGGGCAGAAATATTGCAGCATCAGAAGTGCTACTTTTGAGGGAAAGTTTATTACTGTCTTACGCTGAACACCCCTTACTGTCTTTTGGACCAGGGAAATTATTTTGTTAGCACCTTCACCTTTGCTGACAGGGAATATAGCACCCTCCTCCTGTTCTGGTAAGCACTCGCCATTATTGCAACGTGAATTAAATTTACGATGTTCTGAGCACCACAAAGTTAGGCAGGCTTCACGCAAGCCAGTTGTCATCACTCTCTCGGAAATAATACAATTTTAAATAAATGCAATCCCAAATGTTCCCTTTAGTTGTCACCACAAAACAATGCATGAAAATATTGGTTGCTACAGCTGACATGATGACTGATGGTGGCCCATTGAAAAGACCGCTCACTTTCTTAAAATGCAAATACCTGCAGACAAAACCTGAAAACAGCTAATGAGCAATTGCCCTTGGAAACGTAGAAGACAGAAGACATTCCATCCTGTTCCTTTATATATTCAGAGCCATGACTTCTTGGTAATTCACCAGAGCCATCGCTCACCATATGATTCATTAGATGGTAAAAAATGTTTGAAGTTGTCATATATAAGACAACAAATGTGCAAACTAGATATGCAGCTGTGATGAATCTGCAGAAGATGAACAAAGCAGACTTTCATGCTCTTTAGAAAGTTCAGAAAATGCTTTAAAAACTCCCAAACCACAACACGCCAACATAAGGATGTCCCAGTTTAGGGAAAGCTTTCATATACTGTTTGTCACAACAAATGTATCAGTTTCATTCTCAAGTAAATGTTCCATAGTAAATTGTTAGATCTTGTGACTAAATACGAAAATAAAAGCAAAACTTCTGAATAATTATACTGTACATCTTAGCTATTCTGCCTACAGTGTTTTGTCTGACCAAGTGTGAAGGGTTTTTCTGTCAGCTTCCAAGATTCAGAAAAACCTCAATGTATTATTAAACTACATTAAAACAGAACATAATTCTGCTCTAGTTCTGACTAGCCATACAATAAACTTTCAGACACTGCACAACAGTGGTAGATTCTCTAAAATACAGACTGAATTACCCAAGAATTCAGAAATGTTCCCTCTTGAAGACTAAATCTCTATGTCCACAGGCAGTCTCTATGTAAAGCCGTTGTAAGCTCTGCCTTGAAAAGTGGTATGTCTTGGGCTTCCAGTACTCCAGCTGAAGAGATTTCATTTCAGAAGGTCAAGTGTTTTGATGGTCAGATTCCTTCTTCTAGTTTATGGCTTGAATTTTCTCACATTCAGCAGTGAGCTATGCAGTACTGTGAATATTGCAAAATAAGAGGAAAGCTTACAAAGGGTGTGTTAGGAGGAGGAAAATATTATAAAACACAAACCAAGATGACCCAAAGTCTTGCAAATTTGAGTCACACCTTAGGAACAAACTAAAGACTCTAAGTTGGTTTATCAGAACCTTTCTCTAACTCCTGATCATGTTAGTTGAAAACTATATGCTCTGAGTTGATTTTTTTTTTAGCATTTGCCGCATTTCTATAAGACATTCGGACTGCTGTCAAATTATGATCAAAAGGAAGCTGTTCTAACGATGGCCAGCAGTCTCCAGCTGTACATCTAGTCTGTGCTATACTTTTGGGAAGTATGCCAAGCAACACTAGATAATAAACTAACCTTGTTAGTTCAATTAATGAAGGTTCAGGTTCTATTTCTGTACCATGTTACACCACTGTTTAAAAATGGAGACAAAATAAGTGAAGCAAAGCAAATAGTCAAAGGAAGTGGAAAGTTCTACATCAGTATACCTCTTTCTTCTTCTAATATTCATGTCATCACAGAGATTTTTCTTTTTTCCAGGCAGTGTTTCTGCAGAGCTAAAAGGCTTGTAGATTCAACTGATGTCCACATCACGCTATGAGATTAAAGGAGATGGGGTATGATACAGGAATGATTTATACTCTCAGCGAAAGCATTTTGTTTCATACCATTGTAAAGAGTCTTTTGATTATGGAGTAAGGATCTAATTTCACAAGTCTTTCATGTAAATAATTCAGCCCTAAGAAACATGCCAGGCCACTTTCTTTTTGATGCCTTGCAATATGTGCGCAACAGCAATCCTACAAAGCAAAACTTCTTGTGCTTTTGAAAGATTCTGATGACTCTCCAAGAATATTTATAACTTGCCAAATAGCCTGGGCCTATTAACTGTGGGTGCGTTGTTTGAACGTTTTATTTTCCTAATCAAGATTTGCACATTTCCTAGGAAACAGCTGGGTCGTTTGCACTACAGAGACTTTGTAATTCTTTCCTTTGCTCCAAAGCAGAGACAAAAAAGACTTCAAGTTTTCCAGCAGGTAACAGGTCAATTCACACCATGACCCTGTAGGTACGACTCCTAATTCAAAGCACCTTTGCTATTCAAAGCGCCTTTGCTATGCCACGGATAGGAATATATACTGCCTGCTGTGCCACACTACAGAGGCATGTATAGAATGGATAAGTAAATTCACTGATTCTCACGGCTGTGCACACGGGTGCCAAGCAACCTGCCCAGTGTGGCAACCCATGGCCTGTTAGAGACTATACAAACAACAACACCTGAACGTGACAGAAAACTGGAATAGGGCAGAATGGAGGGAGAGCTGGGCTATGGGAAGGGAAAACAGCTCTAAGAAGGACTTACTAGGTCACCCTGGGATGACAAAAGATTTGGGTTCTTCTTCTGACAGATTATTGTGTACTCTAGAAGAAAGAAAGAAAGAAGAAAAGAAAAAAGAAAAAAAAAGAGGCCATACTGTGCATAAAGAAGCCAGGAATTTAATAGTCAGGCTCCTACAGGAAAGACAAGCCCTTACTGGAAAACTGCATTTATATACTGTCCGGAGATGAAATGTTCAGATTTTGATCAGCACCTGAATGCTTTGACACTGGTTTTTTCATGATAGCTTTCACAGGGCTTTGGTCCCATTCCCGCTTACTGTGAAATAAAGCTGTCTGATCTTGAAAGCTGCTCTGGAACAGAATGTGCATCCTCCCAGCAGCTTTGCCTGTCGTTGACATGATTATTTCCATGCTACACAGAGGCAAAACAAAGCTGAGAGATTAAAGGATATACCTTCCCTGTACATTTTAGTTGAGGTTTGTGTCCTCATTTATCCTGCCCCTGTATCCCCTTCCACCATTTGGTTCCTATCATTTCAATTTGTGGCTTCTAGAGTCAGAGTGGACCAGAGCATTTCAGCAATTTGCAGGCTGGGTGCCTGTGTGGCATGAAGGAGTCCTGCAAAAGCTGTCTGTCTGCACTGCATCTCGCTCGACTGCAGGAGTGGCTCTCTGTAACCTCAAGTCAGAAAGGGCTGCTTAAATGGTGGGTGGTTTAAGCTCCCTGGGTCGACATTCAGCTCAAAGAGAAGAGGAAGAACAGTTCTACAGTGTGACACCAATCTTAGTAGGAAAGGAAGTCCAAAGCCTACAGTTGGCATGCCTAGCTGTCTCTGCATTGTTCTACCTGGGAAAGGTGAGGCAGGAGAGCCACGAAAGCCAAATCAGAGGCTCAGGTCACAGGTATGGATGCTACCGACAATAAATGCAAAGCTAACGCAAAAACGGGCAACGTCTTCCCTGATGCTCATTCCTACTGACCACAGCACCTCTTCATTTAAACCATGTTATTTATTTGTGCGCTGAGTTACGTGAAAAGCAAATGATGCTTTAAATCAATGATTTCCCTGCATGGCACTTGGAAGGCTTATTTCCTCTCTTTCATGTTCTCCCTCTGGTTGGGAGGGTCCAAGCCAGTCCTCCCCACTCCTCTCACTCTGCAGTTGCACTCACTTTTATTGTAATTGGTTGCTGTCTCCTGCCTGCTGCTTAGGGATTCAACTTGCCCACCTTCACTTCATTATCTCATGCCCTTTAGTTTCTACTTAATGTGGACATTCATGTGTTGGCATCTCGGCTGTGTTTAATATATGCACTGAACTGTTCTGATTCCAGTAACAGCCTGCTCCTAGACGGCAGAATTATCTTATGAAATACTCCTTTTGCGCCACTTGTTTTTTCTCAGGCAGGAGCTGCTTCGTTCTGTTCTCACAACTGCATTCTTCCAGCAGAATCCTAATACAGGGATCTTCTTTTGATTTGAAATTCTCAGAATGAGAATTTTTTTCTCCAGTGCTGTGTAGTTTTGATTTCCATACGTTAACTTTAGTGAATGCAGTACTTAATATTCCAGTCAATGTGTTCAGTCTCTCTGTTATAGGTATATGAGAGAGAAACTCAGTACAATTTCAGGCATACAAAGACACAAGTAACAAATTTAAGAGTCTTTTTATTGATCTAAACATTGAGATATACCTGTCGTACAGAAAATATCTTCAGGCGTGTTAACTCTGAGATGGAGGCATGCTCAAGAGTGTAACACGTCATCACAACACAATACGGCTATTCCATAGAACTGTTTTAATGATCGTGGATGTGACTGCCTTGTAATTACATGATATTCTCTACATAGCTAACAAAAATACTTATGAGCTGATAGGTGACATGTACACAATTTGCCTCGTACTCTGCAGTGAATCTGGACTGTGCTTTATAGGACTTGGCACAGGAAAGCTGTTAAAAGATCAAGCTAGAAAGCCCACGGAGGAAAGAATCTCCTCGCTGCTCCGGGGAGAAAGGAAAAGAGATGGCTCGTGCCGTAGCGTATGCAGCACATACAAGTCTTAGCATGTGCTGCAATGGTGATCCTTGTTGACTCTAGATAGTGCGTTACGTTGCACTCTTCAGGGCTTGTTCCATATGGAACATCTCCTAAATGTTGTGCGTCATTGGACAGGAGCATTTGTTCAAGGCTGAAGAAAATTACCTGATAGCCCCAGTGTGAGTCAGGTTCAGGAGTGGCCGTAGGTTCAAAGCAGCAAGCTCTGCTGTGCTCTCGTTTCCTGCCTGGGCACTCTTGCCCACTGGGGTAATTCTGAATTTGTGACACCTGAACAGGAAGCCATACACCAGCTCCAAACAATCTTCCTGTGAGTGCTGATGCAGGAGCTTCATTATATAGAAACTGATCTGAAAACAATGGATTGGAGAGGGGGGAGGAACTGCCTGCAGTGGCTTATTTGACCATAACGAGAGTTGATTAGAATGTGTGCCCGAGGTGAACAACAGACTGTAATGGCAATAAGCTCCAGACCCTACTGAACTAAGTAAATAATAACCAGAGCTGTGAGATGAGCTAAAGGCCTCAGACGCTGCCTTTTGTTACCTTATTAGGGGACCTGTGTCCATGTTCCCCCTTGCACTTTGTGGCAAAGACACGATAGATGTTCTGAGAGTATGGGGGGAGAGGGGCAAACAGCGATTCAAATACCTGGAAGTATAAATATTAAATCCGAGTGATTGACCAAAATATTTGAACAACTCAATTTTTTACTTTTATTCTTCTAACAGGGTTTCTTAGACAATATCAAAGCTGGACTTTGCCTTTCTAATGACAGACTGCAGAAAGATAAGAACATCCTTTGAAGCCCAGAGTGCTTGTTAAGGTGTATCTTCTGCAATGGGCCCAAATAATAGATCCTGCTCTACTTCTCCTGTGGTGGTGGCTTGGTTGGTTGAAACAGTGCCATTCATGATGGGTCTCAGAACTTCTCTATGAGGGAGAGATTTGATTATCATTAGATGCTGTTAGGTTATGGTGACCGTATTGTAGCATTTCAGTAAACATCCTCTTTAGACCGTTGGTCCTTGAACAATCTGCGTGTAAGACAACATAACAGTTCCCTCTCCTGTCGAAGAAATGTGCAAAAATACAGTAGAACACAAATACTTAGGGCAGGCAGATGACAGGCGTTTTTGCAAACTGCCTTATTCACGATTAGCTACTGCTGAATTGTGCCATGTATCCAGATAATGATGGGATTTGATTATTTTTTTTTCCTCTTTAGAGAAACGACGTCTATTTCTGTGGATCCTAACAGTGAAATTTGCATTACAATGCATGGCCTTTCTGACCTTCTGTCTGCAGTGCTCGAACTTTCCTTGATCATAATGATTAAAAATCTCCTGAGCATACAGTATTTTCTGATGTTAAAAGATTTTATTAGAGAAAAAATCTTAAGTCAAACAGCATATAAAGATAATTAAATATAGACGGTCTCATTTCCTTACATCTTCCTGTTTGGTGTATTGCTGCAGGTTTCATTGCTTGTGATCAAAAGATGAATACAAAGTTCAGATAGACACAAATAGGTCACCCTCTCTTGCCTGGCTGTATCAGTATTGCGCAGCTGTAGTTGAGGTTTGCAAGATCTTTAACAAAAGTTCGTTTCACATTCAGAACACAGACAGATTTGTGTTGCTGAATCCTTTTCACATCCACTCACCACACAAAAAGCATGTGCTAAATTGAGTTCAGTCCATAGCAACAGTTCTTCTGATAACCTTGGAATGCAAGCTGCATGGGCAGAGGACACTTGAAGTCTTTAGGAGGAATACTTATTAAATAAGCCTCTGCTTTTATAATAAAAGCCCAATTTTAATAAAACACTCTCAGGCATCCTGTTTCAAGTAACTACTGCATTTATATAGCCAGGTGCTCGTCTTGCTTTTATCTCACCACTTCTAGCACAACCTCAATTAATGGTTTGGTTTTTATTTCTTCTGACTTTTGCCCATCTCTCTTTATATTTTTTTTTCCTGTTTGACTCCATGCTTGCCATCATGAAATCATGAAAATGAAGTTGCCACAGCTGTTCAGATTTTGGCATTTCAACTGTTTAATTACAATACTCTGGGACTTTATATCCTATCCTTTATCACTCTAATCCAGGTTTCATTCTGAGGAGAAGTAGCAGCAGGGAACTCCAGACTTGAGATTTCTCACTTTCCTCTCTCTCTTTTCTGGCTCTGAAAGGTAAGGTAGGGGGCTGGTGGAGGTGCACAAACAAATGTTTGGACTTTTCCTTCCATTTCCTCAGCACCTGCACCATCCAGCAAAAATCAGACTATTGGTTTTTTGCTCAAGCTTTCCAGAAAACACAATTCAGCATTTTGGGTGTCTGCTGAAAGAAACCTGTTAGTGGCCTTATCCTCTTTCATTCTATACAATATAACGTGCCCTGCTCACCTTCTAAGAACTCGTCTTTGTTTAACAATGGCAATGAAGCAGCTATACAAAGAAAGATTAATGGGCATTAGGCGATATTTGTCTCTGTGTCCTCTCTGGGGCCACATAGCTTAACCACAGGGTTGGCCTGCAAAAAAATGCAAGAAAAAACAGATAAATGCCATTTCAACAGATTATCATCTACTCTTACTGGTTAAGATTAATACAATATAAGTGAAATACTGTATCACATGAAACTCCCATATGATAAAAGGAAGGCAGAAAAATCCCATTAAAGTTGAGCGTACATGGAATATTTTCACAGGCTCATCTGCATCTAGTTTCATGGTATCATAGCTGCATATTTTTATCATCCATAACAAAATTATTTCATGTTCAATTACTGTAGCCACTGAAAATATTTACTCTTGTTCCTTTTAACGTTACCCTTCTGAATTTTGCCTTTCGCTAAGTTTGTTTCTTTTTTTTCCCCTCTTGCTTCACTTCCTTTCTAAGGAAGCAAATTCTTATAAGCAATAAAGCCTTCCTGCCACCCCACACCTTGATATGCTGTGAGCCACCCTTTAGGAAAGCTCTGCATATCTTTCCTCAGAAACCAGTTATGTCAGCTCTTAGTGAAGTTAGTGTTTCTTATTGAAGTAGAGAACTAGATCCTTAACCAATGTAAATCAACATACCACTATTGATTTTAATTATATATGGTGTCTTCTTATACGCGCTGATGATCCAGCCTGGAATAATAGTATGGTAGATGGCCTGTGCATTTCAAGAAAGGAAGGACTTTTTTTCTCACTGGAAGCATCTAGCCTTGTTGCTTGCACCTTTCCTTCAGCAGCGACATTGCACAGAGTTAATCAGACTCTTCTAAATCTTATCCTTTAACAGAAGAATTGTGCTTGTGGTACAGGAGAGTTTTTCCCTGTTCAAGATACAGCCATAAGCTTCCAAACTTGTATTCACACAGAGGTGGGTCTGATGTAGTAAAAGCCTTTCCACTAACCAACGTCACTGGGTTTTAGCTTGGTCCCTTCTCTTCAAGCCTTGATGAAGACATGATGACTTGATGAGGAATTAGTTAATACTTCTTCCTTATGTTAAAAAAACACTGTTGATTTAGACACGATTGAATAAAAGGTTGGTTCTGAATCCCTGCTCCGCCATAAGACAAGTGTGCCAGTATAACTTATGTGATTTATGTGCTGATTAGACACGTTTTCTCATTAGCCAATCTGAGACTGGAACTGTCTTCTCCAGAAAACAGCCAAAAGCTTCCTTAATTTCTGTGCAAAATACACCTGTTTCAGTTGCTAAATTTGAAGTATACACATATAAACCGCCACTCAAAAGCATACAAACTACAAGAAAGTTAAAAGCAATTGTCTAACAAAAAAATGTGTGTGATTCTGCATCTGAGAAGACAAAAACAGGGAAAAATACAACAACAAAAAAAATGTTCAGTACAGCACTTACATTCGATACAGCAACTTAGGTGACATCAAAATTCATCAGTTAAAACAGAACATTGCTTTTAGGCTTAGAGATTCTCTACTGTGAAGTGAAAGCTCTGTTCTCTCCGGTCGGTCAATGCATGCCGTGAAATGTATGTATCCCATATACTGGGATCAAATTCTAAACATAATTGTTCTAGACTGTAGGCTGAATAATGGGCTAGATTCTGCAATCTAGTCTCGTTATGTGCAAATTCAATGTGACACAGTCTTAATTTGACACATATAATTAAAGGTCAGAGCTGCATTTCCTAGTTTCAGAGACTGACTTTCTTTCACCCTATCTCAGCTACTTAGATGTATTTTAAGGAAAATTCTATCTAGGAGAATAATCACATCATTTTTAAACCAGCTTTTCATACTCATATTTAGTGAGCAATATTCACTAAAAAGAGCATAGACAGTGACTTCAGTGTTTTCATAAGATTACACACTGTAAATATGAATTCTAGAATTAGACCTGACTGGCTGTTTGGGGTTTTTTTTTTGTAAATGCACAGTCCTGCACATAATGATATTCATCATTTGGTTTGACCCAGGTTTATTAAATTTATCGTACACAGCCACATCACAGCAATTATTATTGGGGCTGAAGACAGGAGGTGGTGAATGCTAAACCGTACAGCACAGCTGAATTATGAAGATAGGAGCAGTGTTTTAGGTGATGTTAGGTAGCTTTGTCATTCGACAAGTCGGTGTGCATGGGGGGAGTGCCTGCGTAGCTGGAGGGAGCCGGAAGGTGCCTGCTGAGTGCTGGATGAATACGCTGTTGTATGCTGTGAGTACGTAATGATGCCATGGTGGAGAAAGTCACAGGACAATTTGAATTGTGAAAACTTCTGTTCCTTACACGTTGTAGAGAGAACTCAAAATCATGAAACCTGGGCTCCTGTTGGTTATTGCAGACAGCAGTGGTTCTGCTTCCTGAGCCAGAAAAACTTTTCCTAATATAATTAAAGTGCTTATCTTTGCAAGGCTTGGGCATAGCTAACCCACTCAGTAGAGGGCCCTGAAGATACTCGCTCTAGCCAGCTCCTCAGCAAATTGTTTACCCTGTTATTACCGACTGACACAGCATTCTACTTTCTTTCTATGGAATGAGGCATAAGGAAAATGTAACCTAAGCAAGAACTCTAATGGAAGACAAATGTCTACAGTAACAGTGAACAAAATCAGATTTTTGGGGGGGGAAGAAAATAAAAAAGGCAGCCCATATGTAAGTTCCTGAAAATACAAGAGAAAATGCATGTGATGTAGGGTTTACCAGTCAAGAAAAGTGTATGAAAAAGCAGCCTGGGGCATTTTCTGCTGCTTATCTGAGACCTGAGCAGTCAGACCATCCTGATCTTGAGGAATAAGGTTTCTCTGAAGGTCTTTATTGACTATCTGAGTGTGAATTACTTAACATTTTAGCTCTGCAGCAGAACGTGGCAGAAGGAAGTCATTAAAGGTTGGGTTAAGATACTGTATCACACTTCTCTGATATCAACCTTAGTAAAATGTTTCCAAAATAAAAAGGGAAGTAATTCCCCCTCCTGCTAAGGAACAAAGTTACTGCAAATACGGTTATGGCTCCTGAGTTTCTTTTATTCCTGTTCTTCTCTTTTGGGTTCTTAAACACCCTGCCACACTGGGGAGCAAAAACTTTAAAGAAAAAACAGGGGAGGGGCCAGGGGAAAGGAAAAAAAAAATTAAGAAGTTACCTCTAAGTTTACTCACAAGGTCATGTCTGTGTTTAAGCACTTTGCTGAAGTAACTTCTGCTGTTAGGGCTCTGGCAAGGACTGTCTCATATTTTATGTATGAACTCTGAAATCCCTGGCTGATGTTATAATATAAACACTAGTAATTATTTTTAATGTTATGGCTGAAGATAGCAGTCAGCTACTGGATCCCATTGCTCTAACAGATGTAGACTATGAGGCTGCCCTTGTCCTGACAAGTTTACAGTCTAATTATTAGTCGAAAGTGGTCTGAGGATTAGCAATCACACAACTACATGCAGATGTATTTTTCTCCTCAGTTCCCCAAAGAGATACACAGAAATAAATTTGTGCTTCATTTAAAGTCACATTTAAAGAAAATGAGATATAGTAAATAAAGCTGAGTTTGAGAGGAGGAAAACATACGAGTAGGATTTCCCAAGCTGCAGGGAAAGCAGACGATTAGGAAGAAATATACGTGAAAAGCTATTATTTTATTAGGCAGAACCTGTTCACGCAAAATGGACAGTAAGCAATGAGAGTCAAATAAATACTTTCTTATAAATTTACATCTTTAGCAAGGATAGACTTAGAAAAATAATGTCAAAGTCCAAAAGAGTCATGTAGACAGATGCTAGTAAAAGTAAAATAAATTTGATAGCTTCCAGGACAATGATCTTAGTGTGCTTCATCCTATAGAATCAAGCCTGGGAAATGACAGAAAAATGTTAGTTAATAAAATCAGGGTTTAGAATAAACAAGCAGAGGGTTTTAACTATGGTATAATATAAAAATCTTTATGTTGTTTTTATTTCATACAGAAAAATCAAGATATTCAAGTACTATAAAACCAACAGAGAATGTTTCTTGTGCAGAAGGTCAAAATGACATTCTGCCATATTTAGGGTTTGCTAAAGCTGCAGCTAAAAGTTGCAATCTGCATTACAGACAGTACTGCAACCTTAAATATAGAGGGGGGTCTATATTTAGAACAAAGCAGCATTGTTAGTTCTGTGTTGAAGCATTGTCAGAGCAGACTGTTTTCAGATGCGTGAGGCAGACCCCGTTTGTGCAAGGAATCTCAATCAAAGCAAACCCACCTTGGAACATCCATTTCAGGTGCAAATCTTCCATGGCTCCATGGCTCCTGCAGCCCTGTTTCTCTCCAGCAGTCCATCATGCTCAGAGCATAGCGTGTCCCACTTGTCATTTCTTCTACAGACCATATAAAAATAAATACAGGATAAAATGAGATACAGGATTTTTCTGTGTAAGGTGATGGCTACTTTCTTTTACAGCAACAGCCAAAGCACCCAAATGCCAAGCAGTAAGGTCTTTCCTCTCATTGTAAGGGAGAAGTATGCTATCATTGTCTGTGAGAAGACAAAAGTCTTAGATATATAATTAATATAAACAACTTGATATATTGGACTGCAGATACAAAATGCCACAAGAACATTTCACATCCTCCAGAAAACTGCTGAACTATTACCAAAACTTGATCCTGTTGCTTCGAGTTAATGCTGTCCCGCTGTAAAGTTTTGCTGCCTGCCTCAGGGTTTGGGAGCAGACTCTCACCATTTTGCGTACCCACCTGGGAAAAAACAACGGTGATCTGAAAGCTCCTGCTATGTGACTTGGTAACCAATAAACGAGGCAAGACATGAAGAAGATGTGAGCTCTCTTGGTTTATGGAACTCTGCAGGTATTTATTTGCCTGTGGTTCACCAGGAAAATCCTTTCCTTTTTAAAATGTTCTTTCACAGGAATTGCTGCCATACCCATCGTGCATTAATATTCAGGATCTGCACTCATAATCCATTGCTAAGCAACACTTAACAAAATTGATCTTGCATTAAGCAAGCTCTGGAGCTTGAATAATACATTATTTCCTTTCTCTACTTATAATCAGTGAAAACCTTTGGTTGCCTTTTGAATGTCACAATATTAAAACTTTTTATTTTAAACACAGACTTTAATTGCTAAGAACGTCCATTTGTATTAAGGATCAGATGTAAATTCACCCTTGGTACAATTTTATGCTAAGAGTAAATAAATTACAAAAATTGTTCAACCCTTGAAGAGTGTGGAAAAACATAAAACCCGAAAGGAACGTAATACAGAGCAGCCATCGCCCATTTTGCATTCAGATACATTGAGGGCAGTACCCTGTCAGCTACTGTGTGTATATCTTAAGCATCTCTGTCACTGTTTATTTATATTCTGTATTAAGATCACACAACTGCGTGCATTTATATGCTGAATACAGGAGTTGCTGATTCCCATACACAAATTTTATGTACATAGGAAATAACCTTGCTTCTCTGGAGTTTTCTGAATGGCTGCCGGGGATGGAATTCCATGCCTTGAAGTTGCTAGAAATTACCTGCTTTGTCTTCTAGCTCATTTCTCTGCCACTGCAAGATAGCTCCCTGGAGTATATTCACCAATGCCTTAATCATCCTGTTCTTAAGAGTCTCAAGCAATGTCTCCTTTGGGAGTTCATTGCAGAGTCTATTAGATCTTAGTGCTAGACAATACTTATTTATATTAATCCTATATTTATTAAGCCAGAGTCCTTCCTGTCTCTTTCCTTCCCCAACCCCTGGTACACCTGTGCAAGAGAGAATTCAAGAAGTGATTTTCCTGTGATTACTGAAGGCCTGAGTGTTGCAGTAATTATGTATGATACCACCACCAAGCTTTTCTTGACTTCCATGAAATTATTAGGTATCTTAAAACTCTAAAAATTGGGCCCTAGAGAATATGATTGGATTAATTTTAAGTATCTCACATTTCATTCTATAAGATAGTTTTCTATACTAAATCTGAAATACCATTTTAATTCAAAATTCCTAACAGAATCCAGAGGTGTTAGTTTGTTGACGTCTCCTATGAACTAATTTTGCTTATGCTCTGATTGTCTCCATCAAACAATCTAGTTTTGATGTTATAAGACCTATGACTGATGTAAAGAACTAAAGAATTTTTTATTTTATTAGGCCCAAGAATCCAAGAGATTCCAAGAATCTCTACTTTGCATTTAGGAAGTGTATGAGTTGTTTAAATGAGTAGAGCATATAAGCTGTGTATCCTTTTCCCAGGGGATCTTTTTTTGGTAAAATTAACCAAAACACTCAAATTTCTTGTCTTGAGGTCTTTTTTTTTTTTCTAATTGTCTTCATCAGTGTAAAAACTTTATGTTGTGACTTCTCTGTATTTCATTATCCTGATACCTACCAGTATAATATCCTAATTCCATTACTGGTCTATATACTCCTTTTACCAAGTAATCGATTAAAGTGTTAAATTCGATGATCCAAACATTCATACTTCTTTACTACTTATTTCTCACCAGTGCATACCTTGAATGCTTGACTAACATAATTACTGGTCTCTCTTCAACCATTCGTTTCCACCTGGCAAGTCTTGTAACTCTACTGCTGAGTAGTATGTTCCACCACAAGCAGAGCAGGAAGAATATCCAAGCCCAGGCTAAAGTGTGCCCTGTGGTGCTGCTCTGCAAAGATGCATCCTTCTCACCTGGCTCTGCTACTGGATTCATCCCCACTCTGCTAAACACTTTACATTTTTGCCTATCTGGGATTCACGAAGAAAAACTTTTCCAGACAGTCCAACCTTTCCAAGGCCAACCTTTGGCCTTGGTCTAGTTGACCCTCTAGATATCCTCTTCTAAAAAAAAAATTCTTGATGTTTTTGAGGCAAATCAGGCAAATAATTAAATGAATTCTTCAGTGAACTTGTATAAGTAGAACCAGACACATTGTGTGGCACATTGCCAATGAATGCAAAATTGCAAAAAAAAAAAAATCTCAGTGTTTAACTCAGCATAAATTTCCAAAACTTTTTTCATCAGGTTGCCACCAATTTCTCTGAAATTCTTATGCAGCTTCTGTGAGAAAAATATGTAATCTTTATTTAGTAAAAATGCATCTTGAAATTAAAACCATGAGCATAAACATTAAATGTTCAGTGGGGAGACTTTCAAATCCACAATAAGACTGAACTTGATTTTTAAAAGATATCTGAATCTCAACATCTTTATCTCAGCAGAAGTTCTGTTCCTTGTATTTTATCCCATTTTATTCCTTCTCTTTATTTATGAAGGCTGGAGGTTATGGTTTTTCTCTGAAAAAACACTGTCCAATGCTGGGATGGCAGTGTATTTCTGCTCTAAGTATCCCACCATTTGAAAGGGTGGCTTGTATTTTTTTAAAGAGGGAGGAGGTTGTATTTTTTCCTATCCACTTGAGTGGATAGAAATGTGGATTCATTACTTGGTGCTTTCCCATATAACCTTAAATAACATTTTGCTCTTGCTGAATTGAACTTCATATGCTTCCCTGTCATTGTGTATTTATTAGGCATAAACCAGGATGTAAACATCTGGTCTCAATTATACACTCTTTCTATTCTGCAGGGAACACAACAGTTTGTATTCATCCCTAATAAAGAAAACAGAATTATCACAGCAAGCCAGAAAGAGTCAGGGTTTGGTGCCCTTATATCCTTTCTCGGATTTAGAGACAGAGAAGTCTCGAGTGAGAGTGTGGGATACATCTGGGACCCAGGCTCTACTGCTGGTTTTACACCTCCTCCCTCTGACGTTTTAGCTCCGTGTCTCTGATGAATGCAGCTTTAGTTTTTTAATATCCAGGCAACAGGTCTTCAGTTTTCTGTTGAACAAAATGGCAGTAAGTGGTGACCTATGTTTTGTTAAAACTATTTTTGGTTTCAGTGTGAAGTCTGGAAACAACTCCAGGAGTGTCTGAGCAGGTTCTGCGCCCTTTTGACATTTTATCCCAGCAAACCTTTGGACTATGAATGATGAGAAATATTGGTCAAGAGTCTGAAGCCACATTTCAAATTAATGGTTAAAAAACCCCATATACTAAGCAGCCTATCGAGTGTGTCAGTATTTACATATCTAGAAAAAAAAATTGAGACATAGGATTGTTTATTTAATTGCAGAAAGCCGCTGGAGGGGACAGAGAAGAATGTAACTATTACATAGTTGTTCCTAGTCATTGTTGTTAAATCCTTCCATTGGAGAGGACAGCAGGAGACAAGCAATTCTTTTCATGTGGCATCAATGTGATGGTGATTGTCTCCTAATGTGCTCTTTCACTCAGTGTGGTCTCTACTGCTGGCCTAAGTGACAATGTTTAAGAGTTCACGCTTCATTTGAGGCCAGACTTTGGACCTTTTATTAGACTTTTCAATCTCTAAAGTCACCTTTGTGTGTATCTTCACACATTTTTCTATGAAGCCTTGAGGGATCAGTATCTTTGTCCATTTAACAATTTAATAATCTCATTTAAAAAAATGTATATGTGCCAGGAAAATGCAGACCTGACTTGTGCTAAAAGTATTACTTACTTTCTTGAGGGGGATCTCAGCTTTGGGACTTGCAGTTTATACTTCATCTGAGGTCAGACAGGCTGGTTTTGTGAACTGGATTTAGAAAAACACGTATATAATCAAGCTCTACACTTTGCTTGGTTGCACTTCCGTCAAATGCTCCAGAGTGTGTGCATGCAACCAAGAATCCTGTACTTGTAGATGAGGAAAAATAATCTTCTCAACAGGTTATTTGCCATATCCTCTGGCAATGGCAATAAGTTGTCTATCCTCAGTTTGAGCTGAGTTTATGATCCCAAAGTACTGAAGAAAAATGTTAAACCTTTGACGGAGGTGAAAAATTCCTTTTCTATCTGAGCATATTGCTACTAGGTTTTTGCAGGCATAACGCTCTTCAGAGGAAGAGAACTGACTGGTCACTTTAAAAAACTATTTATGACTAACTTTGTTTACTCTATCACTGCACCCCAGACTTCAAAACTGGTTACAGTTTAACATGATTGGCAATTCAGGACAGATTTGCAAGATCCAAATCGGGTCCAGACAGAGTAGCACTGTTCCTATTTCATCAGCCCCACAGATGTTGGTGTGGGGAGCCTGTATTATGGGAGACAGACCATCTGGTTTTCATTACATAGGTAATATAGGTCTCTTATTCAAAACCAGAACTGTCCAGATCAAACCCTCATACCTAGAAAACCAAATTCCATCTCCATCATAACTTCTGGGTTTCAGAAGTTATATTAAACACAAATACCCTTTTGTAGTTGATTAAGTCAAGAAATCTTCATACGTTCTTTTTTTTGTGTGTTGGGGGAGTATATTTTTGGTGTCACTGGATGATCTTCCTGGCTCTATTCGCTTCTTTCATTGTCTCATGTATTACTTATACTGCATGGGACTTCATTTGTTTGTAGGCTCTCCTAGTTCAGTAGCTCTCATTAGTTCTAAAGGTGCCTGGAGATTTTATACTGATACTGTGGTTTTGCCCTTGATGAAAATCTTAATATCTTTTGTGTAATAAAAAAATTTTTTACTTTTTCTACTTAAAAAAAACCCAACACCCCCCCNACCCAACAAAAAAAACCCCAACCCCCCCCAAAAAAAAAAAAAAAAAAAAACCAAAAAAAAACCCCAACAAACCAAAAAAACAACTTTCAGGTAGGATGGAAAGAGACATATCTTTCCTGGAAGATAGGTTGAATATACAAGAATAAGGAATCAAAATCAGGGCCAGAAAGACTTCAGGACTAAGTCTAATCAATCTGCAGAGTCTCAGAAATCATCTTGTCTGCTTGTCTTTTTGTTTCCCTCTCTACAGACCCCTTTCAGAGCCTGATGATTCACAAAGGAGAAAGGTATATTGTTTCAGGCACTTCTCTCCCTTGGTGAAAACCATTTCCAGTTTATGCAGTTTGTTCCTTTGAGTCTATTAATAAGGAAAAGTTCTACTTTTCCTCATCTCAGAGGAATACTTCCCTTGGGGTACATCAATGAGCACTGCATCTTCTTCCTTTCCATATTATCCTCTTTTTTCATCTCTGTCTTAAAGTGAGAGGAACTTTCCGAGGGGTTTGTGCAGGGTTTGGCTGGGACAGAGTTAATTTTCGTCATAGTAGCTGGTACGGGGCTGTGTTTTGCCTTTGTGCTGGAAGCAGCGTTGATAACACAGGGGTGTTTTTGTGTCTGCTGAGCAACTGACCACAGGGATACCTCGTACCATATGATATCATACTCAGGAGATAAAGCTGGGGGAGGAAGAAGGAAAGGGGGTGGGAGGAGTGTTTGGAGTGATGGTGTTTGCCTTCCCAAGTCACCGTTAGGTGTGACGGAGCCCTGCTTTCCTGGGGATGGCTGAACACCTGCCTGCCGTGGGAAGTGGTGAAGGAATTCCTTGGTTTGCTTTGCTTGTGTGTGGGGGTTTTGCTTTACCTGTTAACCTGTCTGTATCTCATGCTGTCTGTATCTCAGCTCATGAGTTTCTCACTTTTACCCTTCTGATTCTCTCCCCCATCGCACAAGGGGAGACTGAGCAAGCGGCTGCCAGGGGCTGAGTTCAACAGGGTTGAACTATAATTTTTTTTTTCTGTGTTCTGCAGTACCTCCTCTATCCTCTGGAAGACACTCACATACCCTCCTTACTATTTTGCATTCCTTGCTTTTCCAGTCACTTGACATCATCAAGAGCAGGAATCAAACAACAGACTGATCTTCCCTTGAAGAAAATGTAATCTGTAGCTTTTGTCAAACTCCTGTCCCTGTAGATTTGATTAACCCTCTTAAGAGAATGTGCTCCCCACTAAAATGCCCCGAGCCACAGTCACTTAGCTCATTCTGTTTGATTTTCTTTTCTTTTTCTCTTTTTTTTTCTTTTTCCTCCTAAGAATACTATTTTGGGCATTCCATTGGCTTATGCACCAAAATCCAACCTAAAATTAACACATCTCAGTTCCTCTCAGGCAGATAGTCCATTCATCTTCTATTGCAGTGTTATGCACTGCTCCTATGAACAATTTTTCTGAGCTGCTGCTGACACTGTCATAGTTTTTGACGCAGCACGCTCTCCTAGGGCATGTGAAATTACATAAGCCATTGCCGTTATGACATTGCTTTCCAGGCACTGGCAAAATTTTGGCTCAAATACAGGGCACTGTGTCCTACCCCATGTACTACTTTTTGTGTAGACTTTGACATTTAGTTCTGTACGTAGTCCTAGCCCCAGGCATACTTCGTTAAAATATTAGCAGACTATTTCTACTCCCTATGGAATCAAAGGACTTCCCACCTTCCCTAAATGTCACTGTAGCACAAATTTTGCTCAGCAGATTCTGGTTGCTTTGTCTGGGGTGAATTCTGGTTCTTCTGCAGTTTCTCTGCCAGAGGTTTCTTCCCACTCATGAGTCGGTCTTCTCCTCTGTTGGTGGATTCAGTCTCTCCCACACACCTTGGAATTGCAAGACCTTGAGCCGCATTAGAATTTGGATAAAATCTTTTATTCTTTTTGTACTCTGCATTTAAAAACTTAACGCTTGTCTTTAATTTCTATGCTCTACTTAGATTTCTTTGATACAGTTTCAAATTTGGCCAGAATTAACTGAAAACACATCAAGCACTTCAGAAATGCTGACTGTGAGAAATGACTACTGTCTGCCTTCTGCCAGTCTCCATGCTTGCTGACACAGGGTGAAGTTTCGTGTCAGCCTCTCCACATTTCTAGAGACTGTCACTGTGGGTAAGGCATTTTCCTCCTTTATAATTCCTGCCCCTACAAGAATTACTAAGATTTCAGGGTTATTTTTCTTTGTTTTTATAATCCTATTATCATAAACTATTCAGTAGTTGCTCAAAGCAGAGGAAGATGTCTGGAATTCTGTTAAATTTTTGTCCATTTTCTGACCAGCTCATGGTCCTTCGCAGAATACTGTCCCTGGTGCGAAGACCTGTTTAAAGTACACCGCTGAACTGATTGCAGCAGCAGGACTGTTCAACTGGATCTGGATCTGCCCCTGCCGTGCTTGAGCAGTGATGGTGCTGGGGTAGGTACAGCAATATAAGCTTGTAGCAGAACTGAGCCAATGGCCAAATTTTTGTTGGTCACCTTCAGTATCCCAAGGCCCAAAGCTAACTCTGAGAATCAGTTCAGAACCCTCGTGCCGCACCTCGGGCATATGGTCTGTGTTTCTCAAATTTCTTACAGCTACCTGGGTGCTAGCAGACACTGATGCTGACCCTATTTTGCACCTTTTACCTCTCGTCCAGGTGTTGCCACACCTGATGCCTCACTTCCCTCCCTACCCAAACTCTTCATCTTAAGCACGCTGACTTCAAGGGATTTGGTAGTTGTGTAAAATATCTGGTTTTCCATAAGGGTTCAAGTTATTGGTAAAGAGAATCATCAGCTTCCCTAGGGAGCTTATGCTTCATGCCTAAAATGTAGCAGCAGGGAGAAAGAAAATTGTTTCTCTACATTATCTGAGAGTATTGCGTTCTAGCACATTCTTAACATTACCCCCCATAGGAAAACATTGAAGCTGCAAAGACTGAGGAGGGTTTATGAGTATGCAAACCATTACAGCTCCTCTGTGGCTCATCTTTATTGTCCTCATCTACAGACATCAATATGTTTGTTTTATTTTCTTTAATGAAAAGAGGGTTTAGTGAAAAGATTGTCTGGTACAATAAATCCCTAGTTCTTCTTGTTTTCACGCTACTGAGCAATCCAAATCTGATGTTAACCATATGCAACGGGGCTGATGCCAGGCCTGGTCTCTGAAGTTGCAAGATGTTTTGGGACTCTGTCCGTCAGGCAGCGCTGCTTTCAGGTTGGCTCCGTGATCTCCAGGAAAGCTGCTGCTTTTGGAAGGATCACGGTAGAAATGGAAGAATGGAAGAAATGATCGTAAAGAACTACAAAGAGCTCAATGGTGTTAGAGACAAAAGAAAAAAGGTAGCAAAAATGGGAAAAACAGACAAAGTTTAAAAACAAGAAAAGGATAACATGGGGAAGGAGGAAGTGCACTTGGGAGTCTAACATTTATATGAATGCAAATTTAATTTTTGTAATTCAGCCATTAATAATGCTCCATCTTCCATGCAAATTTAATCTCTGAAATCTATTAACATAAGTGGTGTTACTTATGATTGTTTGGTACTGTGGTGTCTCACAGATGTTCAAAACAGGACAAATATTGTAAATATTGAACAAATACCTCTGATATTCTGTGTATTAATCTTCAAATCTCTGTTGCTGTTCATGTGTTATAGAGAGGGCTTACAGCAGCTCTCTAAGAATGCTTGACAATGGCAAATCTTGAGATGATATTTTCCAGGCTGAACAGAGCTACAAAAATTCGTACCAGTGTTTCCTCCCAGCTAAGTGTGAAGGCTGAGGACAAATTTAATTCTAATGACCTTTCCATCTGAAAATGAAGGCTGCATTGGCAGAGTTAGCTCTGGCATTAAATGGTGAGAGCTCTTCACTGCAATATTTATGTTAACCGATTTTTGTGATGCAATTCCTAGTAAAAGTTCCAGTAGTCATAAAAGCCACTATAAAATAAGGCTGCCATTTTACAAGATACTTTGTGAAATACCATAAAATTACTTTTGTCATGATCACCATACCCACTAGAAAGATAAGAAAGTGAAACCATTTGTCAAATATGCAAAGATTATCTTCCCATTAAACACTTAGTCTTTAAATTGATGAATGTTCTGATATGACCCTAGTAGACTGATTCATGTGGGTAAAGTTATTTTTTTATGTTAGTCTGCAGGTCCTGAGGACAGTAATCACAAGGCCTAGCTTTACCTGGCATGTCTCTGATTCTTTCTGGAGTCAGTAAGATCCTTCAGAAAACAATCCGCAGTGGCTAGGATATGCTTCTGCTCTGAGGCGTCGGTCAGACGGACTTGTTTCTTTCTCCTTGTGACAGAGGAAACTGAGTATTAGCCTCAAAAGGCAAAAGTTAAACATAGTGAATATCTGCCTTGATCTCATCTTTCAGTTGAAATGTAACCTTGCATTTGATTACATATTATACAGTCTTTTCAGTTTTAAATATATTTTTCTCTTTTAACCTGTGGGCAAGATAGCTTTGCAAGGTGGGAAAAAGTCAGTCCTGAAATGCCCTTCCAACTCCTCTTGGTGATAAGTCACTTTCTTTATTCACTGTTTTCACTGTTCTTTTGCTTGAGTTGTTTTGTTTCTTATACCTCTCTACCATCAACTGTGCTCAGCTTTTCCTTTTCCCAGGACTTGCCAGTATTTCATTTTACTTTAATCTGGGATATTACAACTAACACATGCTAGTAAATAGATTGCAGAACATGTTGTAGGATATTTCCAGGTCAATGGTTGTTTTCTCTTACAAGAAATCACTGACATTGGGGTTAAGTGCTTCAGAAGGACGAGAACACAGGGGATTGTACCAACTGCAATGTCTCCAAAGTAGCTGGTGCCACCTTGCCTGCTAGAAATCCATCATTTTCCTGCCGTACGACATACAGCACTTCTGGTTGCAAGCATTTAGGAAATCCGTGCAAAATTCCAGGCACTGTTGCAATAAAATATGGCTGTCTTTATATAGAGGAGAGGCCGGGAGCAGAGGCAAATAAAGAGGTCAAATCAGAACCTGTATTTGTAGTATTTTTAGAGAAGGGGAATTACAGTCTGTTGTAAAATCGACAAATATCTCGGGAACCTTGTATAAGCCAACAATCACTTATTGCACAGGTTAAACTAGTTTTTTTTTTTTCTACACAATTGCCCAGCAGAGCTAAAAAAGCTGAACCTGCAGTTCTGAGAATCACAGGAGGAAATAAAACCCCTGTCTGTTAAAAGGATACAACAGTATATGGAAGATACAAAGGGATGTTAAATAAAGGTCTGTCCCACTGCATGTACCTTTTCAGTGATATACTTTTAAATCCAGTTAAATTACAAGGACTGAATTTTCCTAATCCAGTAGCAAAGGACTCTGGTACACGGTAAAGTACAGAAAGGCACTTTAAACATTTGTTTCTGTAAATATTTTCTTTCCTGTGTGAATGTTTAAAAAAAAAAAGTTGAAGTCAGTGGAATTGTGCCTCAGAGAGGAGGGGAAAAACCATCAATAAAAGTCCACAGATTTTCAAGGCTCCACTACAAATGCTGCAGCCACTGCC
Organism: Psophia crepitans; assembly: GCA_013399095.1. Lineage (NCBI taxonomy): Eukaryota > Metazoa > Chordata > Aves > Gruiformes > Psophiidae > Psophia > Psophia crepitans. The sequence goes on along the minus strand of VWZZ01004208.1, from coordinate 498,303 downwards.
TCAAGAACTGTGGAGCAATCAAGCAGGTAAAAAAGTGAGTCTTGCTGCCATGGAAGTATAACAGAGTGAAGTAAAATCCTTCACAGGACAATGCTTAGGTGGAATTGCTGCTGACTTTACCCTACTGGGTACACAGCTGCTGGCTACTGGCTCTGATGTGGGACAGGGAAATCGGGAGTGGCTGACTTGGTTCTCCAGGCAGCATCATTTTGGTCTAGGGGGAAGTTAACGTGCTGCAGTTATGTTGCCTGCAAGACTTGTGCTGAAGACTTTCTCTGCCTACCTGTGCAGCCTGGTGGAGGGCACCTGCTTTGGCAGGGGGGTTGGACTCGATGATCTCTAGAGGTCCCTTCCAACCCCTACCGATCTGTGATTCTGTTAACTCAAAGTCCCAAAGGGTCCTATTCAGACAGCTATAACATTCCTCTGCATGGGGAATGTAGCTGGAGATGAGATCTGGCCCTTGATTCTTGTGTGTGTGAAATGCTTTCTGCACCAGAACGTTCTGCTTCCATAATGAACCCCGACAAGCTACAGCATGGAGAAGCTGACAGGGCATGGCTGTAATTACAACTTCTGATCAAATGATTTACGCAGCTCAAGTGAATTATTAAATAATATCCAAAATCAATACTCTGGCACTTTTTACAGCTGCAAGCACAATAGAAATGTTTTTTAACTCTTCAGTAGCTCTTCTAACTTGGAACAAAAGAGATTTTCACATCCAAAATACCAAAAAGAATTGAATCATCCACTGTAGAGAGGTCTCTAATATTATATTCTTGGATCAGAATTAGATGCAATTATAGCACTGTCCAGAGATAAAAACAAGCCAGCAAGGGTGTTTCAATTCTAGTCATGGATGATAAACAGTGTGGAGGTAAATGCTGCAGCTGCGGAGTGACAGAGATTGCTATCAGGATTAAACAGGAAGCCTGTGTTTTACTGGATCAAGAAAGATTAGCCATGTTTTGAATATGGGATTATGAAGTAATTACATAAATGAAGACACATTTCTGACATAAATGTTACCAGTAAGAATGTAATCACTCACTTTATATACAATGTTTCTGTAATTCATCATTCAGGTCTTTAACTGGCAAGTGTACCAGCTTGCTTCACACAAAGTGAAGCCAAGCATCCTGATGGCTCTGAAGGACTGCGCCTCGTTTACTGTGCTAACAAGTGTGTTTTATGGGAGGACCTAACTGCTGCTATAAATATATAATGGGGAGAATTCCAGTAAGTTTTGAGGAAAACAATGTTCTGCTGCTCTTTACCAGCCTGGCTTGCAATTCATGCTCTGAAGAAATGGGCAATGGAGGCTTAAATTAGTCTGATCTCCAGTGGGATGAAGAAAGTAGTAACTATGCAGAACTGGTAAGCGCTGGTGTAGTTCCTTGTGCATAATATTCCTCAAATATTTAGCGGGTAACACAGTTTGTGTATGATGGTGCTGGAAGGCAGCAACATCTGGGCTGAAACACATGAGTCAAATGGAACTGTGAATGGCAATAGATTTCTGCAAGCTCACTGGGGAAATCTCTTAACCGTAAGATTTAAGAAGGTGCAAGATCCTTAATGTCTGTTCAGAGAAGACAAATTCTGTGTTGTTAAAAGCCTTACAGAAAAGGCCCATACAGAATAAACTGCACAGTGCTCTGTTAATCTAAGGCACGAAGGAGAAAGCTTGTGTTCACCCTCCCTGGTGGAACTTATACAAACGTTACTTGTCACTGAAACTAACAGTTTTATACAAATGTCTGTGCGCAATGGAGAGATATTGGAGACGCGTACTTACCCTGCACCACCATCAGAAGAATGGTATAGTCCAGTACAGGCAGGAAGGTGGAGCAAGGCGTTTGGATATGGATTTCCAAATCTGCAGGGCTTTTGTTTGAAGGAAAAGGACCTGGATGTGCTGGTTGACAGCTGGCTGTACATGAGCCAGCAGTGTGCCCAGGTGGTCAAGGTGGCCAACAGCATCCTGGCTTCTATCAGGAATAGTGTGGCCAGCAGAACCAGGACAGTGATCGTCCCGCTGTACTTAGCCCGGGTGAGGCCGCACCTCGAGTGCTGTGTCCAGTTTTGGGCCCCTCACTACAAGAAGGACATTGAGGTGCTGGAGTGTGTCCAGAAAAGGGCAATGAAGCTGTTGAAGAGTCTGGAGCACAGGTCTTATGAAGAGCGGCTGAGGGAGCTGGGGGTGTTTAGCCTGGAGAAGAGGAGACTGAGGAGAGAACTTATTGCTCTCTACAACTACCTGAAAGGAGGTTGTGGTGAGGTGAGTGTTGGTCTCTTCTCCCAAGCAGCAAGTGATAGGACAAGAAGAAATGGCCTCAAATTGCTCCAGGGAAGGAATAGATTGGATATTAGGGAAAAATTCTTCACTGAAAGAGTTGTCAGGCATTAGAACAGGCTGCCCAGGGAGGGGGGAGAGTCACCATCCCTGGAGGTGCTCAAAAAGTGTGTAGATGTGGCACTTTGGGATGTGGTTAGTAGGCATGATGGTGTTGGGTTGACAGTTGGACTCGATCTTAGAGATCTTTTCCAACCCTGAAGATTCTGTGATTCTAAGATTTCTTCCATTTGTTGCTTTTATCAGGTTATATTTTGCCCTCCTGCAGGCATATAGCTTTCATTAGATTCTATGTGCACCAAGGGGACAATGCAATGTGGGGTACTTATCTGCATGTCTGCTTGTTCTCTGCTGTCAAAATTAATAAACCCTCATTGCTTTTTCAGTCCCAGAGCCTTTATTGTGGTTACATTGTACTTAGGAACTGTATTTAAAACTGGATCTAGGAATAGAACCGACTTCAGATATAGCACTAAAAGATTAATAAACTTGAACTTGACCTTTTCCTGTGTTACTAAAGGGAACCCTTAGGTGGCTGTCTGGAAAAAGTGGAATTAACCCTGTTGACAGATTTCTTGGAAAGCAAAGGCAGTATTTACGAGGCAGTTTGATGATCCATATTTGAAAAATGCCGTATGGAACAGCACTCAGAGCTGTACTTAAAACGGTCAGAAAAAGTGTATGTCCTCAGTTTTGGGCATCATATCAATTAGCAGGGAATGAGCTCTTTCTTCCATCCAGGTGCAGAGAATGAGATCATCAATGAGAGCCTCCACTCCATATTTTAAAAAATAATTGTGGATGTGAAAATTTCCTCTTTCCTATATCCCTTGAAATGTTCAGAAGAGGAGGAGGAGGAAGGGTGCCTTCCTCACAGTCTTTAGGGATGGACACAGCAACAGCCACCCAAATCCTCATGTGGGAAATCACCCAGCTGTCTCTCCCACCTCCTCAGCTGACAATGGAGATCCTTCTCCTTCCTTGCGGGAGAAGGTCTCCTCCTTCCACCCGAGTTCCTAGACCAGTATGTAGCTCCCCTCTCCTGCTCCTTCCTGTCCTTAAGAGATGGAGATGGCCTTCCTCAAGGTCCTGCTGAGGGCTTGGGCAGCACCCTGCCTCACTATCTGCTGCGGGAGCAGAAACCTCTTCATGGGATGCAATGTGTTGACCAAGGAGGGGAGCTCTCTGTCAAAAGAGATTAAGAAACCTGGGATGACCTCCGTGCCTTGGAAATGTCACTGCCTCTGGAAGCTGCCAGCCCTTGACCCAAGACAGCCACGCCTCACAGAAGCCGGTGTTTGTGGGGCTGCTTGTGGTTTAAAGGCCAGCTCTCACGGCTCTGTAACTCTTCAGGGTGCGGCACACCGACAGACTCAGTGCTGATGTCTCCGA
>VWZZ01004208.1:395012-494354 GCA_013399095.1 Psophia crepitans | reverse complement strand
ACAAAGGAGAGGAGGAGCAGGAGCGCACGGTGCCCGCAGCCGCTGCCCGGAGGTAAGGGGCTGCTTCTCCGACCTGGCGGCCAAACTTCGCGGAGCCAGCGCTGGCTGCTCCCGCGGGAGCCTTTACGGGGGGCTGCGCATTCCCGGCTCTCCCCTGGCTGCTGTCTCTGCCCGGCCCCAGGTGCCCCGTGTTATTTTTATTATTACTGTTGCTGCTGTTCCCCGCCCGTCCGGGCTGGGTGGATGGGTGGCTGGGTGGGTCTCGGCGGACCCGGCGGCTCCGCACCCAGAAGTTGGTGAGGGGCGACGAGCCCGAACTTGGGTCCCCTCAAACTTCCCTGCCCGGGGAAGCCGCCCCGGCTCCGCGCCCGCTGCCCCCCGCCGCCGCCCAGCTCCGCTCCCCTCCGCTCCTTGCAGATGTCGGGGGTGCTGGTAATCGCCGCCTGGTGCTTCCTGCAAGTGGAGAGCCGGCATCCTGAGATCATCGCGAGCAACGGCAATCGTGGCGATTTCCTGGACAACGACGAATGGCTGAGCACCGTTTCGCAGTACGATAAAGACAAGTACTGGAACAAATTCCGGGATGTAAGTACGTTTGCCGCATACTTCTTGTTTGTTCCGTTTGACCGTAGCATCCTTTCCGTGAGCGGCTGCTGGCTTGTGGAAGCTGTGGGTAGAAGCGAGATGCAGCTTGGGCAACCGGTTGCTGCTTGTGTGAAGGGTGTTGGGAGCTGTTTGGGAGCTGGACAGTCGGTCCTGGTGTTCTTGATTGCCCCATGGAGCGGGGCAGCTCAGGCTCGGTGTCAGTCTCGCTGAAACCGTTTGGTCTTCAATTTTCCTTTGGGGAGGAACTTTGAGCGAAGTTTCTGTGCCTGCTGCTTAGGAGGCTAGTTAGCTGAAAATGATGGAATGCAGTGTGTCTAAGAAGAGAATATTTACCAGTTCAAGCCACAAGGTGGTAAACAGTGAAGCTTTTTTTTTCCTGCAGCTTTGGTGGAAAACATTTTATTGTCAATTCTGCTCATGAAAATCCTTGATGTTGGTATAGGGTTGGGGGAAGCAATGCTTTGACTTGGGGTTTTTTCAGCCTGTAAAATAGGGGCAACTTCAAGATGTGTTCTGGCATGTATCCCTGCAAAACAAATCCACTTTCTTAAGATTAAAATTAATTCTTGAATTCCCCTAGTTTGAACACAATTGTGTGTATGTCGTCAATGTCTGGAGAAAGGGAAATGCAACATGTATGGTAAATGTAATATTTATGGAGCTCCTTTTGCTTCTGTTGTCTGTACCCTGAAAAAGCTTTCCTGGAGCACAGGCAGAAACCCTGCTTCAGTCCGCCCGAGGCTGGGTGCGGGAAGCATCGCTGGCAATGTGGGGGATGAGCACACTGGGGTTAAGTGTTCCCTGTTGCACGGGATTTGTGCGCTGTGGCTGCAGTGTGACCCTAGGAAAGGGAAGCGCAGGGCTGGCTAGCAGTTCTGCTAGTACTGTTCTGTAAGAATGTTTTGTTTGCTTAGGAAGCTCTGGTGTTTTGTAATTACATCAACAAGTTGAACTTTGATGCTATGCGTCTGTCTCTGTGGTCTTAACGCTGTATCTTACAGTGCAGAAAGGAAGCGTTGCAGTTAAATGTGACCTGTCTCTGCCTAGCTTATTCTCTCTGTTTTTCTGTCGTTGAGGTCATCTTTGTGTCCTGCTGCTCTGAATTTCGGTACCACAGAGTATGGCCTTAACAATGGCATCAGCAGATATGGCAGAATATGTATTTTTGTGCAGTTGCTGTGATGACATCCACCTACTGGTGCTGTTGAAGTTCTTGTATAATAGGTGTCTGGAAAAGCCCGTGCTTGTACAGTAACTGGTATTTTTTTAAGGGGGTTCTACAGTTAATATGGATTCATAGACTTTTCCCAGGCTCGAAGGGAATCTTTCTAAATATTTGGTTTAGTCTCCTGAGGAATGCAGGTTTAGGATTTCTCTTGTTAATTTCTTTTAACTAGGGACAGATTTATAGCAGGGTACATCTTTCAACAGTCTCCTTCCAAATTGTGACCTTGTATTAATCACGCTTCTTGAGTTTAAAGTTTTTCTTTCATTTTATGCCGTATTGTGTGTGTGTGTGTGTGTGTGGTGTTTTGGTTTGGAGGTGTTGTTTTGGTGGGGTTTGTGTGGCACTTTTTTTCTTTTGTGAAGCCTGGAATACTTGCAACTTCTCATCCCCTTTTGTCAAACTCACAAGTGCAATTGTCAGAGAAATGATTCTTCTTCCTGTGGAAGATGTTTGTGAAGATAATACGTGAAGGTTTCACAACTGAAAATGCTTTTTTAGAATTTCCAAAGATGCTAACTAAAACTGTAAAGCCTCAAAACTCTTTTCTATAGGAAGAATGATTTTATGGAAAGAACCGACCCCTCTTTACCAGTCCTCTGCCAAGCAAAAGCAAATAGTATGAAGTTCGTGTGAGGTTTAGCTATCTTTCTACCCAGTTACTTCAAAACTAGCATGTTACAAATGTGTATGATTATCCATGAAACCCTTTATGTGGCAAATTAAGAGAGACTACTAATCATCTACTACCAATCTTTTTCTAAAAAGAAAAAATAAAAAAGCTTGCATATATAGAGGGGCTCTTCATAACTTATCTTCAACCAAAGTGATTTACTGCATCATAATCTTCTATGAGAGGTTCTGTGTCCACAGAACAAGCTATGCATAGGTAGAGCTGTGGCCACTGTAGGAGGTATAGTAGAGACAGCACGCTTCTTGCATGCGGAGATGTCGTTAGAAGTAATGTGGTCCTTGCTTCGTGACTGTGTTGTTGGGGATATTTTGTTAAAACATTTGTGAAAAAAGTGCCTGGTGAGATGCACCGTAACTGTTTTAACTGCTAGGTATGGTGTAGATAGTTTCCCTACAATTCAACAGCTATGAATGAAATGCTATCTTCCCATCTTCCCTTTGTTCCCAAACTGTAACTATATATATATACATCCTTGCTAGATGAGTTTCTCGCTGTGGGCTTTGCACAGGAGGCTGGAGTACAGAAGTGGTGTTTCAGTGAAAACCTTCTTGGGTCTGACTCCACAGCTCCTAGAGAGCAGAAGGCCTAGTTTGTACCCTGTAAATCAGTGGAACCAAGGTTGCAGTAACTGTCATAATGACCTTTAGTTGCTTTCTGAATTTTATGTCATGTTACATAAATAAAATTGCATGGATATCTACATAACTGTGTCCTTACGTACAGCAGGAGGAACTGCACGTATGGAGCTGAGATTGGAGTGGTTTGGGTGTGGCCACTTTAAACTCCGTACGTGTATGCAGCACAAACATCTGCACACACATATGTGCATATAAATCTCATAACGTTGCAGTACTAGGTGTCGTGTTTGGTTTGTTTTTTTTTTACAGGTGATGTATAAAATTCTAAATTGGGCTTCTCTCAGCTTTTTCAGTTATTCTTTTCAAAATCAATTGGTTGGTTAGCCTTATTGAGCTATGGTCCAATATGGCCTGATTTGAGAAGACAGTTATTGATCTCTTTTTTTAGCGTGACCCATATTTCTTTTGGGCAAAGACAGCATGGTAGGCACACTTAATGGCCCAGCAGTCATTACTCTTCTGTGACAAGAGAGCGCAGAAGTACACCTCATTTGATATCTGCATTATGTCCACATAATCAGGCTAAATTTTTATGTCTGACTGAAGTTAATAGTGTGAAATGATGACCTGTCACCATTTTCAAAAGGCCTCAAGAGATGTGGTTAAAACAATACAATGCAATCTTTTCACTTGATTTGAACACAATCTGTAGAATATTCCAGTACTCCATTTCTAAAAATGAGCAGAGCCAGTAAATGAGTACTAAGACCAACGGTGACTGATCCGTTGTGAAGCACATGCTGTTGAAAATCTTGTATACTGTCCAGTATCAATAATGATGTAACATCTGATGTATTAATACAAGCTTTCAGTATAATCTGAACTTGATATTCCTGTCTGTTTTCCACCGCTTCTTCCTTTTCTGTCATGGGCTTTCTATGTGACCATTTGCAAAATCTTAGCTCTGTCTTAAGTGTTGTTTTATAGCAGGGGTAATAGTATTTCTCTTCCTCACAGCTGTGTGGTGAAGCTGTTAAAAAAAAAAAGGGCACAGCTCTGGATCTGTGGTAATATGTAATTTATTATTGACCTAACACATATATTGAATGTGGCTTCATATGGACTTAAGTAACACACTAGGTCTAGTTTACTAAGTATCTAAAACATAAAAACTAAATATTATCACTAGAAAAAGCAAAATGTAAGCAAGCTGGAGTCTGTAGGAAGGAACAGGAGCAGATTTGAGCAGATTTGAGGCTTGGAAAAGCAGGCACTGGGGACATGAAAGTCAAATTAGGTCTCTTGATATGAAAACAAATGATAAGGTCTCGATCTTTCAATCAAATCTGTCGAGAGAGATCCTTCGGCTTCAGAGGAGCTCGAGCGCAAATTTGATGCCTGCGTGTGAAGTGAATTCTTTAGAGTTTTAGAAAGCATTTATGATGTGACTGGCCATACACATTAGGTCACACTGCAGCATCCCGTTGTGTTCGCAGAGGCTTGATGCAGAAGGCATAGAGTAAGTATCCTCTTACTAGTGTTAGGCCTGTCTTTAATCAAAGTTGTATGAACAGACTAATTCTGTTACTTCTATTTGGAGTTATGTCTATTGCATTTTTAATGCTTATATATAAAAAGGTAGTAAGTTTGAGTAGCTATGGGTTAAACTGCAAAAAAGGAAGAAAAAAGTTAATGAACTTTAATCCAAAGATTTGGATGAAACCATTGAAGGAATTTCTATGAAGTTGAAAGCTAAGAATCTTGGTATGAACTCTGATTTCAGTGCATGTTTATACATGACAGGCTGCCAGACCACGTACTGAGCATTAACTAAGCTGTTTCTCTAAATTTTATTGCTTACAGAGCTTCAGTTCAGGCTATCACGTTAAAACCCCCATGCATTATATGTCTGGAGATGCTTTGAGATTGTGCGCGCCTAAGAGGCAAGGCATGAAACGTCATCATCTGTGTGTATACGTTTCTCAGACTTACTGTGGATAAATAGTTACATATAACTATCAGCAGCATGAATAGTTATATATATCATTAGATTAGATATTAGATTTCCCAGGATGGTCATAGACTACCATTCCCTGTTGCGATCTATTGAAGAGGCATTTCTGCCAGTTATTCACGTACATCACCTTTCTGAGCCTGTGAGTTCCTCCTCACACCTGATCAGAAGCGCAGTGTTAGCTGATAAAGCAAATACAGGGCTAGGAACCGCAGAACCTGTGAGGTTCCAGCTTTACCACTGATGAATTGTTGGGTTTTGGGCTGGCTCTTCACACTTCTTCACTGCTTTTTCCCTTGTTGCACTTATCTTTCTCTGATTTGTTTAGCCCAAAATTAGAAGTGTGGCAATGAAACTTGATAGCAGAGAGTTGGAAAACATGACCAGTACGGAGAAGGATTGGAATACCAAGCAGGCAGAATTGGAAGACCTTGGGAACTCGAGTAATAGAAACGAAATGAAATTTAAAAGTACAAAGTAGAAGGTCATGGAATGGAGAGCTAACAGGAATTTATTCTGGGTCCTGCCAGCTCAGCTTGAGATAGATGAGAAGGAAAACCTGTGTACTTTTACTGATTTGCAGCGTTATTCTAAGTAACGAAAGTAATGCTACACTGAGGAGAGCAAACATATTGTAGGAATGCATAAAATGAAAGATTTCTGGTTCTGTTGAAGAAATAAAATTGTACAATGTACAGGAGAGACTTCCTACTTAATTAACGATATTGTAAACATTTCTGATCACTGAAATTCAAGAAAGACAAATTTTTGCGGAGTTGGTGAGCCAAAGGTCTTCCAGCATCATAGGGGAAAAGAGCCTGTTTTGAAAAATATACTATATTAGTTTACCCACACAAAGCTAGTTGTGTAAGAGTAGTTTGATTCAGAATGATTCCCGAGAGATGGACACCAAAAGCTGCCTTGCTTGAAGCTGAGATAAAGAAATAGGTAGATAACTGATTACAAAAAAACCTTCCTTATTCCTGAATTTATGAATAAGGTTATTACTTCACCCACAGTTATGTTTTAAAACGTTATCTTCATGAGAACTTCAGTTTCAATATGTATCTTGTAGTTAATCAAAAAAGATTTATGATTTAGTAAACTGTAATAAAGGAACCTGGATCTGGGGATTCTAGAGGCGTTGGAATTTTATATCCCAGGTATCTGTTCATTAAGTTTAAAGCCCCTTGCAGATGGTTGTCTTGCTCCGTATCCATACAGTTTCTAGTGTGGTAGGACCTGATCTGCTATACCCAAGTATCCCCTGATCCTTTGGCATTTTTGAGCTGGACTGGGTTCTTTCTGCTCTCACTTCCCTGGCAGGTACATGCCTTCAGTGTCATCTCACTACAAAGGACTCAATCAATTTCAAGATACCACATGATAAACTAGATGATGACTAGTACCCAGTCAGGAAAGTGGTGGGGTTGTGTGGTGGGACACAGGCACCGCAGGCTTGCTTCCCAGGAGATTGTTATTCCAAGCTACGTTCAGATTTAACGGCAGGTGAAGATTGTGTGTATGGATTCCAGTGGATCTGGACTGAAGTACAACAGAGTTGAAATGTGATTTATAAGTCTACCCAGGCACTCTAGCGTAGGTTGTCTCTTAGGGCAGTCCTCACTCAAAAGAGGGACAAGGCTGGAATATAACTCTGATTGAAAAGTACAGCTGAGATGTACTCGCCAAAGGTGCGTGAAGTTTCAAAGAATAGCAAAACATGAGACTAAATCTGTGCAAATGTAATTCACCTTCAGTTTCTAACAAACAGAAGAGAGATGCTGACTAAAAATGCCCTTCTCAAACTTGACACTTTCCTTCTGCAATGGACAAGGGGGAAAAATAATGGCATTTATGTCAGAATAATTAACTTGGAATGTAGAGCGAGCCAGCTTTTTGTAATTAACTGACACTTATCCAGCTTTCCTAGGAATTGCCTAAGACTCCAAAGCTAAATAGGTCAGTAGAAAACTAGAGTGTTTGCTTCTGTTTTACTTGTTTCAGATTATAACTTTAATATACTCCTCACTTACAGAAATGTTCTGTAGGCCGCAGTCGCAAAGCATATCCCTGCTATGGAATTCTGTAGATCTGAAGTTTTGACTAATATATTTTCCAGGTTTTTAGAGTAACTATTCTTGGATTCTGCTGTCCCGTGTCCCCCCCAGATTTTGCAGGATTTCTTTTCCATAGGGGTTCGCCTCATTACAAATTTAAACTGTAATTTGTTCAGATTTCTGGGAGGTGAGTCTTCTCATGTTTATGGATGTAGTCTGTATGTTTTGTGTTGGAGCAGGAGCTATAGGAAATGTAATAATGTGAAGAACATGCTGCACCTTTGTGAGGACAAAAGAGAAATCTTTTGTTTCTTGACGCGTGTAAGGTTAAAAATGAAGAAAAAAAAATGTGGAAGAGCCAGTTTTGATGTATTGCAATATTAGCACCTCCGTGAGTGGGGGTTGGAAAAACCAGTAAATCAAAACCTGGTACACAGTTGTGGGGTAGATTTTGTTAATGTATTTGTCAAAACTTACTCTTGTAAAAGGAAAAAAGAGGGGAAAACTCCCCACGCAAATGAGCCATGAGTCATGTCAAACCATGTCAGCGGATTGAAAATAGTTACAGGAGGCTGAGTTCTGATGCCTGTTGGTATAACCACTGTTATCAGGCTCAAGTAGCCACGGGTAAATAATACTAGCTTTATTTCAGGCAAATTGTCCAGAATTAGGGTTGAGAAAATCAGGCTCATTATTTTCAAGTGCCAGAAGTTAAAGCTCTAGTTACGGTACTGTGTTTTGAACATCAGGGAGATTATTGCCTGTTTTAATCTCAGATATTTTAACTGTTTGCTCTGTATTTATGGTTTTAACCAGGAGGTTAGAGATATGTAATTTCAGTCAGCACATCTTTAACAATGTGTGCTTAAAATGCACAATGCAAAATGCACAATGTGTGGGTAAAATACGAAGCTGACTGAATTTGGGGTGGGGCAGCTGAGCTGCCTTTACAAGAGACAGGACTTCATGGGGGAAACGGAGGTCAAATATTACATCTAGGATATGATAAATCTTTTCTTTTAGATAGCATCTCTTTCTTCAAGGCTGTTTGATTATTTATTTCCTCGTGTAACCGAAAATGAGATTTGTCCAAAAGAGCTGCAGTGATCTTGGTTATGTTGAAGCTGATGACCAAATTCTCAAAGACTTCAGTGAGGCCTGAATTTGATTCTCATATTCCTCATCTTCCTGTTCTCTTAGGCAAAGAAAAAACAGGTGAAAGACCAGTTGGGTTAAATAGGGATTTTGGAGGACATTGTGTACTTGGAAAACGTTGGAAGATCAGGTGACTGGCCAGCATGAGTAGAAGTTCCCTCAAAGATCCTGGAAGAATCAAACTATCTGAAAATCAAACATATACAGTCTGCAAAGTGCATGTTTTATAGATTCCAGCCAAACCAAGAAAGTGGTGTTGACACAGAAAAAGCTGAGGGAATGCTGCTGTCTCCTGCATGAATTTCTGTACTTCCAACACTTAAAACTGTTTCACAGAGCTTTACACAGGGCCTTACTCCTGCAAAGTTACCAAGCCTTAACTCCAAGTAAGTAGTGTGTCATCAGGTGGGTAACACCAGCGGTTGTCATTGTTGGATTTGCTCTTGCAGGTTGGCAGCTAAAATTGAATTACACATTTGGACTGAACATTTAATGTCTAATGAGTTTTAAGGCTAAGATATGATTTAAAATTCAGTTTACAGATAAATTGCTAAGCTACTGAGTAGAGGTTTTGGCAGGGAGTAGGTTGGTCTTTATCTGTCACTTCTGTAGCTTGGTTTATAATCCAGGGTAACAGAAAATCATTCTCATTAAAAAGGTACAAGGGGGCATCAATTAATTCTGTGATCTTAGCTGTCCTCTTAATGAACTTAGTGTCATAAATCCACCTCACTGATTGCTTGTAGCCTGGGCATATAGAAAAATACTTTATTAAAAATTACTGTTAGAGTAACTACATTCAGACTGGTTTTCAAAAAAGCTTTCAATATGTCGTGGCTTACAGTTGAATTCTGACTAACACCGGGATCAACAGAGGTAGTGATACTTGTCTTTCTATGCAGGTTATTTTGAAACTAGGAAATTCAGCTGCGGATACAATTTCACTCGAAATTTTACAGCATGTTCTGTGAATAGTTTTTAATGTGCTTTTCAGCTTGGAGATCTGTCTTCATCCTATTTCAGCGTTGTCTTCCAGTGTTTCTATATTGTTTGTATATATGTTTGCGTGTATATTATGTATTTCCTCTCTGCCTTTCTTTTCAAGTTGTAGCAGTTAGACAGCTTGAACCTGGATGGAAGGTGGAGAGGTAGAGGCAGCTGCAGTCACTGCAATTGGGGGAAGAGGGAAACTTCAATTTTAGAGAATGGAATGGGAGGGAGGCTGAAAATTATAATTGCAGGATGAAGTTGAAATGAGGCTGACTTGCTTGTTCAAGGGAGTGAGGGGAAAACATTGTTTTTAGAATAGCGTTTCTGTGTGTACTAGGGATGTTGAGGTTGGTAGAATTTATTGCGATTGGTAGATACCGATTAAAAAATCAGTTTCAGAGAATTTGGAAATGCCCACCACTTTCTTACCTGATACGAGGAGCGTGTCGTCCTTTGAACGCTGGCTGCCAGGACAGCTCCGTGAGCCCCGCGGTGCCCGTGCCTGCCCGCCGCCCCGCGGCTCCCAGGGCGCTGTCCGGTGCTGAACCCGCCGCGGCTCCCGGCGGCCGGAGCCTCTGTCCTTGTCACCTCTGACAATACCCGGGGCTCTTGTGATGCTCTTTGCTGCGCCTCGAAGCGCCTTTCCGGTGTGGTTAGGAATAGGGAGATGTACATCTAGATTGGACAGATGTGGAAGCAGAGGGTAAAGCTAGTTCGGAGTTATCCGTCGAGCTAATGCCAGGTTTAACAACAAAATTTGTGTCGTGTCAGTCCCAGGACTGCTCTTCTACTGAGCTATGTACAGTGTTGGAATACAGAAGGACAAAGCTCAACAGGTCTGTATTCTTCCCTTGGATATATGTGCCAGTATCTGACAGCAGTGTTTATTGGGTCAAATGATTTTCTTGTTTGATAACATAAGCTTCGGTCAAGATGTATGAGGGATAATTCTTGTCCTCTCCTCCCCCTCAGTGAAACCAGGGTAACCAACCTCTTTTTGTACACCTCTAGTGTAATATCATATTGAATTACACATTTGGACTGAACATTTAATGTCTCATGAGTTTTAAGGTACTTCCTGTTAAAGCAGAGATTCACAGATGCGTAGGGGTTGGAAGGGACCTCTGGAGATCATCTAGACCAAAGATGATATGCCAAATGGATTTCCTATATCTTGTTTTATTTTAATGTTAAGCTACATCTGGTGAAATTGATGACTTAGAGATTTTGAATCTACCAGTCTTTTTAAGACTTGTTTCATATGGCTAAAAAAGAAATTGTTTCACATAGAAGAACACCGGAGGCCTGCCTTCAGTAAGGACATCTGTAGGCACAGGATAATTAGTGATTTAAATACAGAATTGTCTGCCATATTCCTTAAACACAACCATGAATCTCCACATTTTGTTCACTCAGGACAACAGCATCCAAAAAGAAATCATGTCGCATTTAATTAGAGTAAATGTAAACTGGAAAAATACTGCGCAACTGTCAGTTACGCATATAACTGCAGTTCTGCAGGATGAAGGAAACTGATAAACCAGATATATTTGCTCATAAAGAAGTACATGGTAATCCAGATCAGTGGGCACAGATTTATTAGTCTCCTCATGCTTATATAACAAAGTTAAGTTGGATATAATAAGATGCTTAATGGCTTATTTTCATTGGAATATGAGGCAAGGCGGACTGAAATTATGATCCTTATGTGACACAAATGTCTGAGTTTATACCTAGTCTCTTTTTCTCTCTATAAAGACTTTGGTTCCTCTCACAAAGAGGTGCTTTGAGTCTTATGCGTGTGTCTTATCTTAATAAATGTTAAAATGATTGGCAGAGCAAAGATTCTGTGGCTTGTAATGAACTTCTTAAAACTTAAGATGAAAGGTAATTTTTTTTCCCCCAGAGACCGTGCTGTTAGAGATTGTGAGTAAGCATTTCCTATCCAGGTGCAATGCCCTGTAAGAGAGAAGAAGACTGAACATAAGTACAACAAACTTCAATGGGTATAAATGGACAATTTTTGAGTATTCATAAAAGGATAATACAAAAAATTTTAGAAGCATTTTAAAATATATTGAAAGTTACACTTCTAAAGCAACATCTGCCGTCAGAAATAGTCACATCTCTGTGTAAACGGAAAAAAAATCCAAACAATTTCTTATGGGCCATATTCTGCTGTTGGTATGTTTTTTAAGTAACCACAGAACCTTAGCATTAGTTTCTGTCAAGATACTCCATCCATGGTTTAATGGCAGAACATCACCCTATGTAATCAGGAATGACCAATATTCTATTACAGCAGGACAGTGTACAAATAGAGATAGATGTGGCATGTGCTCTGCATGGCTCTAGTTTTCATTAGCAATGAAAGAAGCTGCAAACAGGAAGCAATTTTGAAACCTACCTCCATCATTGCAAAACCATTACCGATATATCGGGGATGGCGCAGTTGATGTGTTCCATCCAGAATGATGCACGATTGTCTATGAAATTTGAACTCAATAAGGAGATGTGTAGATATAAAATAAGGTGCTGAGCTGAAGTCTTAGAGCATGGCAGATTTTAAAGCTGAAGCTGCCTGAAATTAGGAGTTACTGAAACTACAATGATGGAATAAATGTATGTTCCTCAGTCATTCCTTAAAAAGAGAAACTACAGATACAAGCAAATGAGCAAAAACCAAACCAAATAAACAAACAACCACCTTCCCCTTAAATTACAATCATAGGCAAATAAATGCTGGATAATTTAGGAGATCTGGTCAGAGGAGTCATAGCTGAGGTGGAGACATGCCCCATTAGGTGAGAAATCATGGTTGGAACAATCTTTTCTAAAGCCCAGAAATCTCTCTTTGTGAAAAATGCCTGGCAGAAAGGGGAAATGAAGAGCATGATGTGTCCATGTGTGTACCTAGATAGTGCGTTTGTAAGCACAGACAGAATCGGAAGAAAGTAGATAAGGAAAAACATGTTCTGCTTCATTAGAGAGGATTCCAAAATGATACGTTGATGATGGTGTTAGGGTTAAAGGGAAAGGAGAGCAGGAAAGGATTTAGAGAGAATTTCAGCTGGAAGTTAGTTAGCTGCTAATCAGTATCCTGTACAACTCTGACATGGACAGCAAGTGAGCAAAGCTCCAGGTAGCCCCCACTTAAGAAATGTGTGTGATTCTGGGCACGGTTGTAGAGATTGTCTTGCTGAGTATACACAATACATTTTGGACTCCAAGCAGTCACTGCTGGCTTATTGCCAGATGAGAAGTGATGAGCATCTATCTGCCCTTACGTGGTCTTCCTACGGTGTGACTTGTGTGTTGTGTGGTGGGTGGTATTGGTTTGAATTTGAAATAAACCACAGAGATGCGTTGTAGAAAGAATACATGTGCTTTAATCACTTTTGTCCTTGCAATGTAGTTGTGGATATCTGTAACATTCATAATTAGCAGAGGAACAGATGGCAAAAGCTTGGTTTAAAATGAAGCATCCACTGAGCAATCATGTGCTGCTGCAAGCTTATTTGGGAAGCAGTTTGCTCTGTTCCCTTGGATGGTGCTCTAATACAGGGTGCAGGAGTGAAGTAAGAAAAGATTTTGTAAGGGTTAGTGTAACTTAGTGAGTAGGACATATATGAAGCATGGAAAATATCTAAACTTTCAAAACATCTCCTGGGTGCTAGTGTCTCATGCTGCACTAGGATGAATTTCAACCTTTATTGTCCTGCATAGCTGAAGCCTGTTATATTCATATATAGAGTAAATATAACAAAATGTCCATAAGAGTTCTCCTTTCCCTGTCTTTATTTCTGTGAGAAGGGAACAATTCAGTTCTCTGCTCAAATTTTGGTGAGTGTTGTAACGTACCTTACTTTAAAAAGCCAACAAAACCGAATAAAAAAAAACCCCTATATATTTTTCGCTTGTGTGCTTCCAGCATTAGCATTGTGCTGCAGTTGTTCAAAGCTAGAAAACATGAGAGGATTTTGTCAGCATTTCACCGTGACACTTGTTTCACACAGAAAGCCAGAGGGCAAAACAAAGTGGTTTCTTTTGGTCCATGTAATATTTTTGGAAAGCAGTGGTAGCCCTGCAGGCACAATCACTGAGATACGTGTGAGGTAATGTTTGGAACGGTGAGATCTCAGATGCAGAAGCTGATTGATTAGTTGCGCGATTCCATTCTCAAAATTCAAATCTTAAAAATATTTGATTTTAAGGAGAGGCAGGAGCAAGGAGGAGAACGGAAGATTGCTAAAGAGAAAAATACTCCAAATATGTTTTTCATCAATAAAGTAAAAATATGGTCCCAAAGGAGATGGATGGGTTACTGCAACCATCCAATCTAGTCAAGATCACATTTTCTTTTATCTTTTGTTTTTTTTAAAAGATAAATGATGTTGAGATGTTTACCTCTGCGAGATGACCTATATTTACCTTCAAGTCACAGTGAATTGGGTATTCTTTTAGTCTGTGAAACTATTTTATATCGCTTTTTCTCCCTGTACTCTATGGATACAGACATAAAATATTTCTGTGAAAACAGTGGTGCCATTCCCTCTAACTATGGAGTATTTTGGACACTATATGTAATATTCAGTGAAATGATCTTCAATAGCTCCTATTTTTCTGCATATGCTGAACTATACATTTAAATGTGTTGTGAACTGTGTTTTCTTTTTCCATCTTAAACTCCCTGTATCTCCTCACAGTGAGTAATTCACAAAATAAACAGGTATTTTTTGTTTGCCTAGACACCTTTGTAGTCTCCAGTTTTCACGTAAAACTGACTCAGAATTTTTCTAGTATGAAAATTAAAGCTTACAAGTCACACCATTTTCTTCACTGACAAAACTGAATGAATTAATCGTGCTTATGCAGTTCAATTGACAGGTGGTTTAATTTTGTAATTTATTTAGATCATAAACTTCTTGGGGTGGAAACACTTCTATGTGATCATGCAGAAGCCAGCTCCCTGGGGACTGTCATCTTTGCAAGGGCTGCAGACCAATGCAAATTTCATAATACAAGTAATTTTTATCACCGTGATTGATGTGGTCAGTTGTAGAGAATTAAAACATCCATGTCAGTATGGGGTCTTTTTTTTGTCTGCAATCTCTGTGCTTCCTCAGTATGCTGCTCTTGTTAAGAGTGTTTTGCTCAGCCTAGAAGCAAACTTCAGCTGTTCATTGAAAGAACAGCATCTGCACAGAGTTTGACTTCTCTTGGGCCCCAAGTACTTTCCTCTTGTAGACCTCATAAAACCAGTTCAGGTTTAGGAATAGCCTTTTCTAAGTTAGCTGAAGTATTTTCAGTTTAGTAACGAATGAAATATTTTCAATTTAGAGATTATCAAAACAGTCATGACCATCACGTTCTTGGGTAACAGCATTCTAGTCATCTTAGTATTCAGCTGCAAGAGCTACAAAAGTAATATAACTTCAGTTGCCTCATAACAGAACTAAGCCGGAGCTGTTTCAAACTTTGGTCAGAAACACTTCCTTGACCGAGAGTTTTCAGAAATCATTTGGCTTATTACAACTGCTTGAGGTTCACAAGTCATAGGAACTTTGTGCTGAAGAGTTCCACTCTCTTCCTCATCTTTGAAGCTAAGTCAGTGAATTTTTAAGATGCCTTTTCTCGTAGTGATTCCTGAACACAGCAGTGGCTTTAGTTGCATGTTCATGGCTTCAGAATATGATGTTTCTTAATTGCTGAAAGAATGGAATAGCAAGGCACAATGAGTTATCACCCAGGATCTGAAGTTACTGCAGCTGTGCTGCTTCCTTCAGCCTTCCAAGGCAGTTCAAGTTGAATTACATAGCATTCCCTGTAACGATAGGGCTTAGCACTACCTGCTGAGCTGCAGAATTGTTCCTTTCAGGTTAGACTGTAACTTGCACTAACATGACTCTGCAAAAAAACTGAGGAAGAGATGAAGACCACCTAACCCACTCTCCCAGTACTACTGGCGGAGTAGTGCTTAGGACCGTTTATTGACTGGCTACGGGTACTTTGCGAAAGCATGGGGGGTGTACCACAAGAAGGTACAGAGAGTTGGAGACCTGACTTGTTCTTTTTAAAAGGATTACTAAGCTACTCAGCAGCAGAACAGGAAAAATATGCCTGGTATAGTGCTATAGGAAGCCACATGAAATCCAACAACATGGAGTAAACAGCTTGTTGTTAATAATTTGGGGGAATGACTGGAGGGAAAATAATTTCGTAAAGCAAATTTTCATTTGCTGCCTAGGGAATGTTTCCTTCTTCGGGAAGGGAGAATGTAAGTTGTTGCTCACTTTTGTTCCAAACCACTGTTTATAGCCATTCCTCCGAACCAGGAATTCACTCGAACTTCCGGAGCTTTCCAGCAAGGTGAATGCAGTGTTAACTGAAACCATGTCACATTTGCACCCTGCTGTGATCGTACAACTCTTTCTCCTCCCACCTCCTTTCCGTATGTCAGCAGCAGCGCTAGGTCTTTGCCCGCTTACCATTTCTGAGCACTACAAATCCTTTTTCCTGGCCCTGTACACAGAGAGCACATAGGTGAGATGGATAGTGACTTCCTTTGTATTCCTGCACAGAACACAGCAACTACCTAGCCTTTCATCCACGTCTTCCAGTTCATCAGTCCTTGTAAATCTGACACCGGTTTAAATTCTGTGCTTAGTTAAGGGCGTTTCTATTATCCTCTGCTTTCACATGCAGACAGTATGCAAATAGGAAAAGCTAGAGCGCTACAGGAATAGCTCCTCCTTCATTTAAGCCTCATCATTGTGTTACATAAATGGCTTTATTTTCAGCTTCCACTTTCTGAAAAGCAAAGCAAAATATATGGATTTTTAATCTCTAAAGTCTTGTTTGTACCCTACTGAATGTAACAGAAAGAAGGCTGTTTTCCAGAGATAGACCTTAGATCATGCTTCAAAAATTTAAAGTAAATTCCCAAAAGTGAAGCAGTGGGAGCTATTGCTGTCATCTGAATAATAAAAACAATAAGAAAATGCCAGACTAGAAGTCATGGACAGCCGCACTTAACAAATGAAATGGCAAACTACCAGCCAGTGCTAAAAAGAATATCCAACTTATGCTGCTTTTATCCCTGTACAATTGGCAAGGCTCCTAGATTGGTCCTGAGGGAGTGTTGATACTTGGCCTGGGTATGACAGCACGTGAGTGGGCTAGGCCACTCAATCATTTGGCACTTCGGATGATTTTATCCCAGGAGAGCCCTGGGATTTCTGCTTGTCTCCGTTGAGTAGGATGGCAGCTCTGGGAGAGGAATCCTAATGTGCTTGAGTCCTGAGTGGAAAGGATCCGTTGGCATTTTCAAGTATTTCAGAAGTTCTGACAGTCTGAAGCGCTAGTGTCTCTACTACTGAGATTCTGAGGGTAAAAAAACCCCAACAACCTGAGGTTGAAACAACCAACCAACCCAGATTACAAATGGCTCTGTCAGACTGTTTGCCTGAAAGTTATTCACTCTTAGAGGTGATTAATTCAAACCATTGTTTAAGATGCAGAATTTTAAGCCTAAATATAAGCCTGCTTTGGGTATGTTTTACTGTTTATTCTCATTGAAAAATCTGTAGTATCTTTCATCAAAAATGTTTCAGGAATCTGCATGCACATTTTATAAAGATGTCATCTGTAGAATGAATTTACTTTGTTCTCTAAGAGCTCCTCTGTCATCAAAGATATATTCAGGAGCAAAACAAGCTGCTTGTGTTACCATTGTCCTTTCTATCAACTGAAGTAGACATATTCTGTGATAATACTTTAGTTTCCTCTCAGAAATAACTGGTATTCCATCTGTTCCTCTGCTGTACTTTGCAGTGAACTAGGCTGTGAGGGAATCCCTTCTAACATGTTGAATTCTCCTATGGAAACAATAGACAGTGATAGCTGAGGCCAAACTTTCATGATTTCTGGAGATAAGAATCTTAATGTGATACTATAGCTGAGAAGAGTCTTCAACAATGGAAAATGGATGTTTCCTACCTCCATTTTGAAGTGTGGTATAGAGAAACAATTAACAGCCTTTTATTTTTCCTTCTGGTGACCAGTTCTCTGACTTTTGCCCATTTGGTGACCATTTTATACTCAAGCTAAGTGTCTCTGAAAAACCAGGTATCTTCCTGCTCAATACAAGATTAAGTTAGTATTTCTGGAAGGGCTGTTACAAGTTTAGATTATCATTCTGGCAGCGAGCTCTCCCTGTGGAAACTCTGTACTGACATGCAAAATCCTGTATTTGAAATGTTCATCGAAAATATAGGGATAGTTGATGTGCTTCCTGAAAGAGATTTAGTTATGAAATATTTTGGTTCATGCCCTAGATAAGGAGATCTTAGTAGAATCTTGGATTACAGCATCTAACTCTGGATCCATTTTGAATGACAAGAGAATAGACAAAACACCTCTTGATGTGAGAAAGTGTCTCCTTGAATTGTCCACCTGCCCAGCTGGTCTCCTGACTAATTTGGACAGCCTTTAAAGTTGTAATGGCTACTGGGGAGGGAGAACAGAGAGACTGCTGAGAGTCTAGATTCTTCAATAATTAATAAGCCACTAGATAATGATGTTTCAGAACGATCAAAATGATGGGTCTCTCAGCCCTTTTCGAACGGGGACTTGGCCTTTGCTTAAGACTTGACTGAGCACCTACGGTTGTCACACAGTGTTTTTCAAGTACGTGCTTTCTGTTCTTTAAGGCTTTTTGCTTTGTCTCCGGATTCCCTGGAAGCCATCTACTCTTATTTATCTCTGAGGCTGACTTTAAGTAAGACCTCAGCTCTTAAGGAAAGAAAGCATTTTAAAGGATTTCTCATCAAAATGTTGTTAGCTAGGCATACTTAAAAATAAACTGCTTCTCCCCTGCTTTCTAGAGTGAGCTGAGAGGACAACACCAGTTGAATCATCCGTCTGAGTCATGCCAACAGCTGTCATTGTTAGATGTAAAGATGAACTAAAAAGCTGTCATTTGCTTGGAAGTATTTTTATACTTGACTCACTTGTCCGGTGAAGGGGAGAGGTTGGTTTGTTTTTTTCTTTTTGCCTTCTTTCACATGGAAAATTACAATGAAGCCATGTGTTGTGGTAACAGCTATAAACTCAGCTACTGAAAAAGCTTTACAGAAATCTTCCACCTCAGAGCACCTGTCATCCTGAAATGTTTTTTTCCACTTGTGCGCGAGCTGTGTGAGGCCCTGCGCAGACATCTGTGCAGTCCGAACCTCAAAATGCCTGGGCCTGTGCAAATACCTTCTCCTTCCCAACTGTGTGCTGTCCAAAGTTCCCTTTTGTGTCTGGACTGTAAATACGGACCACACTCTCACCCTGACATCTAACACTTTGCCCTCAGATTCATGTGGGTTTTTTTCTTGCTCTTCTCATTCTCTATTGTTTTATATTTCTGCGTCTCTTGACTCTGCAGCACCTACTTTGCCCTTCTCACTCTTTTTTTCTTTTTACTCTTTCTTCTTTACTCTGCCATCTCTGTCTATCCTCTTTCTTTCCTGCATTTTTCTAGTGTTAATCTTTTTTTATAGGAATCTTTCATATCTTCTTCCATTAACAAAGTCCTGTAAGCTTGCTACCAAATACTGCTAGCCAGTAAGTCACAGCAGCATGGAGCTATTTTATCCAAACTGGTGATGATGTGGTCAGTCTGGTTTTGATCTCAAACCTGGCTCATTAAAAACTGGTGTGTATTCCTGCACCGGGATTTCCTGCACTATGTGCTGTGGGGCAGCAGGATTTGAAGAGTAAACCAGTGCTGCAGGGTGACACAACCTTGGCAAAAGACAGAATCATGGAATCTCCTGAGTTGAAAGGGACCTGTAAGGGCCATCGAGTCCAAGCCCTGGCTCCACACAGGCCCAGCCCCACCACAGCAGATGACTGAGAGCATTGGCCAGACGCTGCTTGAACTCAGCCCAGCTCGGGGCGGTGACCACTGCCCTGGGGAGCCTGTGCCAGGGCCCCACCACCCTCTGGGGGAAGAACCTTCTCCTGATCCNCTTTTTTTTTTTTTTTCTTCCCCCTTTTGGAGAGTGGCTGAAGGAGGGCAACAAAAGAATTGCAGAGACTACTTTAGAATCCTAATTTCTCTAGCACTCTGTCCAACTTACAGTTGTGAGCATTTGTTTCAGCTCCCAAATCACAGCTTCACAAAAAAAACCCCACCAAACCAAAAAGGAGTTTTGAAAAACTGTCTGGCTTGTAACATTAAAAAAAAAATAATCCCTGCTTCCACTTCAAGAGAGTGGGAAGGAGACGAAGATGCAGGTACTCTTTATTGCTATGTCTACGATAAAGCTTGACATCACTGACTTAAATGGCTATTATCATTACATCTCTGAAACAAGTCATGTTTTTAATACTTTTCTGACTTACGGAATCTAATAATACAAATCTTCTTACATGAACTGGAAGGCTTATCTGTCCAGTTCTTGAGCTGTTGAAACTTTTTCTAGGAGCCACATTAAAGCAAAGCATCATATTCTCTTGTTAAGTGTAGTAATTTTGAAATTTATTATAGTTTATCTCAAAGTATTTTAAGAATGTAATAGTGATATTTCTGCTTCTGTAACCACAGAAACGTTTATTTATACTGTAGATGTTGGAGTTTATGCCATGTAAGAAGCTTTGAGGCGAAGCCCAAGGACAGCACTGTCTGTCCGCTGTGGCTTCTAGGCTGCATTATCATATGTTTTTCCTCATTCACTACCAGGTTCTTTTCCGAGATGTCGCTCTCTAAATTCTGTTGATATGTTTTTGGATGCTTTTCTTGTTTTGGGATGGTTTCATATTCCTTTCTTTCTAATCACCTGGAGATGACTCAGCAAGCAGAAAATGCAATGACTGGATATGACCCTGACTGGTCCTGGCAGTTCCCAGTGATCCTGTGAGTGACATCAGATGTTTCCTGCTCCCTGGAAAGTGTGCGGTGTCACCTGGCAGAGCTGTAGGCTCAGCGTGGGCTAGCGCAGCATCACCTCTGCTGTCCCACTGCCACGTCACTTCTGCTTAGTTATCTGAACCGCTGCCTTCATTCCTTCCTTCCCTTCCTCCTTTTCCTCCATGCACAGTCACTAACCCTAGACTCATTTATCTTGCTTTTTGGTGGTTCTTATTTATTTGCTTTTTTTTTCTGTTGTTGGGGAGTATTGGTGGGGCTTTTTTGTTTGTTTTATTTTTCTTTCTCTGTGCTGCAATTATTAGCTCATTGCATTGTACCCTTTTTATGAGTAAAATCTTCTGGTACGTTAGGATTGGGTATATCTGTGAATATGTGGTCCTAAATAAATGTTTTAGCATAGCATTTATCCATAAGAACTTGGATTCCTGAGTAAGTGATATATAGATACCAGATTAGTAAGAGTTTGGATTCCTGAGAAAGTCATGTATAGCTACCAGATCAGTACAATCTTTCCAGCAAGTTTAAAGCCTTGCCAAAGACATTAATTTTTCTGTTAGATGGGAGATCATTAACAATTGTAATTTTGTCTTCCCTGAAAATAAATTGAACAAAGCCTCTTGGAACACCGCACAAAGGATAGACACTAACATAAAGCAGCTATAATCATTTAATGCAGGAAATAAAAGTATTGTATAAAGCAAGTTGCAGTATGTAAAAGACCCGTTTGGAACCCAAGGTTCATGCTTTGTACTGAGTGTTCAGCTTTTTATAGGTGCTACAAAAATTTATTTCATTTGTAAATGTCGTACACTATTTCAGGAAAACGGTAGCTGTACCATTATTATGTAAAATACCATGGAATTAAAATGCCTTCTTTTGATTAAGTCAATATTACGTTACCTAATTTCTGCAGCCGGAAGTACTAAGCAAACAGCATGGATATATTATGATTCAATACCATGCCTGAAGCTTCCAACAAATTGCTGTTTATAATAAAGTTGTGAAGTGCTCACCCTGATAAAGCTTTATCATGTTCAGATTGAAGATACTGTTTCAGCATATTTCAGAAATTCATAATAAACCCCCCAGGTTCTCTTATCTTCCTCATGGAAAGCCATAGTTTCTACTTATCTGGTCACTTACCTGTCAAAACAGTTTCCCTGAGAGCCTGGGAAAATTAAATGTGAGGCTTATAATTGTCTCTTTAAGTCCCACTCCACTTTTCTGAAAGAAAATCTGCTGAAGTTGTTGGTATCCTTCCACTTCAGCTGTATACACATCATGTAACCACTGGGATAAAAATCCATCATATTTCCATTCTCCACAACGGAGGTTTGATTGTCCAATAACTGTGAAGACAAGCACACGATATTATTAATGTTTAGACCCAATGCAACCAGGAGACTTTTTGTAGATCCCAGTAAGCTGTTCAAACAATTGAGGTCCTCACACCTTCAAGTAAAAGAAATATATAACCTTTCTCTTTTCTACTAGTTTTATCAGCCAACTGAGTACAAGTTATCTTTCTATTCAGCTGCCTTCTGATAATTTCACTTACAATTCTTGTCTTGTGTATAATATAAGGTAGAGCAATCTGTAACATCAACTGAAGTTTTATAACCAGCTTTTAGCAGTCTCTTCAAGTCCATCTCTAAGTCTCCAGATTTGCCTCTGCACAGGGCTGCTTCTGATTTGAGTAAATAGGAAAGCTAAAAAAACCCAAACCACCAAACACCCAACAAAAACCAAACAAACCGAAACAGACAAACGAAAGACAACCCACAAAAAACCCAACAGCCAACATTTGGGAAGGGGATTAGAATGCCTTCTTTTCAAAGGAATTTAAAATAAATTACAGGGAAGAAAAGGAATTACTCATAAATTCCTTATGAATTTTGATAACTGGAACAAATATGTTGATAATTCAGTTACCTACATAGACGGAATGCTTAGAGTTTCCAAATCTGCAAATGTTTAAGTATGTGTTCAGCTTTGGAAGAGTAATGATCAAGAACTCAGTGGGCTAGCTTGCATGTTACAAATTAGGGTCTTCTGTAGCTGTTTGCAGGATTTATGTTTAGTGATGCATTTGATCAGCTAGTGGTTGAAGTTTGAGCCCCAGTGTGTTGTTGCGTGGTTGCAAGTTTCAAAATCTGTTTCCTCTCACTGGAAAGCTATTTATTTTACGAAAGCAATTTAGTCATTCGGTCTTTACAAGAAGACTTTGGTTATAACCAATCAGAAATTTTGTATTTATCGTGCTGACCCTACATTGATGCCGTAAAGTTATAAGAGCAGATGTGTTTGAATCCTACAAACAGTATTTAGGAAAATCTTCTAGTGACTGACTTATTTCTAAGATTTCATAGTATTGTGAAACGCTTTACCTGCTTCTGAAATGCAGCTATCTGCAGGGTAAAATGTAGCAGCTGGTCTTACACAGAAGAGTTAACCCGACCTGACCCTGCAAGGCTTGGTGTCTGACAAAATCACCGTGTGAGGCTGCAGCGAGACCCGCAAATAAGCAGTATAAACTCTTGACAATTCCAAATAAATGACTAAGCATCATAGGAGATAGAGAATATGCTATTTTGTATTTTACTTTGTGGGATCACAAAATGTATTTCATTTTCTGAGATCAGGTGTATTTTGAAGCTTAACTTGTTTTGAGGTTGAGCTTGCCTTCTGTTTTAGTGGGGTTGATACTTCTCTATGAACCCACTTCAGTGGTTTTGATTATAGGTCCATTTCAGAATGACAAGGTGAAGGTATTTTCCTTCTCTGGTTCAGTGTTGTTAAATTCTGAGTGCTGGCAGGGCTGAAAGTCACTGGGAGAGATTTGCCATTATTTTCAAGAAGTCTGCTGACATATTGGTGCTCTGAAGTTTTTACTTTAAACAAAACTAAACCGACCTTAATGGCTGTCTTAGCTCTTGTTTCGTGGTTTATAGAATGCTTCTATATAGAATCATAGAATGGTTTGGGTTGGAAGGGACCACAAGGATCATCTAGTTCCAACCCCCCTGCCATGGGCAGGGACACCCTACACTAGATGAGGTTGCCCAAAGCCCCATCCAACCTGGCCGTGAACACTGCCAGGGATGGGGCCTCCACAGCTTCTCTGGGCACCCTGTGCCAGGGCCTCACCACCCTCACAGGGAAGAATTTCTTTGTAATGTCAAATCTAAATCCCTCCTCTTTTAGTTTATACCCATTACGCCTTGTCCTATCACTGCACTTCCTAAGAAACAGCCTCTTGCCTCTGGTGTGCAGCTCTCTTCCCTCTGTTGCTGATCAAAATCAAATGAAATGCTTATTCCTGAACTTGAATGTCTCCCAATGTTTTCCAATTTTTAGCCACTTATAGATGTTTGTTATTTGTAATTTTCAAGCGCCTCAGTAAAAAAGCTGTTGGTTGGCTTACTGCATTGTGTGGTTGAAATGACTGGCATTGAGCTTAATTAATTGTCCTTCTCCAGTGAATAAGTAAAAACGCAGGAATTAATCACTTGCAGAAAATAGCATCACCTGTCTTTGAAGATGACATTAACCTTCATAGAAAGGACCTCATTTTTAATAAGTATTTAAGTGTTTCTGTCCATGCTATTGATGTTGATAATGCTGCATCTAGTTTGTTAAAATGAAGATGATTTTTTTTTCCCATCTCTAGCATAATTTTCTTTCTTTTTTAAAATTATGTTTTTATTTCCCAGTCACCTTATGCTCACAACAGCGATCATACTGCCTACGTCCAGACATCTACTTAACCTAGTATCCACCCTGTGTCCAGTACCAGATGTCACAATAAAACTGTAAGGAAACAGGTTGTAACTACTTATTTCATATGTTTTCTCTTAGGGACAGCGTTTTTACTGGGGGTAGTAGGGCCCACTCCCACCAGAACTCTATAACTATTTTTAAGAGTATTATTTCTAATTTGCGTTAGGTGCAGATGATGGGGGTTTATATTTTCACTTTTTTTTTAAAAAATTTATTTACTGTTTTATAACAGTATCAGCATGATGCCTGGAGCACTGCAGCAAGGTAGCTGTATGAGCCATCTGTACATGCAAGAAAGCAGCCTGGATATTACTTAGCTCTTGTATTTTCTGCACCTCAATAGAAGAGTCCCAAAGCATGTACTCATATATATCATGTCCAATACTCTTACTGTTATGAACTAAAAATTCATGGAACTAATAACAGCTTCTAAATACAAGGAAAGAAAATGAGGGGGAGAGGAAGGAACCCCCAAACTCTTAACTACATTGAGGTCTTGCTTTGTTTATAATGTGAGCTAACTGTAAGGGGATGGGGGGTGGGAAGGATGTTACCTTGAATAGAATTTAGCAATTTTAATCTGTTTAAATTTGTAGCTCTAATCTAAGGGAGTTGTGGTATTTCTACTCAAT
Organism: Psophia crepitans; assembly: GCA_013399095.1. Taxonomy (NCBI): domain Eukaryota; kingdom Metazoa; phylum Chordata; class Aves; order Gruiformes; family Psophiidae; genus Psophia; species Psophia crepitans. The sequence continues at coordinate 469,699 of VWZZ01004208.1, read as the reverse complement.
CAATCTGTGTGTCTTTTCTGATACTGTACTTGAGACACATTTTGGATACCAGCAGTCTTCTCTAATAGATTTTTATTCCCTGTGATATTGCATTTGATATGGCAAGTTTTACTGTTAACTTTACATCTTATGACCCACCTAAAGTGCCCCAAATATAGTACTTTGTACTGCTTCAGCTTGCATACCAACCGCATGAGAATATTAAAGCCAGAGTTTGAATGATGTATTGGTATTCTTCATACTGAGCTCCCACGTTTTAATTTGAAGAGGTTGGTATGGCAAATTTGAAGCATTTTGTCCAGGTTTTCTTAAGTTGTATTATACTTGGTTATATAGAGTAGAAGTGTCTCTTGCTACTCTTCTTAAAAATAAAACTATATACGTTAAGGTTTGTATGGCATACTCCTAAAAAATAAAAAGCTGAGCAAGAAACCACATTTTCCTTCTTCTCGTATCTTCTGGAAAATCCTGTAATGTTTTTGGCTCATGTGTCAGGGCTTAAAAAATAAAAATCCCTCAGTCAGGTTTTCTTCTTATGCTCTGTATGTGCTCTTATCCACAGTAATAAGACGTTGGCAGTGATAGGAGCTTGCCAGTGTGACTGAAATAGCTACATTGGACCAGTTGTGCTGTATTTAATTACAACATTTGAGCAAAATAACATGGTGGTGAGAAGCTTATGATCAGCAAGCATTAATTCACTCCTCCTGTACTGGGCATCAGCATCAAGGGAGGATGATAAGAAATAAGTACAAAGCGGTGTGATGGTACCCGTTGTTGATTCAATGCACTCCCAAGTTTTAGGCTGTGTAACACAATCTGGTAGAGGTCTCCAAAGCAGCAACACGTGGACTTTATTGAGAGACTGGCAGCCCTAGGGAAGAAGGATCATGTTAAAAGGGAATGGGCAGAAGTGGCTTTTTCTTATTTATTATTCTTAACTGGATCTACCTCCATAGGTTCTATCATACTTGGTCTAGTTTGAATTCCTATTTCAAAGTAGTATTGCTAGTTAGTAATTTATGAAAGGAGATTTTTATTTTCCAATTAAGTCTTATGCATTGACATTAATGAATGATGCTACGGTATTTTGAAACACTTCACTTTTTTTTTTTCCTCTTTTTTTTTCTACCCCTCCATATAATTACTCTTTGATCTAAGGTTGCTATTGATTTGTTATACACTTGTCCTTGGTCATTTTGCTTTGTGGTTTCTAGGTGTAAATTGTAACTGCTAAACACCAGATAAGAGGGCATGAGTGACACTTCCCATTAGACAGTGCTGTGCTGTCATTTACCAGGAAACATTTCTTGCATTTGAAAGGATCTTCCTAAGGATTATATCTTGTCATGGAGACTGTTTTCTGGTATTTGTTGATGTATTATCCTGGATGATGTTGGAAATAACTTTTTGTCAGATGTCATTAATTATGTGCCAACAGCCACTTTTCTATCAAACATACATGGCTTGAGTAGAAAGTTAAAATCAGGTAGTTTATTACAAAGGGGATTTTAACTAGCTTTCTGTTTACATGTTGTGCCTTTAAGTGATGCTGAAGAACTTCTATGCATTTGGAGAAGTTAGCAAGAAAACCAGAGCTATTGTCATCTACAGTTCTTATTTTACTCTAGCGCGTGTGTTTTGCTTGTGCTGACTTCTAGTGTTTCTGTGTTGTGATGCAACATAAAGGTCCGTGTGCTGTGCCAGCCAGTTTAGGTACTGCATGTGTAAGGAACCTCATGAACCAGTAATTTAAAATCAGTCCAGAATTCTGCAACTAAATCCAGCAGTAGGAGCAGGCTGGCGAGTGTGCTCTCTGACACATGCACGTCTCGAATGTTGCACGGTTTGCACCCAAAGGGGAAATTAACTTCAGATGACAATATCTGTGATGTAAATAGGGAGGTAAACCATGAAGTTCTAGAGCAGTATAATGCAAAGGTAGTCTCTGATCTGGACTGGTTTTTTCCACAGACCTCAAGGTTCAGGTTGGAGATGAGGAGAAAATTCTTCTCTGAAAGGGTGGTCGGGCACTGGAACTGGTTGCCCAGGGAGGTGGTGGAGTCACCATCCCTGAGGGTGTTCAAGGAAAGGNAGGCTGGCGAGTGTGCTCTCTGACACATGCACGTCTCGAATGTTGCACGGTTTGCACCCAAAGGGGAAATTAACTTCAGATGACAATATCTGTGATGTAAATATGGAGGTAAACCATGAAGTTCTAGAGCAGTATAATGCAAAGGTAGTCTCTGATCTGGACTGTTTTTTTCCACAGACCTCAAGAAGAATCCCTGTGTTTCAGAGTTCCCATATTTTTTCCAGTTGTCTTGAAGAGCAATTGCTGGCAGGCAGGAAATAGTGGCCAGCTGCTGAGACTCCAGAAGAATTGTAGCTGAACCACTATCTCCTGCTGAATGAATGCTAAAATCAGCAAGCTTTGATGAAATTAAACAGCAGACCACATAAAAAAATGAGTAGCTGAGTTTATTAAGTCTTTCGTTAGCATGCATGCGTTCATGCATATATAGGAAAAGGCTGTCTCTTGCTCTCTAATTGAGAAATTAAATATAATTATATTTAATTGAGATATCATAAACATCTTTGGTCATCAATGAACATTGCCCTCTCCAGGTGAAAACACTACCAGAAAGTAACACCACCTGGCCTGGTGATGCACGTTTTCCCAAAGGCACTACTACAAAGGGTAGATGAGTTTAGATGTAGGAGCTGTAATTTATACATCACAAAAAGATCTTGAGTTTCACATAGTTCTTTCTGCTGCTTTTATAATTACTGAAAGTGCTCAATTTGTTCAAAGAAGATCATCGTCTTGGCAAATCTCTCGCTGAATTTAGTGTAGTTGTATAAAAGCGGAATTCTGTTTCTGGTAGTATCAATCCTGCTAGGCAAGGTAAAGACATTCAGGAATTGCTCTGTCATTAGCATACTTCTCCATATCAATGGACAGCAGAGAGCCTGTCCTCAGGACAGCTGAGATAGTTGTGAACCCTGGAGATGATGGCATGAAGGGAATCCTGGCAGGAGTCTGGACAGAGTACTGATCTGGAAACAGGTAATGAAAGGGAAATCAGATTCTCACCAATATGAAATTCTTCTCTAAAGCCAAGATTTAGCTCATGTTTTGCAGCCTGAGCCACAAAGATTTGCAAGGAGAAACTACCTATGACCTAAGACAGAAAGAACCGGTTTGCTTTCCCATAGGACATGCTTGTCAAAAGTAGTCTGTGTCTGCTGGATATTTCCAGGGTACAACAACTCACCCAGCAAGTTCCTCTGCTGTAGTTATCGCTGCTAGAGGTAGGATTTTGCTGTATGAGGCTAGGAAGCCGGAGTGGAAGTTGCTGTCTGACTCATACTTCAGTGACTTACTGCAGCACTGGTTACCTGAGACACTAAATGCTGCTGGACTTGGCGTGAAAAGACTTCTAAGGAAAAAAGAGGATGGGGTGTCTAGCAGAGGCCATTGGAAATCTTGTCGGTTTTAGTCTGAAACACAGAGTACTTGCTGACCTTCAGAGGAAATAGCAGCATTCTTTCTCTTACAGAGATTCTTAGCGAACAACTTTTCCTTGGGAGGGATTTTTGGTTCCCGTTTTGCTTCTGCTTTGAAGTTTGCTCTGATTGTCAGATGGTGCATGGACGTTCCTACATTTGCTCATTGATTGTATCATTGGCAAGGCTTTCTAGTGCTCAGAAGAAATGCTCTTTCACGGCTCTCCATGTGGTAGTCGTTGAGTACACTGCAGTAGGAAATGGGACGTACGCTGTAAAATTCAACTCTTGCCATTCACAGCCTAAGGAATTTTAAATTTGATTCAACAGCAAACACTGGAGGTGTCAAAATGTTCAGACTCAGCTGCCTAATGTTTTCTGATGCTCAGGAGCCTTAACATAATGCGGGATAATATGCTGCATATTTTCTAGTATTGCAGTACAGAGCAGCATGTTACAAATAATTGATCTAGGATCACATTTTGCCTTTATTGCCATGCAGCTAGAAAGATATACAAGCTGCTTAATTAGAGCCAGCTTTTAATGAAGGTAATGAAAGGAACAGCAATAAATGGAGCAGAAGCAAGATCCGAGTATTGCTTGGTGCAAGTTACAAGCTAAAGACTCAAACATGTCCTTTGTAGGTCCTTGATTCTGAGGCTATTCTGTACAAGGATGTGGTTTCTGTATCCTCTAACGGCCTGTTCTAGTCCAGCAGAGTACTGTGTCAATCTGGAGATGGGCGGTGTGTAAGGAGAGTCTAACTGTGTCCCTTCTTTTGAATGTGTCTCTGGCTGAAGTCTCTGGGATGGCAAAAAAATTTATCCAAGAGATTTGGGACTGAGCAGCAAACTTCCATCTAGATAAAAATCTTGCCGTACTCAAGGGTTATAGTGTGTTCATATTGAAGGCACCAAATGAAGAAATGAGTAAATCAGTTAATATCAATATGAATGTAATTAGTTAATATAACTAAAAACAATTCATCAGAATCACTAGAGAGATCCAAACTGAGACCAAAAGACTGGCAACACATGGCAGAAAATCAAACACACCAGAAATACAAATTCATAGCATAATAATAAACAATGTTCCAAATAGTTTGCAATAATCTATGGCTGGAGAGAAACATAACTGTGATTGTTAATGCAGCAAAAGTTTTGCAAGTTTGTGGAGCTCCAAGAGGAGAGAAGTAAAGGTGTAATAATTGTTTTGATCTGACACAGATAGGCAAGACACAACTCTGAGCCTAAGGGCTTGAGAAATGAAACTACAAGGACCCACAAAGTTGCTTTCATTTTGAAAGGATTTCAAGTGGCAGCATTTTAACCATGCATTCAGGAGGGAGAGAATGAATATTCAGTTTGCATTCAACCCTGAATGCTCTGATGATGTCTGGAATTGTTCAAGCAATGACCCCTGTTATTCATGGGCTAAAATCTGCAAGCCATCACCACCAAACGTTTTAACCTTCCTTTACTGTTTTTGGTTTTCTGTTTTTTGTGTTTTGCTATGGGTTTTTTGTTGTTGGTTGTGTTGGTCTCTTCGTGTGTGGGTGTACTGTCTGTGTGTGTCTTTTTTTGAGGGGGGGTTGTTTTTTTGAGGCCCCTGTTTTGAATCCTCGCTGTGCTGAGGGAGTGGGGAAAAAAACCCGTCACATGGATCTATAAGTATATTTAGTCTTAATAAATGACATTCAGTAACACTGGTGGTATCTAACAGAAGATGGGAAGTTCATTGGCACCTACTAGAGAGCATGTGTGGTGCAAATATTTGGAAGATTACAGGAGCTTTAGTTTGAAGAGTTAATACAGAGTATTGTTTGTACTTCAAACCATCCATGAATATAAGAACTCCTCAAAAAAATTCTGATAAACTATGAAGTCTTTAGAAAATGATTCTGGGAAATCTATTAATTTATTTTCCTCTGCCATGCTTTTTGGGGAAACCATGACAGTACCAAGATTGCAGCCATCATACCCTTTCACTTTTGTTTAAAAATCTCCTTCATCACAAAGTGATGATTTTGCAATGTCACGGTGAATTTCTGTTAATTAATTACAACTGTAGATAGTGGAAAAAATTATGTATTTGGGAAGTTTAAAAGGCAAAAGTCACAGAGGAATCTATGGACTTCTCTAAAACCTGTGGCCCCACTTGTACTGGATCATTTGAGAAACTTAAGAACATTGGGAGGGAAAGGAAGGGAAACAGGGAAGTCTGTTGTAATAGAGAACCTTCCTTTTTTTTTTTTATTTCTGGGAAAAATCTCAGTGCAGGAGACATGCCTTTGTATTTAAGTTTGTAAAAACTGCAACACAGAAGTAATAGTGTTCCTACAGAGATACTCAGAGGCCAAGGAAAATATCTCACTTCTCATCCTGATATATTTAAGGACATTAAGTCAAAGTGAAAATATTTTCTTGATTTGCAATGTATTTACACAATGTAACACATTAAAATAAAGGTTGATTCCCATTTTATTTAGAGGTCATTATGAATTCCTTTTAAAACAATGCATGGATCAGCAAATTCCCTATTTGAAGTCTACCATCTGTAAGTCTTACTGGATCTATTTAATTAGATATCAGTGCAGCATCTGTAGCACTGGTAAACTCAAATAATTAAGCTTCATGATTTCTTGTGTATTATAAATGTCACAAAACTAGTTGCTGCAGAGCAGATAATTCCTTTTTGTAACTGGAATTTTTGTCATGAATGTTTCCTCATTTATAGCTATTAGAACTTCGAAAATAATTCTGTATAACTGGATTCAGATTGAATTACTTTTTCCTACAGGTTCACATTTTTTATATCTTTTTCTGACGTGTCGTATTTTTTTTTTCTCTTCAGTTAAATTTTACGTGTTTTCCCTAAAAATCCTGGTTACTCCTTTATCAACACAGCTAAAATAACTGTGGTTTGGGAGAGGAAGAAATAGAAAGAAACAGAGCTATTGTGACCTAGATGTAAGCTGAGTTGGATTCACCCCAAAGCACAACATGCTTGTGCCAAGACGCGAGTTTCTAAAGCACGTCACTATATGACAATCCTAGTTTCATTTAAAAAAAAAAAATAGGAAAAGAAAAAAGAAATGCAAACAGCAACATAAGCAATACCTGGAAGGGTGATACCTGCATTTTGGTCCCTGGTTCAAGGGTTGTTTCTGTAGTTTTCAAAGTTTTTCAGTAGTGATATATATTAAAACCTTTGAGTAGAGACTCAAATGTGATCTTCTGGGGGTCTCACTGCATGGCAGTTGCTGCTGAAGACATCTGAGCCCTAGTGCCTGGCAAATGGAAAGTTTACATGGTATATTCTGGGCAGATACAAAGTCCCTCTGACTGTTTCTCATATCAACCCAAAGCCATGAGGTGTGTAGGTTATACCCTGCTCAGAGAGGTTGGCATTACCAGCTTACTTCTGTCATTGCCCTAGTACAGTTGCCTGGTGTCTTGTTAGCTCCTGGCTTGGTGAGCTCGTGTCCGCCTGGAGCGCACCGTTCTTATCCCACCAAGGTGAACAGCCCAGCAACGATGTGATTGCTGCCTCTGGAAACCCACCACTGCCTAGGTCACAGAGCAAGAGGGCTTCAGAGACCAATTAATTAGTAGGCTGTTTATTCTATATTTTTAAGTTCTGTATGATGATATCATTATGTGAGGTGCAAGGGAAGATGGGAGCATCCTACAGATGTGGTTCCTTACGAGACTCTTGTGTTTGTTTTGTTGAGTGGAGGGTCCTGTTACACAGCATGTTGAGTTAGAATTTGGGTACTGAATAAAGCAGAACTTAACTGGCCTTTGGCACCTGAAGGTGAGAGAGAAATTTAGCTTTAAATCAGTATTGCAAGTTTTAGCAAATCTCTGAAGATATTTGGGCTTGGTCATAAACCAGCTCTTGGGGGCAGACCAGGTCACCTACATTTCATTTTTGTTTCTACCTTCAAAATTTTGGGAAATAGTTGAAAATGTAAGAAAGATGTACTATAAATGTTCCAAAGCTGAAAGGCAAACAAACCCCTTCCACATAAAATCTAATTACCTTTTTGAAATCTCTTGGCTGACAAATTGATCTCCAGATTTCTATGACTTCCTGGCTTATGACGTTTAAATTCGTGTCATTGAAAATAACAAGATTAAACCACAGAAGTCTGTGGAAGGTACCAACTGATGAGGTAATTTAATTGGTCAAACACTGACACTTGAGATTAAGGGTTATTTTAATTCAAGACTCATCTTTTCAACGAAGCTGCTACAGGAAACTTAAAAACTGGCACCAGATTTTCATTTACGTTGACACCTACCTTCAGGTGTTGCCCCCCAGCCCTTAACCAAATGAGTCCATGGAAAATCAGATGCTTTGATCCCAATCTTGGATGGGATCACAAAGCTTTCTACTGTTCTTGCGACGCAAAGGTGTCTCAGCATGTCCACAGAAGTGACAGTGTACTCAACACCTTTAATGAGGTTGGAGTAATGGGAAACCATTGCTCCTACACCTCCTGCTTTCTCTGCAGTTACAAAGTGTGTTTCCACTTCAGGAATCTGAAGCAGGGAGGTGATGTAACTTATGGTTTTGATGCTTTGCTGGGTGAAGGGTAGAGTCAAGAATAGAATTCAGGTCTCTGTAGCGTGATCCTGCTCTACCTGCCCTGCCTTGTTCTTTCAGCCTGCTGCTTGTAGAGGCTTTGCTGACCCAGCTGCAAGCAAATTTGGGGACAGCCAAATTTTACTTTAATTGTATATGTTCTTCATGCAACTGCAAATAATGATTTTTCTTTCAGATATTGAAAGTCACTGCACTTGAATCTTACCATTTATGTGGTAATAATGTCAAGTGATGGGAGATTTGCAGTGATGCCTGTGGGAGATGTTGTATTTATTGAGTATTTATTACAAATCCCTTGCTCAAATGGAAAATTAAGCAGCATGGGGAGCATGCTGAATAGCTATTAAAGAAGGGATTGGAACAAGTTAGGAAACACTGTAGATAAAGAAATACTGACACTGACCAGCTCTTGAGAATTTCCACTAAAACACTCAGAAGACAGTTCCAGTGTCTCTTTGGGAAGATTGTGAATGTCTGACCGACCAATGCTGCTATTACACTGGTCCTGTGGCAAGATACTGCTTAACATATGGAAAGCTAGCGTTGTGATTCTGTAGTTATCTGATTTGTGAGCAAACCAAAGATGTTTTGGGGTCAGAAAAAAACCCCATGCTCTATAGCTTTGATTTCCAGGGCAGGCTGTTGAATAAAAAGGTCAAGACAGAAAGAAGGTTTAGTTTTATAAATGTCAATGTCGCTGGCTAGGCGCTTATTGTGTAGGTCATGCATTAATCTCTCACCATGGTGAACATTAACACAGCAGTCCCAACACGTTTCTTTTGTAACACTACTGTCTTTTCCAGTGATTAATGAATTAAGCATTAATCTGTTATTACAACTGGGAAATGAATAAAATCACGTATGATTCATAATTTTCCATTTATACAAGTTATCGTTTCCAAACCATCTCCAAACTAGTGATTATTTGTCTTTCAAGGAGTCATTTAATTATGTGCTTATTTTAAATATGTTGTGTGTGATTTATTGTGATTGACGGAGCTGACAAAGACCCAATCACTGGGAATACAATTGTGTGTGAGTTTGCATATCTGTTGAGTAGTAGCTTTTGTTGGAAATAAACTATTATGCTTTGGGGTAGTTCTTAAGAAATGTAATTTTCCTTCCTCTTATTACATTCACTCAACAATTGACAGCTTTACTTTTTTTAGTTTTCCATTTTATTCTTGTTATAAATAACTCAAACTTTAGCCTTCTGTTTTTCTATCCCTCCTAGTTCTATACAAGCCAGTCTACAGAAGGAGTTCAAATAGTCTCAGCCTAATTCATGACTGTTGTTTTTAAAACAATGTAACTCCACTGAAACAGCAAAATTAATAGAGTCACAAAGCACAGTACTGGAATATAGTTTAGCCATTAGCCAAAAATCTGCTGATATAACTCCAATAATCCTGCATCTGCAGAATTAAGTAAACCAAATATTTTTCATATGCTGTGAAAACACAGGGACTGTTTTCCTGAAATTGTAATGTGCTTTATTATTGTTGTATATTTGTAATTTTTCTGGAATCCCATAGATTTTTCATGATTAATATGGATTCTCTGTTAGCATAGAAAAGGAGCATCATCAAAATTCTTATGCCACCTGGCAAGTAGCATGACTCAAGTGATAATACGAAAGCGTTTGAAACATAGAAAAGCTGATGTCCACTGGCATGAAAAAAAAACCAGCCATAAGTCAAGGCTATGTCTCTTAATCCTAATAAGTTGTTACAGAAGTTTCTGAAAGGTAACTGCATGTTTTTCTAGCACCGGCTAAAAGAAATATATTGATCAGCACAGTTGATGTACTGTAGTATATTAAGACTTTTGGCATGGTCTAAGCATTCGACTGTTTTGCTTATACCATGGTTTTAGCAGCATTCAGGCAAATAACAAAAATGAAGATCAATAAAAGCATCAGAAATAAATGTTATTCTTTTGGGTGAAGTAATACATTGCGTTGCACCTGAACAAAGCGTAGACTTACAATATGGCTCTTGAGAAAGCATGATGGGCCAATTGGTGGAGGAGCTGTCCCAGATATCCTGTCTTCAATATTATAAAATTATGCTATTGACTTTAATGAAAGAGGTAAAGGTCGATTCTGCGGACTGCCTTGTGTAAAGAAGCTCATGATACGGCAATTCCCAAAAGCACTGTGTAAGCATAGCACAGTCTCCTGACCAGTCAGTGCCACTTACTGTGTAGTTCAGAACATATTTAGTTCATGTGCAGTTCAGAAATAATCCCTTCGCAACTAGCAAAACATAGAAGATCCTGTTCACTGGAACTGGGGCAAACGTCTTGCAAAGAAGTAAGTGGCAGTTCCTGAGCCCTGTGAGGACCGGTGCTGAGGTGAGTGAGCCTGGATGCCCAGGACCGGTTCTAGAACAAATGGCTACAGGTAACGGACCATGAGGGCAGTCCCAAAAACTCGGTTCACATCACAGACTCCTTAAAAAATTGTCTATTTCTGTATATATTGGGCATTCAGTGACACACCCGTGAAATCAGTTGTGTATTTGTGCTTTGACTGGGAGGTTGGACTGGAGACCTCCTGCAGTCTCTTCTCTATGTTTTCTGTTACAGAAGGTGGCTCTGGGAAACAGAGAGACCTGCAGAACCCACAAGCAGCATTTCTTCCAGTTTCTGGTGGGATAGGGAAGGGTAGAGAAAAGAGGCAGAGGCTTTGTAAACTATTAATGGTACCTTATAGCTGAAATTTGTTGCTCTTACTGGGTGGCTGCAGGAAGAGTTGTGATGCATGTGACTCCTGCTGAGCTGTGCTCTGTGGGAGTTGAGACACAGTGTTCTTTTTCAGTGTGGATGTGGCTGTCATTTTCTAAGCTTGATGCTTATGTAAAATGTGGTTTTTAAGTCTGTGGTGTGGTTTGGGTTTTTTTTTTTTTCCCCCTCTTTATGCGATGATAGCGCAGTTCTTTCAGATTTATGATGTGTCATCTTTACGTGATCATTTCAAGCTGGTGAAGCAAGGAAGAAAAGATTCTGTTTAACCCCTGAACCTTGAGGTTTTATTTCTAGTGACTCCTTTGGGGGGAATATTCGCATGGACTTTAAGTAGCCTTTAAAAATAATACCCCTAACCCATATACTCAGAGCTGCTCCCAAAAAACAGTGTGCAAAGATACCAATAGCAGAAACTCTTCTGGAGGAGCTCCCATCAAACGCCTTTCAGTCAGCTGTCATGATTTCTTAATTCTTCTGATATTAATAGCTAAGCCTAGGGATGGGGAAAATAAATGTATTCTATTTATTGATCAAGTTATTTCACTTGTATAAATTTCTATATTTTAATGGATTCTAATGTTTCTAACTGGATGTTGGGAGAATTCTTGCAATCCTGTTCTAAAAGGGGGATTCAGCAGTCGCGTTTAAGAATTGGTGCTTTCATAACAGGCAAGCTAAACAAAGCAAATATTATAGAAACAAAGTAATGCCAAAAAGGTCTTTGGCATATGAGTTTGGAATTCCCTGTATTTTCCCATTGCCCTCCTTTTCCACTTGTTGCTCAGAACTGCTAGAAAAAGATTTGATTTCGACGACGGCTGGCATTTGAAATCCTTTGAAAACTTGCTCTGACATCCCACAGTTTATCCTTCTAAATGGCATGTTATCTGAAAGGAGGTTAAACAAAGGATACGTGTAGAAGAGCACTGAAAATACCAGAGGAAATGGTTGTTGCACCCTGTGATCTGAAAAGCACGTAACAGCTAAAACGAAGTCATTCTGACTGTCTGTGAAAACAAGATATTAAGAGCATGGTAGTAAGGGGATAAAAACTTGAAAACCTGTATGGACAATAAGGTTTGTAGAATGTAGACTTGGAGAGAACTAAAGTAAACCAAGGAAATAGAAATGCTACGGCTGTAGAGCCTAATTGTCACTTACTTCAAGGCCCGATGGCCTCTCGGGCCATGCAGAGCAACATTAACCTTCAGGGACCGTAAATGAGAATTGAGCCCCAGTGAAGGGAAGAAGGGAAACCTGCCACAATCATTTATATAGAACTAAGGAATTCTCCATGCAGATTAAAAAAGCCCTAAAAACTTGCTTTATTTTGTGAGGTTCCATTATACTTTTGGCATACATGCTCCACAGCCAGCTATCTAGGTGCTTTCAAGCAGGAAGCAGCTCCCTTCTCTCTCTTCAACGCCTGTAACCTGCCTCTCCCTAGCTATCTCAAGTCTCTCTCATTTTTCTTTTTAATCAGCTTAATTTAAATTATCTCTTTAGCAATTAGCCGTGTCTGAATGCAGAAACAAAAGCATTGGCAGGCGGCAAACACATAATAAGCCCCCTTCTCCCCCTCACCATTGTTTTCATAGGTTCCTCTCTGTCATGAATAGAACTGGTCATTCTTCAAAATCGTCATTTCTTCCAAGACCTAGAGCGTTTCATGAGTACCTTTTAAACGTCCCATGTTCAAGCATGGGTGTTTTCCAAGCTCTGGAGCTATCTTGGCTTAACCAGTAAGAGAGGAGCACCGAAAATGTTTTGGTCTTGCTTATTTTTCCAACTGGAAAACAGACATCATGATAAAATTCTACTTCTACAAAAGTTCTCAAATAGGAATTTTACTCCACTGGGAAAAAATGGAACAAATTTGAAACTCTTCCAGTGTTGATGAAATGTCGTTGTCTGTCCGTGGTCAGCTCTGGTAACATTCTCTCAAAGGTTTCCTGTGTCGGGATCCTGCCGTGGCTTTGTCAGGCTGTCGCAGCAGGAGGGTGGGTGGCTACGCTCAAGCACCCTAATCAAAAGTCCTGTGGCTTTACGGAGTTCAGCTGCCAGGCGATGGCATTCCCACGGAAGAGAGCTCGTATGTGGCTGTTGGGGTGACTGATGGGATTGAAGGAGAGTAAGGCAAAACGGGCGCGTTACAGCACGGTTCGTTGGGCAAAGGTAATGGTGTGAGCCCTGACGGGTGTAGTGAGAGATTTGCTTTCTGAGAAAAGTCGTAGTCACAGGAGCACTGGATTTCCTAAAAGACCATAAATTAAACCTGTTCCTATAGCTTTGCTGGATAGCAGAGAAGCGTAAGATTAGATGAGCTGATTTGTTATTCTGAAATAATGTTCTGTAGTGTTTTGTTCTATTTAGTGATAAATGCAACTGTACAGGAAGGTACCAGTCGCTTTATACTCTGGTCACAGGCTCCTTCAAGGGGAGCACAGGTTGCGTTACGTATGGTTGCAGTTAAATAAATGGCCCGATTGAGGATGTCTTTCTCAAATCCCTGACTCGAGTGTGAGAATTGCTAAACGCTATTGTGAACCAGGAAAATGAAACAGCTATAAAATTTCAGATAGGCAGGACAGAGAGGCCAGAAAAAGGCAGAGGAATAAGCTGCCACATTACTGTGATATTGCTTCTCTCACATGTGCAGACACACACAACCTTATCTGCTTTCATATTGAATCAGTGCAGGACTTGGCTCTGCACGCTAACCCAACAGGCAGGCTCTCTGTTCTATTTCTGTATCACTATCGCAATATGTCTGATGCAGGAAAATGTCTTAAAAATAAACGATAAAGGTTTTAACGTAAATGGAAAACTGGAATCCATTAGAATTCTGGATTTTCAATTGTCTTTCTCCCATATTGCAGTGCACTGCTTTTAGTTCGGAATACCTTATTATAGCATTTTAAATAACAAATAAATATAAATATCTCATTATAATATTAGTCATATAATCTGGTGACTTGGTTTGATTTATACAGCGCAAGCGAAAGGGTGTTATTTGGCTCTTATGTACCCACAGATGCATGCCTAGTCATGCTGTTTTATGTACAACACAGCTGCTACTGTGTTACTGAGTTTTCCATCTAAGTAAAATAAATTTCTCCCACATACTGCCTGATTAATCATCCTGTACACAAAATTGAAGCCAGGCTGTAACTAAAATCTACCATCCTTACCCATGACTGGACTGACGAATATCTGAGCAGCTGAGAGTGGCGTGGTTGTCATCTAAGGGCTGGAGTAGCAACCGCAGGTTTTAAGCGTTGCTTGTGCTGTGTGGAGGGCACCCATCACATCTGCATGGGTACAAGTCCTCATCCCACTGTCCTGGCCTCTTCGGAGCTGTTGGGGGGACACTTTATGAAGAAGACAAATATGCAGGCACTTCAGTTGTGACACTGTCTGTGATGATATCACAGGGGAAGTGCAGTTCCATCAAGAAGATGCAAGTCTGGAATTTATAAAACTGGCTTTTGTTTCATGTCCCTTCAGGGTTCCTGTATGACCGAAGCTTTTGGGTTGCCGTGTACCCCAGCTTACTGTCCAAACACCTCTGGAGTGGGAACTGCTATTCCTATAGGGACTGTACAGATAATATACCAGCATTTGTGAGGTTTGCAGAGGTCACCATGGGGTGGCCCCATAAGTACCTCGGATGGACCGTAGGAAGTGGTTTCCTCATGCCTCAAATTACTCTGACTCTGGAGAACTCAGTTTTTCCCTAAGCTAAAACCTCAGGTGCTAAAAGTGCTAGGACTTTTCCCTGACCTTCCCTTTCCACACTTACTTCTCATTATTCTTCTGTTCCCTGTGTATCATTCCGTAAGTTAGCTGAAATAAGCAGGGTTCCAGCAGGAACACCTGCCGTGATGCTACTGAAGAACCATATGTTGGCTCAGCAGGGCAAAGTCACCTATAAACTATTTTAATTTTTTTGAAGGGGAGGACAGATCTTACACTCAGGGAGCCACTTGTATGCAAGGGGTAGAGAAAATCCCTCTCCAATGAAGTGGCATCCATGGCCATACTATTAGGTCAGCAGTACAGTGGTATTTCAGTCTTGATTTTTCATTATAGGATTCTGCCAGGCTGGTAATCTTTCAGGCTTTAACCGAGCAAAAGATACACTTTAAATGGGATTCATCTAACCTGAGCTAGCTACAGTATAGCTGCATTTGAGCCAACTGGCTAAACTTGTGTTGTAGCCACTGGAGTGAAGCAGATAATTAATTCTCCAACGTGACTCATCTGACCTAATTTGAATGGTTGTGTGAGAATGAGAAAAATGGTGCCTGCTTCAGCCTATTGACTAAAGGAAACCTAAACAACTGTCTTAGCTGAATCGTACATTTCGTGTCAATATTCAGATATCTTCTGGTATGCGATCGTTCTACACCTCAAGCTTGCTTTTGCCACCTCAAGCGACATATAGACCTGAATGGAACAAGAGTGTCCTTATTAAAGTGTCACCGAATCTTACCAAGTCAATGTCTTTGGGTTGCAGGGTTGTAACTTTTCTCTGACAGACTACACGTGCAAATTTTAAATACTGCAATATTATATGTCTTAGATTATAGTCTATAGATGGCCAAAAATTCTCAGCATTGGGATATTAAAATGGTAATGTTCTAAAATAGATTAATATAAAGATGAAATGTGGCCTATTGAGAAGAGATTCTTACAGACTACTCATTTTCTTATTCCACAAAAGATAATTATAATATCTATGTATTTGTCAGTAGTTTTGGTATTTTTTTTAATATGATATAGAAAAATACGTTTGTAGAGTGATAAAGATCAATACATTAAGGAATTTAGAGGTGTCCTAGATTTTTTTTGTACCTCATTTTTGTGGAAAGTTCTTCAGTATTTCTTTGTAGCAATGAAACTAACAGGCTGTTCGAAAAGCTATTCAGTAACCCTCAGAATTCCTGCTGTAACACTCACAGCACTTCATTTTCATTCAGTGGATAAAGATTAGAGGATCGTTTTATGGTAATCATGGGAAAACTTATGGTGGCAGATGACAATGCCGAACTCCAAAGGACAGTATAAAGTTAACCTCATACTTGTGAAGGTGGCTGTCGCCAGAGAGTAACATTTCAGATTTATGGTTGAATCCTTGTATTTTGTGTGTGTGTGTGCTGTAGAGTTGAATAGAGATTCTCAAGCTGCACAAACCACGCACAAAAAAATTTGCTGTATCAATCAACAGTTTCTACACCTTAATTGTCTGAGTGTCCTGTATTCATTTGAGAAGAAGTGACTGTTTTGTAAGAAAGTTTCTATGATACTTTGGCTGTGAGTGGAGAGGATTGTTGCTTCCCTTTACCACCACACAACTGTGCTGACTTGATTAGAATTGCTCCAGGTCTGTACCTTCAGAAATGAGATGTTTTAACCTTATGACCTGGGAGAAATGGCATTTTTTTTCTATTTTATAAGTTTTTAAGTAATCCATAATTCGTGATTTTAAATCTGGCAAGTACTTGGAAATTGAAACTGGAAACAGTGGATGTTAAGTTTCCAGAAATTTAATAAATATATCATTTTCTCATGACAAAATCTACTCCCTGGCAATCTGAAGCAGATGCTGCACAATTTACCAAAATATTATTATCAGAAGAGAACTTTGCTTTTGTTTGTTCTTTCTGTGGATAGACTCTGGTGAAGTAACAAGTATTGATTTGCCTAAGGTTCTTTTTTTTTTTTTTTTTTAATGATCTGATTCATATTACCAAACTTTTCCTAATTTCATTTATGTAAAGAAGCCCTAAAATATCTGTAACATCCTCAAGTCAGTTGTTACCATTAAGGATTTAGAAAACAACAGCATGCTGATGAAGAGAGACCTGAGTGTGCAGCTCTGACATTTATGGTTGCTTCTGCAAAGGCCAGTTTTGTCCATCAAAGTGCTTGTAACATCTAAGTGAGCCATTTTGGGAGAATATTTCTTTTATTTGGTGAGGAGGGTGAGTGAACTAATCCTGGCAAGTTGCTTGCTGGCTGACACACAGTGAATACTTACCAGTAATGGCACATTTTGGTTAGCATGTTGGAGATGGGGAGAAAACCAGGGCTGTCTGCTGTCAATGTCCATTAAGTAGTGTTCGAGAGACCTGGGTGGGTGGATGTGGTAGACTTTGCATTTCTTGAAAGTATCTCCAGTTGTCTGTTTCTTTGTAGCCTGAATCTCCAGTCTGCAAGAGCTTCCAGCAGCTCCATTCATAGCGAAATGAGACTTAGTGTTTTTCTCAGTATATTCTGTGACTGTCACAGTTTTTTCCATTATTTTACACACAAGTTTCTGTTCATAAGGAGAGACTTTCTTATGAGTACTTAAAATAATATCCGTAGCTAGCTGTGTGCAAGAGGCAGTCTCATTGACCAACATCGTGGTAGCACTCTTGATTCATTGGCAATGGCTTTTTCTGGTAAGCATTCCTCACAGAATTTCTGAGTTGTTTCACAGACTCTTTTGTTGTAGCTGATTGGTCTTTTCCATTCTCTCCCATTCTTGGGCGTTTGGATTACAGCATGTGGATGTGTTCTGAAGTTTCCATAATCTCTAAATTCTTTCTCAATAAAGATGGGCATTGAATGAGCATTTAACATGCTGCACCAAGTGGGAATTCCGTTCTGTATATCCTGAAGAGATACGGTCAAGTTAATCTGTCTTGTTTTGTGATTATTTTTTTTCAAAGAAATACTTGTGGATAGATAAGCATGAAGCTTCATGGGATCATCCAACATAACTATCACTAACTAGAGGCTAAAAAGATTTGTAGATACTACAGCATATAAATGAGTGCAGCTGGTGTACTCAAGAGGCAATTGACAGCATGAAAACAGGCTGCTGACAGGTTATGATTCTAATAAATCTTGATATTTTATATGCAGTAGTGATCATGTTCTGTTTGAAAGATAAATATTCTAGTTATTTTGCAAAAGAGGACAAAGAAATGTAGCTCTCCATTGGGGAACGTGAAAGAAGGTGGCCCTCCCTCTCCAGTAGTAAGAGGTCCTACACAAGCAGGCCACAGAAGGAAATATCCTGGGAAGAGGGCAGGAGTAGGGCATTCTCTTCTCTGTTATGCCCTAGTGACCCTTGGCTTTCCTCACACGAAATCTACACTGGAACTTGGCACATGAAAACATACTTAATTTTCCACTCTACAGCACAGAGGGAAATGGCATTATATTGGGTGTGGGGGTTCAGATATTAACGAGCTGAAATGAGTACTGCCATCTGATAACCTTATCTGTAGCTCAGAGAAGCCAGATTCACTATTCCCATGTCTTGACTGATGGGAGAAGCAACTACACAAGTGAGCCCAGAAATACTGAGATACAAACACGGCACGTGTGGAGAAGCCAGAGGCAGGATCAAGTTCTCAGGTTGGACTCTGTCTGTTGAAGCACTCACTTGAGATGTCAGGGCAAAGGGGCAGCACTACTCTGAGGAGAACATGCATCTGCAGGGCAGGATGCAGCCTTACTCTGAAGGGTTATAGGTTGTTCAGTTGGGATCTGAGTATGAACCATCTTTATTCACTGTCAGTTCTCATCCTTTGCCATTTTGTTATTTGAGCCACTGTTAATTTGAAGGTGTTGTCCATGATGAAGCTACTTACTGGACGCATTAGGTAATGACTTTATTCAGATAATGCTTCATTTCATTCTAAAAGCAAAGGAGCTCTAAAATCTAAGACTATACCTGCTGGCTTTTCCTCATTTATATGGTAATGTCATTTGAGGGGTAGAATATCTTTGAGACATGTTTATGGATTTTTGAAGAATTACAAGAATGGATCAGAAATGAGAAGCTGCATTGGAAAACTACACTCAAAAAATAAAAAAGTTAGGATGGTGAAAAGCAGAATTCATTAATGTTATAATCTTTCAGTTCATGTGCTTTGTAAGCATGTAGTTTTATGGTTATGTTCCATATTTTTTACACCATCTGGAGAGTAAGAATTTCAAAGCAAAATTTTTTTTCTTATTTTCATCAGTGTGTCAGAAGTTTGCTTTAAATGCTTCAGCAGGAGCAATTTTCTAACATAATGAACTTGAAAGTAAGTTTTGACAGACTGAGTCCCCCATTTGTCTAATAAGTAGAGTTCCGTAACCCAGTGTATGCAGTTGGTGCTGAGAGTTTCAGAGATTCGATTTTCTAATGTGCAGAATGACATTTAAAAAGTAGTTTAATTCTTATTAGGACATTACATGCTTTTTAACAAATTATTTTACTCTTTCAAATTCCCCCTGAAAAGAACAACACATTTTAGCAGTAACAGCTTTGAATACTTTTATCGAAAATCCTTGTTCTAGTGTATTTCAAAATCAGGTTTATCTGAATGTCTGGTTATATGTTTGTACTCTTAAAATACATAGTAAATACAAAAAAAAAAACCCTGCTTGGTGTTCTAATGTAAATGAAATTGAACAATCAGTCAGAAACGGGCATTCTGAAGGTCGGGAGGTCTGGAGGTCAGGAAAGAATTAGTGTGGAGCCGTGTGTGGGAATGAAAATGCACAATTGAACACGTTCCAGCACACAATCAAGGACATTTCAGAGATTCCAAAGTTAAATCAAACCAAAGCAGTGAATGTACAGGTCAACTGGCTTGCCTTTGAGGTTTATGCTATGGCTCAGAGGTAGTGTAACTATCGAAAAAGTATTTTCTGTGCCTGTAGAGGTAAATTAGTTGCACAGGGCCAGTTTGAGTGCCTGAAGACACAATATGGTACGTAAGAGCACTAGACACTTGCAGAAGGTAATTTCTTTTTAATGTCCTATTCCTGGAGTCATTTGGTTCTATCTGAACCTCATCTTTTATGTTTTTTGAGACTGTGGAAAAAGTTAGGAACCCACAAGTCAGAAGCTGCGAGGCTCAAATGCTTATTTTCCTTAACATCATAACTGGGTTTGTGACTCCTTTTGAATCACTGGCCTTTCTTTTTTGTAGTAGCTTACTCTCTGAATGTTTGGAGTTAATACTGCTGCAAGTACTGTACATTGATACATAAAATATTTTTCATGATTGCTTTGTATATAAATATGATCTGTTATACTGCATATAGTTTCTGGAAGCAAAGCAGTTAACAATTTGCAGGCCTTTTGCAAGAGTCTCACTGGATGCTGCTTGTCACAAGGATCAGAGCAAGTTTTGGCCAAGACTACTTTGAAAAAGTTTGTTTTATTTTGTACTTTCTAATACCAAATGTAGAGGGATCTATGTGTGAAGTAACATCACATATCGGTTAAAAAATTGTAAGTCACTCAACACCGAACCCGCAACCTTGAGGACAAGTTGTGAGTCACATAATCTGAAATAAATGTTTTCACAAGACTGTTAACAGTCTGAGACTGCTATACCAGGTGGGAAAGGAGTTCCCTCAAGACAAAGGATGTTTTATTGGTTTTCTAGGAGTTTTGTATTGCTATCACAATAAATGTTTCCAAAGTCTGTTATTTTGACAGGGAAACCTCATTCTAAATGGACAGAATAACTTGCAGGAAAATTTGAGGGGGAGGCTTCTCTTCTTAGGGAGCCATCTGGTTCACAGTTTGAAGCTTCCTGCTCTACTCTCTAAGTTGTCTTTAGTTGCAATGACGTTCTGTATGTGTCCCAACACTTGCATGCTGGTACGTGTGACAGGTACTGTAAACCAAACAGAAGATTTATGTCTGAAACTTGGTCTCAGAATTTTTATTTTTAATAGAAATAGATTTATTATTAAAGCATATTAGAAAATATTAATCAAAACATTTTACATTTTGGATTACTTTTTTCCTGCATCGTAACACACTGAAGTATTCCTTTGGATTATTTTCTCCTCTCTGCATTCAAGAGATGTGTCTCAATAGACTCCTTAAGTCATGGAAGTAGCATCCCTACTCCTGTGAACAGTCTTACAAAAGCTGATGCTTACTGTTGAATGTAATGGATGAAAAAAAAAAAGAGAGTACTTGTAAAAATCATTCAAAATGCTTCTGTGCAGCTCTTCAACATCTTGAATAGCCTTTGAATGTCTCTAAAAGCCGTGTGCAGTTGTCCTATTTTTCTTGTCTACTGCAATTATATCAATATAGAAGTTTTAAAAAGCACTATGTGTAACAAGTGAATTATTAACAGTGAACGAGGGTTGTCCACCATGACCCAGCCTTTTCTCCAACATAACAGATGCAAACTTTTGTGTGGTCAATAGCAAGAGTTATTTGTGTCTCTTAAATTCTTCGTTTAAATAAAATTGGATTCTGGGAAAGAGAATCAATAGTTTAAATAGTTTACTTAAAAGCAATGCAGAGATCAAAAGGAGGCTTTATCAGAGGTCACATATGTTGAGAGTACTGTGCTCTGTGCTTAGTCAGCCCTTAGCAGCACTACTGCTAGCCATGGTAGTATTTATGTAGCACCAAGGTACGGCAGAACTAGAATGATTTCCTCAAAAGAAGAGTTTTAGAGCAAACTTTTGAAACTTCAGAGTTCTGGAGATCTTACAGCCAGAATCTAACTCTTTTGAAGTAGAAATCCCAGATTTACTGGGGAGCTGAACAAAATGAATAGGTTAGTTATCAGATTTGGATGTAATGAAAATGAGAAGGGAATGATCTGTTCTCTGGCAATTGATGGCACTGGTTTGAAGACTTCAGAAGAATTCTTTATTGCATTCTTTTTCATTGTATCATCTGAATGGCTGTAACTAATGGATTTCATTGTTGCAAGATTTTTTGAGTTACAGAATCATTAATCCTTGTTCACAGCTGGGGGTGTAGACACTAGATAGCCTAGAAATTTATTCAGGTATTGTTCAGAAGTGTAGACTGAACTGGTAACTGAGTGCACTTTCTTCACAAACAGTTTATTGTCCTTATGTTTTCTGTAGTGACTTCTCTGTGGATCATTTGCTGCTGTAGCACTAGATTTCAAGAAATTTAATCTAGAAAAGCAGATTCATTGTGAATTTTGTTGAATTTCAAAATTAAGGAAGGTGAGTACTTCTTGGGATCAGTTTAGGTAGCAGAGGTGAACTTTTTTAGTTCAGCTTCTGAACAGAAAAATTTGAAGAGGAGAAAAAAGAAATCAGTTTCAGTGAAACCAGGACTGGGATAGCAGGCATTGTCTTATTTTTAAAAAAGTTTATGCACACCATATATGAAAAAAAAAGCATGCTGACAATACATAACATTTCATATGCTCTGTGAAAGGATATTTTGCATCTTTTTGTGTGTCTTGCTTTTTCTAAACTTTTCCACTTCTTCCATTGATAAGAACTTTGTGGATGTTGTTGTGATTGCTCCAAGAACACAAGAATTGCTTAGTCTTTGTCCAGCATATGTCATAATCCAGTGGATGAACATAGTGTTTATGTCTGCTGTGGGTTATGTTCTGCCAAGTTTTACAGTGCATCAGAAGGAGGGAGAGAACTAGATGCCAGGGATGCAGATTTTCTGCCGTATTCCATAAGTGTGCTGACTGAGGACTCTGATCTTGTGCAGTTTCAGATCAGCACCACAGAAATGTCTTCTCTAATGACCCTTAGAATGGAGCCTTTGTGTTTCCTAGTACTGAAATTTGGTGGAGGGGTAACCAGCTGGTATGGCAATTCATTCATTTACAAGCAGGCTGTTTGTAATGCTGTGCTTAGAAGACTTGCTGCCTCTGAATTTGGGAAATAATAAACCTCAGACAATTCCAGCTTAATCTTTTTTTTTTTTTTCTGTGTTCACTGCTTCTGACCTGCATTTGGTCAGAAGCTAACAACTTTATTTTTTTTTTTTGTCCTTTATTGTATGCTGATCATATTATATCACGATAAGTGAAAGAGAGTTTTTTTGGGTTGTGCTTTTCAAAAAATAATCTTACCTGAACAGAAATTCTGCCTGAAACAACTAGAATATTATCTAACTAAGAGCATAAAGCCTGGGTTAAAATATTTGTGAATTTGTGGTTTGGTTAAAATGGAATGAAATAGGACTGTTTTGTCTGATGTTAAAGCTGTGTGAGGCAAAGCGTATTTTTAAAGCAACTTACAAAAATAATGTTTGGAAAACACAAGAGGTATATAGCAAATTCAGTGCATAACATTCTTATTAACCTGACTGCTGACTGAAGATGAATGGATCTGTACTGAAGCAGTTTGTTGGAATGGTTCCTGGTGAAACAGTGTTAGATCACTTATGTCCAAATAAACATAATTGATAACAGATGAAGAATATTAACAGAATTATAGAGTAATATAATTAACTATTTTTTCTGTTTGCAAGTGGTCTAAAGCCATTTATAAGTTAAATCTGGTTCGGGTTTTTCTGCAATGGATATGTTGAGCACAAAATTTAGCTGATGCAGTAAAAAGGACAAGCCGTTCAGTCTCATTGCATGTATTTCTATGGGGCTAGATGCAATTCAGAGATCTGTTCTCAGCTAAGTTTCAAAATTCAGTGGCAGCTCTTGAAAAGTGACTTACTTGCCCAGTCTCATTCCTGGAGATCATTACAGTCCCTTTAAATCTTCTTCTGATGGAGCTGACAATAGGAGTTGCAGCTGAATGATTAATAAGTTCTTGTAAAAATACCTAGGAGAGGTGTGTGTGTATATATATATATAAAGCAGCTTTTTAAAAGTAGAATAATGTTAGAGCCCAGCAAGAAAGCTGAAATAGTTTGCATGTTTTTCCAGTAGAATGTGTCACGTAACTTCTACGCAGTATTTCTAAAAGTGTATTTATCTTGTTCATAATTAAACTTGAAATGTTGATGTAATTGCAGCCTGTGCTGCATGTAAAGTATAAAACAACCTTGCTGTGTGTTGTTCAGTGGGCAATTTAGAAAACTGCTAGTTGAGTATATTGCTGCAAGCTCCACAGGATGTAGAGTATTCCCGTAACAGAGCAGAAGATCAAATCTGAGGATGCTGCAGAAATACAGGGCAGTAACTTCTGATGACCAGAGGCTCTAGCCTGTTTCCAGTTAGTGTTTCTACTGTAGCACTCCTAAGGGCCTTTGAAACTTCCCTCTCTCCTACAGTAGTTAAAAGTTTTCTTTGCTATATGCAGTTTCACTCAGAAGACTACCACGTGACTAATAAAATTGATTTTTCTCTTGTGCCCGCAAAATTTGTGTGCACACAAAATTGATCAACAAAGGAAAGCAGGCTCCGCGTCTTCCCTATGCAATTTCAAGGCAGTTTGGTGTTAAGCTTACCACTTCAGCTCTCAATGAAGTTAGGAAACTTCCCTACCTGAATTTGCTACCTACATTCTGTGGAGATGTACTGTGAATCTATGGTTTCATTGGGTTTCCAGAAGGAAAGGATCTCTCTGAGTCAGCAATAGTGATTTTTTTTCCTAATGGAAAAGGCACAGCATTTATAGAATCACAGGATGGTTTGGGTTGGAAGGGACCTCAAAGCCCATCTAGTTCCAACGCCTGCCATGGGCAGGGACACCCCCCACCAGCCCAGGCTGCCCAAAGCCCCATCCAACCTGGCCTTGGGCACTGCCAGGGATCCAGGGGCAGCCACAGCTTCTCTGGGCACCCTGTGCCAGGGCCTCAGCACCCTGTCAGTAAAGAATTTCTTCCTAATATCTCATCTAAATCTCCCCTCTTTTAGTTCAAACCCATCCCCCTTGGCCTGTCCATTCCTGCCCTGGAACCGGCCCCTCTCCAGCTTTCCTGCAGGAGCTGTTTACAGCTTTTTTATTTAGCTTCTATACTTAAATAGAAAAGAGACTTTGTTTCTCTGAAGCGTAACCTCATGCAGGCTTTCCCTGGAGAATCTGGGACCTGCCTTATTCTCCTGTGGGGCAGCAATGAGACCTCCTTACTGCCTCTTGGCATAAACCAAACTGAATCCAGTATGTGCGTAGGTCCTAAGCCTTGATCATTGCAAAGTCTTCCTGGATTTGTGTGGGAGTTTTGGAGGCACAAGTGACTCTACCATGTGATGGATAGTATGCTTTTTTAGCAGTAATAATTAATGGCTGTTCAAAGTGATTTAACATGACTGGAGATCTGGTATCAGTATCAAAGATTGCTTACAATTTATGAAAGAACAAACTGAAATAATACACAACGCTAAGTGGTGAGGTGATAGTATTTGTATTGGCTCATTTTACAAAAAGGAACTGTCCTTTTTAGTAACATTATTATTTCTGCTTATTAAAGCACTGTTAAATAAGGTCTGAATAGTTTTTGAAAATATATTCATTTGCTGAATCCTCTGAGGGAGCAAAACTTGAAAGGAACCATGTCATTTGAAATATGTCAAGCACAAATGACTGATACGTCTGTCTGCCAAAATTATTTGGCTTCATTTGGCTTTCTAAATGGGGTTTTTGCAGTAGTGTCATACATAAGAGATGATTAATAGAATGAGGAAAATGAGGAGTTAGGAAAAAAAAAATCACAAAATAATTTCCTTCCCTTGTGTTATTACAGGATTGAAAAATTCTGAGACATCCTACAGCTGTTGGAAACCATTGCAAAGAAAGCTTTTTGCCCTGCAAACAGCTTCAGGAAAAGTAAACATGAAAAGACATTGCCATTTTAGCAGCATCTTCTGAACATTAAGTCTCTTTTCTTGTACATTAAAGCCTCAGAAACACTTTCCCTTATAGTCTGGGAATTCTTTTTCTTTGAGGTAGGGATGGAGCTGTGTTTGTTTGATCTAGTTTATGTTTAAGGAGATTAACGTATATGCAGGGTAATGAAAACCATTTCAAATGCACAGTGCATCTCTCTTCTGATGAAAGGCTGATATCAGCTTCCTGCTGAGGTCTGCAAAACCAGAGCTCTCGACTTTCAGAGACATGCTTCTGGACTGCCGTTGTGTGTTCATAAGTTTCTTCCTTGCTGTGTTGGATTGCAGCATTTTTTGTTGTTATGTTTGGGTTTGGGTTTTGTTTTGTGGGGTTTTTGTTGTTTTGGTTTGGGGTTTTTTAGGGGGATGAGGTTTTTACTTCGATATAATTCCTATTTATTTTGTTTTGCTATGTAGGGACATAAAATATGATTCTGTGATCCAAATTGTAAAGCTGTGAGGTCAAGATCCTGTGCCCTCCTTTTATATATTTATTTATTTTCAAAACGTATTAAAACACTGGCAGAGCTGCTGGAGTTTTTGGGGTTTTTTTTTTCTCCCTCTCATATACAGTTACCTAAAGTGTTTTGCGTTTAGATCTCTGAATATAACTTAAATTACAGACGTGTTGCAGCTTGGAAGTCTAGCTTCAGATGCCTCGCTTCAGCTCCTCATGTGTTTAGGTTGGGGAAAATGGAACAGAATTGTCTTTTTGCCTTGCTCTACAAAATCCTTTAATATATTTCTGTAGCGTATCTGTGTGTCTAACTTAAGAATCATTAGATTCTTGTTGTTGTTGTTCATGAGTCTTTTTCTATATGAACCTTCTTTCTGTGTTACCAACTCCTAGTAAGGAAAAGCTTCAGGTGGTGATTGAGAGTTTCAATCCCACGTGTGAGTTCATAGCGTAATATTGTCATGAAGCGATTGGAAAAACTCTGAAGGTGGCAGCGCAAAGATACAGACTTCTCATGCTAGACCTAATAAACATTTTCTCAGCTTCACAAAAAAGAGGTGAAGTAGCTCATTTGGTTGCTGAGTGTCTCTAAAAGTGCAGGGAGTGGTTGTCATGGGGGACTTGGAAAGCTCCCTTAGGAAGTACCAAAGTCATCTGGGGTTTCCAGCACACTGTGTAGCACTGTGCTCAGCTTGAGTGTACCCTCTGCCCTGGTACTCCTCCGTGGACAATTTTAGGAGCCAACCTCTTCTCATTCTGCACCATGCTGGGGACCAGCTGCTCCAGGGCAGTGTGGAACTTGGACAGGCCAAGGGAGCTGGTGAACGGAGTTGGCCACTGGTGGGAAATGTATAGGAACAACAAAGTGTGTTCTAGAGAAGACCATTGAGACTGTCAATAGATTGAAAACCACAGTCAGAGGTATAAACTGCATTGAAGGAATGATTACATCATTGGAGTTTTTTCCTCCTCTCTCTTTTCCCATTTGATTATTGGTTAGGATTACAGGCCAATTAACAACCCTCCTCTGTGCCTTACTCTGCTCAGTTCTTCACAGTAAACCATGAAATCGGCAAAGCTGTAAGACTTAACTCCTGTGGAAATGGTGAAGGGTTTTAATTAAAATTGTTAAAATTGCTTTGTTATAGACATATTGTGAATTGTTAATATAAAACCATCATATTAGTATCTTGTTATAATTGTACTAGATAAATTATAATGACATTATCTACAACTTATAAATAAAATGATAAAGTTTTTGATACCTCAGGGCTTGTAGACCTCCCACAACTAAAACTTACCTTCTAGAGCATCCCTTCTCTCTCAAGAGCTCTAACAGTAAGATTTCATGCAAATTTGGAAAACGCAGACTCATGAAATACCTTGATTGTTTTTTTTTTTTAACAATCATGGCACTACTTAATAGAGCAGAAAATTAGATCTATTGAATTCCTGGTAATTGTATAAACCAACATATTTCATTATCATATGTGTGAAATATTTCCTTACGGGCAATTACAAAACTTAAAGGCATCAAGGCAGGACTTTTTCCCATTTAAAAATTCTGAACTCTGATACTTAGGAGAAAGCAACGTGACCTTGTTGTGCCAAGCTCATCAGGCTGCATTTCAAATGGGGCTGTGATTATTACAGTTGGCTTCGTTTGTTGTAAGTTCATCTCTTCCATCAAAAACATTTGTGTATGCCTAGTCCTGAGCTAAACTTTAGCCTGTTGTCATCAGCAAGCCAACTTCTGTTTTGCTAAGATGAAAGTAAATGGGCATCTCACATGCTTGTGAGATGGTGCCATACATCTAAATCAGCCCTTTCCCCTAATTTTAAATATATTTTTAATATTTAAACTATTCTGACACTTCTTGTGATTAACTTCAGATTTCTGAAAAAAATTCCTTGTTACAACATAGCTATGGAATCTCTTTTTGACCTGTGGTAAGTGATATACTTGGAAATGTTTTCCTTATATGATAGGGACCTCTGGTTTCAGTGAAGTCTCAGTAGAATTTTCTTTTTCTTCTCATCTTTCCAACCATTAAATTTTTTTTCATTAAATTGTAGAAACAAGTGGAATATATTCTTCTTTCTCTTTGTGGAAAGACTAAAACCATTTTCTTAATGAAATCTCTAACTATGAATAGAAAAATTTCTTCCAAATGCTCTGGCAAACCGAAACATCCACATTTTTTAAGGACAGCAGATGTTGTCTTTAAGAAACAGTATATTATCAAAAACGTTACTTTCAATCAAAGTGTGTTTTCTATAGGAAATTTTCAACCAGTCTAACTGTGCATCACATCAAGCATATTACTGACTGCAGCTTGAATTTGCAGGGAAAAGAAGCCTTCCTCAAACTTTCAAGCAGCTTATTACATTCTCTCCATATTTTCTGAGGGCTGAATACATTTGACAACTGTTTATGTTTATCAACTTCATCTAAAATGAACTTTTGTAGGAAAATATCGCGAAGGTAAATGCACTGACAGAGGTAACTAAGGTAAAACTCTGGCTGTGTTTCTTCAGGGAAACATTTCATAGGGAGAAATCGTATTCTCAAGAGTGAGGAAAAATCATTATAAGAGGAATTTCATTATTGCTGGAAAGAATATAATGGGTTTATATACGATGGAGAAAGATGGTATCACTCATTTGAAGCCTCTCTTAATGCACCGGTGACTTTACCATTTCAGCGAAATGCCAAAAAAGATGCATGTTATGAACCCTGGTGTCTTTATTGCTGCAGCATATTATCCTGGCATATTCTTTATTGCGTAAGTGCCATTGAGCAGAGCCAACATTTCGGAGTAGAACTCTGTCAATTTTTTTTGTCACATCATCTTGCCATTTAGTTCTTTCCTCTTCAACTTGCTCTTGCTGTGAATTTGCTGTTCTTATTCCTCCCCTTTTGCTTTCCCGTTCCTTTCATAGCCTTTTTAGCATTAGTGATGTTCATTGCCATTTAAACAACTCTGGGGAAAAATTTGAATTTGTGAAATTTATGAAAAATTTGAATTCATGGAATTTAAGACTGACATCTGATTATCAAATTGCCTGAGAATTGTCTATGAGAATTCAGGCCTGGTTTTATTATTCTTCGGTAGTTTGCTTTCTTGTTATAGCTAAAAATAGAATTATGAAGATAAATCACATGCACATCATTCTCCTAGTTTTCAAGAAGGGCTTAGTACCGCATTAGGTAAGTCAAAGAAGTGTGAGAATATTAATAACTCTGTCAATCAATGTAACATTTCTTCATGTTAAGTCACATTTTACCTAGAATCTAGAAGTAGAACAGTAATCCCCTGTTTTAAGATATTACTGCTCACCAGTCCATTCCAAAGTGCCTTTCCCTGTATTATTCCCATTTATAAATCAGGAAAAACTGAAGCAGAAGGGGAAGCAAAAGTGAAATTAGCTTTCTGAGTCCTATTCAGCCTCCCCCTTGCTGCCATTATGCTTCACTTGCCATAAAGCTCTTTTTTTTAAACGTATCTTTGTGAATATAATCATCTCCTCTTAGAGTCACACCACTATCATGGTCATCTTTTCCCATTGTGTCCTCTTTGACAGCAGAGAAAAGAGATAAGTTACTTTTTTCTTGACTACCACAAATGAGTCAGAGAGCTCATTAATATATACAGAGGGCCTTATTGTACTCTGAAAGCAACGTTAGCCTGAAGTAATCTCAGCAGCCTTTCTGGCCTTGCTCCCGAATTGTGCAAGTTTCTGGAACGAAAGCTGGTATCTTTAAGGAGATGAATAAACCTCTGTGGAAGCGAGTAAGACACAAGTCTGCAGTGATGCTGATGGAAACTGTGCCATGTGTCAGCTCTACTGGGTTTGGCAGCAAACAAAAGAAGGGAGGGATTTTTTTCAGACAAAGGTAGATATTTTAAGGAGCAGCTGAGGCTGGGGTGTATTCTTATAGGGAATAACAGCTGGGTTAAGTATCCCAGGCTTAAGATTATAATTACCACCTGATGGTTTCAATGCCAAAATATATATAAGTGGAGCATGAGGAGAAACTAAGCTGCTCGAGAGCTGCAAGTGTGGCTCCATACCACAGAGTTCAGCACAGGCACCTTCACCCTGCCTCTGCTGTCTTCACGCATCCGTAATGATTTTGGTGCCCAGTCCAGCTCAAGTGTGTGTGACTGATACAGGGGACACAATTAGTTGAAATATGAACATGGTCACAGTTTTCCTTTCTCTCTATTCATTGTGTGTCGTAAAACCAGAAATATTTCCATGGAGTGAAATGTGTGACTGTAGTCAGCCTATTGTGGTGATCATTTGGAGCATAGCTATTTTTGGGCTTTTTTTTTTTTTTTTTAATAGCCCCATATCAAAAGGAAAGGTAAGGCCCTAGAAATACCATCTCTATTTTGTCCAAGCGCTGTTCTCATAGAAGTCCCTCACCTCTGTCCAAACTTCATAGGTTGTCTTCATGATTGTGTTGCTTGGTAAGGAAGCGGAGGGGATAGTGGCATTGTGGGGATATGATCAGTAGAAGTGCTTGGGCTCCTGTGTGCCATTTAATGAGAAAGGGAGGGGCAAGTGCTCCATCTCTCTCAAATCAAGGTCTTTGTACATCACACTGATATCCACATATTGGGTTCCTCAGACTTGGGTACAGCCTCCAGGCAAAAATTGCATTTCTGTACTGTCCTATCTTTCCTAAAAGGTTATTTCTAGGATGGCTGTTATTTATTTCTTTTTTCTTTCCAGCTGTTAACATTGTAGTCTTTCTGCATGTGTTGATTCCCAAAGCCCAACTGTTGATTACATGCTCAAGTAAATGTCCCCAGATGTAGTTCTCAAGAATTCACTTCATAAGTTATATTCAAGTGCTATATGAATGTTGGTATATTAAAAAGAAACCAAAACAAACAAACAAACCAACAAAAACCCAAACAAGAACAACAAGAACGCACAGCTGTGGACCAGATCCCTTTCTGATGTAAGCTGATGTTGCTCAGAAAACATATAATTCAGAATGTTTCTGCTGGGAGTGAACATGGGGTGGCCTGGCCAGGGTGGATGGGGCTTTGAGCAATCTGGTGTAGCGGGGGGTGTCCCTGCCCATGGCAGGGGGTTGGAACTAGATTATCTTTAAGGTCTGTTCCAACCCAAACCATTCTATGATTCTATGACCTTAATATCTAGAGGTTGGGAGACACACTTACATGGAGCCACTTTACACTTTTGTAGAAGCAGTTTTAAAATACTCTCCAACTGAATTCAGAGGATGTTTGTGGCAACCCTTTTGAAAGGGTCATTGCCTGTACAAGGATGAAAGTTGTGGGCAATCAAGTTCTGTAATTTATTTCTGCCTACTGAAGAAAAAGGGCATATGTTTCTAAAGAATTTGTTGACTTTTACTCCTTTTGATTTTTTTTAAACATACAAATTTTAAATTAATCCTTTTGGTTTGGAATAAACACACATAAAAACACAGCATCAGACTCTTTAGCATACAACAAATTACCAAGAATACATGCAGTCTCAGAATTTCTGCATACGAAGTACATGGCACTGTTTGGAACCTGAACTTCAACGTTCTAGATCATAGAATGATAAATTTATTTTGCTGTAATTTGATGGAGTATTTATAAATTCAGAGTAGACACACAGGTAATGAGAAAGAACATGTTCTCTGCAACCTGAGATTATTTGGCGGAAGATGGGTTTAAAAAAAAAAAAAAGAACAAAACCAACTGAGTGAGGAATAAATAACTTGCAGAGCAAGTTGTTGCCAAGCTGTGACCTACACAGCTGTTTGTTTGAGAACTCTTGCCCATACTGTGATTTCAGAGATGATAAATGTGGAGCAATTAGCACTGATTCATGCTTGTGAGTGCTACTTGAAGGTTCAGTTGAGGAACTGTGCTTTTGTGTGATTTTGTGTAAGTGGTGCTTCAGCACATTTAATAAGGTCAGCTATAATACATGTTTGAAAACTGCATAAATGCAGTCAGGAAAACATTCCTGATTGCATGAATAATAGCTGTTGCACATGCTTAAAATGCAGTAAATTATAATGTGATATAAATTGAGCTCTAGAGACATTTTTACATTAATAAACTTAAAATCTCCTGGATTTTGACTAAATGTTCTGATTAAGCAGTCATTTGAAGAATGTGAGAGGGGAATACCTAGTTGCTGGAGAAAAGGCAGTTACAGATGTCATAGAACCAAATCCTGTGGTGTTTGCATTAGCACATATGTTCCAGGCAATCACGGTATATCAGTGCAGGAGCAGGCTTGGAGACCTCATGACAAATCTGTGAATTATGTAAGGCTACGTCCAGAACTTGTTTGGAGTAGCTAAAACATAGTATGCTTGATTGTCCTAGCAAATGCCTGAAGCTTGGTCTGGAGTATGTCCATTGATTACCCTGAAGTTTGTTTGAGCTTAATCAGCTGTGTCCTTCATAGAAATTCTAACCTGAGCTCATGACACAGGCTAAGACTAAGATGGTTGGGGTTTGTGCAACTAAAGTGTAGGTGGTGCTTAGATCAAGTGTGTTATGAAAAGGTCTCTCCAGCCGCAAGCTTGTGATAGGCAATGTGCTTGTCCCTTTTGCAGTGTCAGTGAAGGTAAGAGCATGTGTGGGGACCCAAATGAAGATGGGTTTAAAATCAGCTAAATGTCAGGTGAGAATAGAAACACGGACAGCTGGATTCAGAACACTATGACAGAAGTGAGTGGATATGTCATGTGCTGGGACAGAACCATTGGGTTTTGACCCAACTCCTCTGCTGATTTATGATTCAATGTCATAGATCCGCATACCTGAAATGAGAATTGGTAAAGGAATTAATGGGAACCCAGTAAAGTTTGAAGCAACTTAGAAATCCCAAACAAATATAAAACCCCCAAAACTCAAACAAACAAAAAACCCCAAACAAAACCCACCAAAACTCCAGATGCTCGAGTGGCCAGCACTAAGAGTTGTTAGGAATCCTGCAAGCCTTTCTGCAGATGGTTGTAATTCTTGCCCTGTTTGTACCAGTTGAAACTGTACGAGCCTTGTTCATTATACAAATGAGAGCTCTATGTGTTATTTTTTTCCTGTGTATCAGTGACATGTCTTTTGAGGTTTTGCTTGAAACAATTTAAATGTGAGAATATTTTCTTCAAGATGCACCTGCAGTTACATGCATTGCTTTATTCTGGTACAGGTGCTTTAGGCTTATTAGATGGTTGGCCAACCATCATGGCGACTGTTGTAAGTCGTAGTAGAACAGGACTGACAAGACCTCAGAGTTATTTGGCCCATATACCTGTTTTTTTCCTGACAAAAATTTATCAAGCCTGTTCCCACACTGAATGTTCCTACTGTATGTTGCTCTACAACTTGGATGTGCACTTCATTCTTCTTGAACTTAAAGAATATTTTCTAGTGTCTAGTCAGAATTTCTCTGGTGGAATTTGAGCTCATCGTTTCTTATCCTATTTATGTGAATATAAAGAATAGATACTTCTCTCTGTA
The DNA here is from genome assembly GCA_013399095.1 of Psophia crepitans. NCBI lineage: Eukaryota > Metazoa > Chordata > Aves > Gruiformes > Psophiidae > Psophia > Psophia crepitans. Next base: position 436,262 of record VWZZ01004208.1, on the reverse strand, counting down.
TTAATCTTCTGGGGACTGTTTCTTAGCTTACTTGCAGACTTCAAGCCTTATGAGTTACTTGAGAGGGCACAGTATCCAATTTTCTCCATTTCCAAAGTCCATGTGAGTTTCCTTCACTGCTGTTCATTTACTGTTTCCATGGTCTTGTTATATTCCGCAGCTTTCACACTGAGGGCTCATTGAAGAATTCAGTGTCCATGAACAAGCTGAAATGGTTTCTGGTTCACTTAAATTTCTTTCCACTTGCAACTGCTTAATTGCCTGTTAATCGTATTCCCCATGTCCTTCTGATGTGCACGTTAAATGTGAAATTTATGTAGATAAAAGCTGATTCTGTATGTTTTGCGGCATTTAAGAAAAGACAGTGCTGAAGTTTCTCGAGTCTCATTAAGTTTTTTGGGGAAAAAGACAGAAGCCGTAGGACTTGAAGGACTAATGTGTTAGGTAAGAAGAATGTAGAGATGAAGGTGATGATTCTGGTTTCATAGATGGATGAGAGCTTAAGGAACTCTGGAGAGCAATTGACTTTGTGCTTAGCCTCTAAAGAGAAGAAAATTGCATTGACTGAGACTAAAACTCCCTTGGGTTTCTCATTCAATTCCAACCGTGTACTCACTGGGCTAATAAACAGGGAAGAACTAATAAAAAAAAAAAGAATTAGGTTAAAGAGAGACTCTGTAGCTGGTAGCGCAGCTGCGGTTACATCCCTTCCTTGAGTCATAGATTGCTCTCAAGCAAAACCATTCACTATGGCTATTGAAAAGACAAAAGCTTCTACTTTTAATCGTTGCCTGCTGAAGGGATTGACCTTTGCCTGTGCTGAGACAGGAGGGCTGCAAAGAAAAATGCGGATGGGAAATTCATTTGCCTTCATTTTTAGGTTTGTTTCCTTCCTTGCTGCAGGCCATAGCTGCCAACAGGTTTCTCAGAGCCACTCAGATGGCTCTTCATGTCAACATATGTTTCAGATGGTGTCAGCAATTCTCCAGGTGCTGGGTTCTCTTGCTAAAGGCCTCTTCTGCCCTCTGTTAGCAGAACTGTATCTTCCCTACACATGCTCTGTAAAGAACGAGATCTGAGTTAATTTCTGGCTGTTTAGATTTATCCAGTTACGATGCTGATCCACTTTCTGCCCTTTGCTGAGTTCAAAATATCTATGGACGTAAAAACAAAGCCAACTTAAAACACTGGAAATTGTGTGCATATATCTAAGGGCAAAGCTCTGTGTATCTGTATTTTCTCTATTGATACATTAAATTGCATGACTAGGAATCTTTGTTTGTTTAGCTAGCTGTATTTTCCCATGCTGTGGTGTGATGGCAAAGCAAAATGCTTCTGTGTAAACAGAAACAAGTTCATTAAAATGGAAACCTTTAAGTTGGAATGGGTTTGAAGTCAGACTTCTAACTGCTGCGGTGCGTGTTTAGTACACCAATTCCTGGTGGTACGTGCAGCACACTTCATTCAGGTGGACAGCTTAAACTTTATTAGGTCTGGCAGTTCTTTATTTCACTGCTGATTAGATGACCTATGAGCAGTGTAGCATGTCACCCTTGCGTTGGAGAAGAATTGGCACTGCCTGTGGAGTTGGATTCAATTGTTGGGACGTATGAATGTCTGCTTCCAAATGCTTGACAGAGATTAATAAAGTGCAGAGTTTCTTAAAGAGAATCAATGACAAAATGACAGATGCTATTTTCTTTATCTTTTCTCTTGAGGGGTGGGGAAGAAAACTTGCATTTTCAAAGTAAAAAGTATTATGAAGAATTGTAGAGAGCTAACAAGGGATTGTGAAGATCAGGTGCATCTTGAGCTGTTGGGTGTGCTGGGTTACTGCTTCGAAAGGCACATTTCCTCTTGATGCTGAGAGCTCCATGAACATGAATTGAAGATGGGTTCATGAGTGTAATGCTTTATTTCTGCTTGTAAAACATTTTAAGTACCTGTGAGCACCATTCTATTAGGTTTTTCTGTTGATACAGTGCCTTAAAATGGTGATTTTAGGGGAAATATTTTATGTCAGCTCTAGGGAAGAATTAATGTAGTAAAGCTTCGTTTCTTCTCTGGCTTGTCCATGACCGAGCTCATACACATTTCTGGGGAATGTCCATTTGCCATAGATGTTATCTGCTAGCTGTGTATGAGTATCTTGAGAAGAAAATGGTCCCTACTCTTGAGTTTTAAAATATTGTTGAGACTTTTCTTTATTGGAAGGAATTGTTGCATTTTTTTCTGCTATTAATGCTAGTTGGTTGAAATAAAACTTAGAATCGTAATTAAATGTGTCACACTACTAACACATTGTTATATATAATTTATGTTTGTTGAAGAGTAGGCAGGATGTTGGGTTTTTTTCCCCCATTAACATTTCAATGCAAATTTGGATGTGATGTTGCTCTTGGGAAAATCTCTTCTTGTGGAAATGTGTCCTCAGATTAAAAACTATATGAGGAGGGAATGAAAGGCCCAGCATTTCAACAAAATATTTCCCCCCAGCTCCCGTGAAACCCCTGCTTGCTTTTCAAATACTGTTCCAGCTGTTTTAAAGTTTTAGACCTACAAGACAGTCATGCTATTCAGTGCTTTTACAGAGTAAAAAAAAATCCCAGCACCACCAAAAAATAGAAGCTATTGATATGTCAAAAAGTGTTAATGTAATCCACCTACGTGCATTTAATTTGGTCTGTTCAATTCTCCTCGTTTTTCTCCTACTCCCCCAACATTTTTGAAGAGTTACAGGGTATGTGGCCTCGTACATACTCCTTTGCAACTCAAGTCCTGATGTGGCTGAGGAAGAAGTGTATGGAAAGTGCATCTGTCTGAAATGGACCTGGTGTGCCATATTCCTATGGAGTTATATACTCCCCTAATAATGTTCACTTTAAACACAATTTCCCCGACAAGTATTTCTGATGTATAACATACGCTGAAGCCTCTCTAGTGAGCTAAGTTTCAGTACCCTTTTATTGAGACCAGCTGGCTTGTGAGAGAATTTTTTCAGACTTTAGTTTCAGAAATGATACCTGAAAAAGCGGTCCTGTATTTTCCTGTGCTATGGGCTTTGTGGTCATTTGATTCTTTCTCTGGTATCACCGAGTTCCTATTAAATTGGAGTTCAGGGTACCTAGATACAGAATCACAGAATGGTTTGGGTTGGAAGGGACCTCACAGGCCATCTAGTTCCAACACCCCTGCCACGGGCAGGGACACCCCCCACCAGCCCAGGTTGCCCAAAGCCCCATCCAACCTGGCCTTGAACATTTCCGGGGATGAGACAGGAGATCCAGGAAAAATCTGGTTTAAGTGCTTAATCTACACTAGCAAAGTTTCTTAAAAAAGATCTGCAAAAGCAGATCACATTCTGATTGGTGGGTGTATATAGAAAGCAAATGGAAGGAAACCCTTTTCATCACTTGCAGATAAATTCAGCTGCAACATGAAAATATACTGGTGGAGGGGGTGGGTGGGGAAGAGAATATATGTTGAGAAGTTGAAAGGCTATTAGGTAAAAGAAGTCACTCTAAAGAATGCAGTTCGTACGAGGCAAAGACAGTTTTGTGAGAAATTCACTCATTAGGTTACATGTTTAATTTCTTTTATCTATTTGGCACATATGGGTCTGTATAAGAAAACCCCCATATTTTATTATGGATTTTAACTGTTGGGTAAAAAAAGGATTATATTTCATTTGCGTCAACATACAAAATTGTTTCAGATTTTGCTAACAGCTCAACTCTCTACTGTAAAAGTTTCATCATCAAAATTTGCTGCATATATAAATAGGAAAGGCTTCTTTGGAAGAATGAAACTGAGTGATTAAATGAGAAATTGTGTTGCTTTTTTCTAATAATGGATTAAGAGAAAGGCTTCAGAAAATGAGGGGAAAAAATCAGGAGTTGACTCCCTTTATGAGAAGCTACCTTTCTAACCTTTATCTAGGTGGGTTTTTACATTTCCCTTTTGAAAACCACAAGTTCATTCACATCAAAATCTTTTTGTGAGAAGGTACCTGTTTCCACAGAGCTGTCATCAGAACAGGATGGGATTTCAAACCCAAGCTCTTCTGAGACGGACAGATGAGAGCAGATCAGTAATTAAGGTATCAGCTCGGATATTGCATGTTTACCTGAAGTCCTTGCTCTGACTCATTAGGGTGAAGGATTTGTGCAGTTTCACAAGAATCTCTCCACTGGAAGTACTACTCTAAGTACATCCACGCTTTTCTGCACACGGAAACCTGCCTGTCTGCAGCCCACTGGGTTGTGATGGTCTGTTCAGGGTGGTTGTGTTTGCTGCACAGACAGTTGCGTTTGGTCGGGGGGAAAGAACAGGTAGGGCCAGAGGAGCCGGGCTGCCTAAGCAAGCATTGCCGTATGAAGAAACGTTTGTCAGGCTGGGCCTTAAGTTCCAAACGTATTTCTTCTTGTAAGGAACCGAACCCAACACTGCTGCCCTGTGCAGTAACACATAGCTTCATGATCTTGGTCCCCTTTGCTTCTGAGCTCCTTAAAGGAAAGCAGCTGTCAGAGATGAATTGATGACTTTTCATCGGTGGCAAAATACTTTCTTTTTCTATCAATGTGAATTTTAATTTTAATGTGAATGTTGAAATCTTTTCTAGAAATATGTTTTCCACTTATGTTGTTTGTTGTTTGGGGTGGTTTTTTGGCCATTTGGTGTTTGGGGTTTTGTGGGGTTTTTTGTTTTGTTTTTGGTTTGTTGGTTTGTTGGGGTTTTTTTACTATTTAATGAGAGTCATTAGGGGAAATAAAAGCAATTTAGTTATTAACTAGAAATGTGAAAGGAAGAAAATCACAAAATGATGAAAAAAAAATGGTGTCAGCCCTGGACCTTTAAGAATAAAAACAACTTTGAGAGTTCCCAAGTGCTGTCACAAGGTTTTGCAATTTTGAAACATTTTTGCTTTTTACAAAAGTCGCGAGTCCCTCCTCTTATGACTTGTCCCAGTTTTTCCAGATTCTTTATGAAGCTCATTGAGGCCAAGGGATGAGTGATCTCATGAGAAGGTCATCCATCAACTTATTCTTCACTCTCTATAATTAAGCTAAGAGCACAGTGGGAGGCTCATCTTCATACGCTGACCTTCCTGCAAGAAGGGAGGTTATAAAATAGCAAACTGAAGTTTCTTTCCTAGCATAATCAAATCTCTGAGACTGGGCTTATGTGTGTGCAGCCTTTTTCACTTAAACAAAAATGAAAAAAATTAAAAAATCATACTTTTTGCTTATTTCTGCTGTTCTTACGTATCTGAATTTGAAGAAGCTGGATTTGTTAACTTTTAGGATCCTTCATAATTTAGCTTTTTTCTCAGGGTTTTGAACAGAAAGTGTGCTCACGATGTTGAGCGTTTCAGACTGAGTTTGCGCCGTGTAGTAACACCACTCCTTACGTTAATTGGATGCTCGTTGGCTGATGCACCTCACTACCTACTGTGTGTTCTGTGGCTGGCTCCAGTTCTCCGTTTCAGCTACGTAACTGTGCCTGGGGTCCCTGACCCTCACCTTACTGGTGCTGCGGTGGTGTACAGGAGTCTCATGCTATCTTGGTTTATCTACATTCTGAAATATAGTTGTCTGATGTTTGGCTTTTTTACGCTGTGGAGAGATGGAAAACTACCTCTAACAATTACCTTTCCTTGTTAAGATTTAGGGATACCAAGCTGTGGAGGATTTTTGTACAAGGTTATTTTTTGTGAGGTTATAACACACTTTAATAGGTTGCAATTGTTTTAACCAGAGGCTGTAAATATTGGAGAGAATTACATACGCTGTAACTTTTGCAGGTTGTTAAATAAAATTATAGGCGGAAGAGAGCGTAGGAGAATACTTTCAGGCGAGATGCACATTTTGGGTAGGCAGCCTAATGGGGGGACGGCACTGGGATACGTGGGTTAGCTGTTTTCTCAGCTGTGCAGCTGGCTTGCTGCGTGACCTTGTGAAGTATATTCCCAATTTTGTACCTCAGTTTCCTTCTCTGTCTGACCACTTCGTTTGCCCTCCAATTCCTCTATAGGGTTGAAATAATTCTAATGCTGCAGCTACAGTCGGTTGAGTTTTGCTGTGTTCTTGACATGCTGTCTTCTGTTAGCGTTTTCTGTGCCTAGCAGTTGTTGGTCAGGAAAAGGTATCTGGAAATCAGATATTTATTTTTTAAGACAAAAATGGTGCTAGGTGTGTCCCAATTTTCAAATTGTCTAGAGAACAGTCATTGCTTGTTTTTAACAAAGTTCTATATTTGACACCTAAGTGCCAAAATACATAGACAAACACCTATCAGGATTTCAAAACTCACCTTATATTTCAAAATTATCCCAGAAACTTTCTCTGTCTCCCTCTAGTTCTTTTCCCATTTAGTAACTCAAATTCTTGAATTCAGCTTGTTTAAGAAATTGACGCAAATTTTGAAGTGATGCTCTCTCTTTGAATTGTACTAAATTAATTGTATGCATCTCTGAGCACCTAAAATTACTTTTTAAAATCTGACCCAATGAAAACAGACTTCTGATGCAATAGTTCTGTATATCCAGGTGTTTTAGGAGTTCGAAAACAAACATTTGAAAACAAAATAATCAGTCAGCATATCTGTGCTCAATTAAATATGAAGCAGGAAGACTTTTTGTTCTTACAGAATGCTGTACAGACAGGAAATGGTTATTGATTGCCTGCACTGATTTCAGCCGTTACTTGTCACTGTATTGAAATGAGACAAAAGTGAAAGGAGCTAGAACGGATATTATGATACCAAATTACTTAGCTCTTTATCTATTTTAGACTTCATCAATCTTAATTACTGGGGGGAAAGATTTGTAAGTTTCATTCTTACTGAAAACCATTCTCTCCTCCAGTCTTTCTGAAAAAATCTGTTGGGCTTAAGCCTGCTACCTGCAGTTACAAGATTTTTTATTTTTTTATTTATTTTTTTTTAGCTGAAGACCAAACAGAAGGATGCAGGGCTATCCCAGACCCTTGCCTGGATGTCCAGATAAAGAGCAAAGATCCAGGTGCAGGGATACTTAGGTATGGGTGAAACATCTCCCCAGTTATTTCTCTGCCCTGGAAGACATTTCTTCTTCCTCTTGCCACAGCTCTTGCTCCTGTCTAGAGACTACTGGTGTTTTCATGATTTGTTCCTTAAATGTTAGAGTGTGGAATAATCTGACCATTTTCTTCTTATACACAGTTTCCCTAGTAGAACCAAATTCTGTCTCGCTTGTAGTTGGGGCTGATTCCTGCTCTAGTAATGAATGTGCCTAATTGGGAGGGACTAAGTTGTATGTTCTGGAAACACGTGCTCCTTTGATATATCCTCAACAGCCCTGTTTGGTCTTGTGCGCTGTTCTAGGTTCTTCTCGTGGTAGAAATTCACTAAGTGTATCATTACCACAAAATCCTATTCCAGAAGAAGTAAGAGTAGGAGGAAAGATGGCCTTAATTTCTCCCACCCACACTTGCCCTTTGGGGGAGAGAGGTGTGAAGTGGGAAGGAAATCAGGGCAAGAAGTTGAGGGGAAAGAATATACAGCAAAGCACTCTGAGGCCATAAAAAGGAACAAAAAGAAATTATGTAAAAATATATATTTAGCATGTTTCTTCTGAAATATTTTACTGAAATAAAATGTCAAAGAAGTAGACACTAGATAGATTCCAGAACACATCATGTGTTCCTTCCCGTTATTTGCCTACCCTCTTCTTTTCCTTTTTCTTTGAAAAAAGTCAGGTCCTGTATATAAATGTCTGGAACAGTTTTTATAATGAGAGTGGACAGCCTGATAGAAGATGCATTCCTTAGGGAATATCTGAATAGTTTTCCCTTGCAGCTGCTAGCAACATTTGTCACTCAGATGATAAAGCTGTTCAGTGACAGTTGATCAAGCATACTTGACACCATTTTAATAAACATTGCATATTTCCCCTATGTTGAAGTGGACTTCTTTTATCTGATGGGAGAGATATTTGTTCCAGACACAGGAAGGGCACCCGACAGTGGTGCCAATATGCCACTTAGAGTAATAGAGTGATGGACTACCAAGCTAGTCTGACTCACTTTGAGGAAGCCAAAGCACTTATTTCTCCAAGGGCTGGCTGCTTATTCATATAGATGAAGCATAAACAAAATACAAATGCAATAAAAAATGAAGAAATTAGTATACTAATGTTTTTATTAAATTTCTCACAGGATTTTGAAAAGAAAAATAAAAGACAAAAGAAAAAAAACTATGAAAATTGACATGGCTTTCTTGCCAAGTGGAATATTAATAAAAGAAGGTAAATAGCATTGAAATCAAGTTTTTATCCTCAAATCAAACCTCCAGAAATAGCATGTCCTTTATTTTGTGTATTATGCTTACTATGAGCATTAATTAGACAAAGCCCCATATGATTCCATATCAAGAAATTAAAATTTTTCAAATTCACACAAGAAACCTACTATCACTGTGCTAAGTATTTGCATGAATGGTGATTTATTTGACTTCTGCTGCTAGTGCTGATGTGCTGGCATTATGGAAACACAAGCTATCGCAAAACAAGACATGTCTGGTGGGTTTTTTTAATGCAGATAGTGTGCCCCAGCCCCACCTGTGGCCAGCTCTGCAGCAGAAGCCAGAGAGCTGAATCCTACATTACTTTTGGGTATAGCTGTGATTCTATGATTCGATACAGTAGGAATCCACAGGCAGTCTGGTTATCCATTATTCATCTGGAGGTGATACCTACCTTAAGAATCACAGAACGGTTTGGGTTGGAAGGGACCTCACAGCCCATCTAGTTCCCACCCCCTGCCATGGGCAGGGACACCCCCCACCAGCCCAGGCTGCCCAAAGCCCCATCCAACCTGGTCTTGGGCACTGCCAGGGATCCAGGGGCAGCCACAGCTTCTTGGGGCACCCTGTGCCAGGGCCCCAGCACCCTCACAGGGAAGGATTTCTCCCTAATGTCCAATCTAAATCCCCCCTCTTTCAGTTTAAACATGAGCTAACTCATTTGCTTCTGATTGTTAGAGTGCGCCCGTGGTGGAAACAGTATTTCCCCTTGGGTGTTAACAGGTTGGGAATTCACACCAGTGGAACTGCAGCCATCCTTACCTGGCTGTTTTATTCTAAAATTAAAAAAAATTCTAAAGAGATAGTCTAAAATTAAAAAAAAAATATGAAAATCTCTCCTTGGCGCTGAAAGGATTCATTCCAGCCCTGTTCTGGCATTTGTGTGGCAGTGTAGGAAGTCAGATCCGAGAACTGGTCTGTCTGAGAACCAGACTGACTGAAAAAAAAGAGATGGAAAAAAGTCCATTTTCTGTGGCAACAGAGATTCGTGTCAAATTAAAGTGACTAAGTAAAGATAGCTTGAGGAAGGAATTTAGCCTAATCTGTGGTATTTATTTGGTATGAGAAAATAGCTAATATCCTGATGACATAAGCAGGGCAAAGCCAGCATTCTAATCTCTATTATACCTGTGTAATAACACATACCATTAAATTTGATGGCTTTGCTTGGGATTTAGTATAGAATCGGATTCTAAATCTTCTGAAGAAAGACAAATAAACACAGTGTTTTATCTAGCATCTACAGAGCCAAGCTTGTTCTGCAGAACCTGGAGACCCACAGATCAAGTACGGTACAGCTGAGAAAAAGTAACTGGGTGCTGGGAGGTTGAATGTGGAAGAAATCAGGAGTAAATGCTTCAGGGAAAAGATGAGGATCACAGAATCATAGAATCACTAAGGTTGGAAGAGACCTCCAGGACTGTCCAGCTGTCTCCCTACCACCTATTCCCCACTAAACCATGTCCCTAAGTACCACATCCAACCTTTCCTTAAACACCCGCAGGGAGGGTGACTCCACCACCTCCCTGGGCAACCCGTTCCAATGCCCGACCACCCTTTCTGAGAAGAAATTTCTCCTCATCTCCAACCTGAACCTCCCCTGGCGCAACTTGCAGCCGTTCCCCCTTGTCCTGTCACTAGTTATCTGCGAGAAGAGGCCGACCCCCAGCTCACCACAGCTTCCTTTCAGGTAGTTGTAGAGGGCAACAAGGTCTGCCCTGAGCCTCCTCTTCTCCAGGCTAAACAAGCCCAGTTCCCTCAGCCGCTCCTCATAAGACCTGTGCTCCAGCCCCTTCACCAGTTTCGTTGCCCTTCTCTGGACATGCTCCAGGGCCTCGATGTCTTTCTTGTGGTGAGGGGCCCAAAACTGGACACAGCACTCGAGGTGCGGCCTCACCAGGGCTGAGTACAAGGGGACAATCACTGCCCTGGTCCTGCTGGCCACGCCATTCCTGATAGAAACCAGGATGTCCTTGGCCTTCTTGGCCACCTGGGCACACTGCTGGCTCATGTCCAGGTGCACATCGACCAACACCCCCAAGAATTTGGGGGAGAAGTTGGGGAAGAAACCCCAGTGGGATACGTAGGGTAAGAAGGGATTTTTGCTGAAGGTTGGGACTTTGAAAGTAGTTTCTCAACTACCACATGGCGCATACAATCTGTATTTCTCTGCAGACAATGCAGGAAAGTTGCAGGTAGTGTTTGAATATCTGGTGTTAAATTTGATCCATTATGTTTCTTCCTTCCTCAGAGCAGTGCATGTAGCTTGTCTGCTCACTGCAGCTTCCATGATGGGGTTTTGCTTCTTGTCCTGTAAACCAGTGATCACAAAAGTGGGCATTTAACTTTTCTGACCTAGTGGTATGGCCTCACCTTAAAGGTAGCTCTTAGTGGTTTGCAAAGGAAATAACCAAGTGGAGAAAGTGACGGTTTCAGAGCACTGATTGATGGAAAGAATGTAAGGTGGTGCCAACAAGATGTATGCATGGTTCCTAAGCAGATAAGGAGAAAGTAAGTCTGTCTGAGAATTCCTGCTGCTTTTTCTCAAGTTTTGGGTTGCTTTCCACAACTGATGAATAAACATAAAGTAAGGTACTGTGCCTCTTGGGTCTACCCATTTCTCTCCCATCAAGAGAATACAAGCTTGTCTATCATGCAGTCACCATGGTTTCAAGTCATGATGGCTAAATCCTCACAGCTAAAAATCCTTGACAAGCCTCTGACGCTATATTTAATCCGAGCTTTGTTTTAATCGTGGTTGTGTATTCTGTATTTCTGAGACATGGTTATAAATGTGAAGTAAGCTTCTCAAGAAGTCACTTCAAGGCTTTACAGGTTTTGGCAACTGATATGTGAAAAATATAACTTTGCAGTGAAGAGTGCAGCGTGCTGCATCTAAGCCTGAGGAGCGCTCTGGCATCATCGGTTGACTCCCATACTGGTGTTGCTGCAAGGGACCCTCGAATCAGAGCTGACAGCTTCCCTTGTGCATGTGTTTATGTGATAGGCACAGGAGGCTGCACTCTGCACTCGGATGTGACACCAGAGTAACTGAGACCAGAATTGAGTCCAGTCTGCTATAGCAAAACCAGCTGACATAGGTATGGCCTGTCATCCTCTTACAACATCAGACACTGAGGGAAAAAAGCAAGCTGGCTTTCAGTAACCTGAGTTACCAGATATATTTTTTTTTTGTTAGATTTTTGGATGAAATGTCATTTTTTGATTTATTTTTTCCCCCCAGAAGTTTCTCATAATTTAATGTTTTATTAAAAAGTAAATTTTCCCCTGCAAAACTGGAGAGGGATGGGGGCATGAGCATATACTGCAGATGGTCTAAGGAGAGTAACTGAATCAGCCAGAATCTAGAAAATACAGCTATGAAGTAATTATGAAATAAGCAAATCTGTATTTCACTATTACACTAACTATGGAGCGATGGAAGCTACCTACGGCGCTTGATGACTATTTGGATTATGATCAAATATAAGAATATGGATTCAGACCACCCTGCTAAACCCTGAGGTTTGGGTAGGTCAGGTACCTTGAGATGAGCCCTCAGACATTTGGATGTTCATCTGAACTGCAACAGGTTCCTAACTCTTTTGACATTCAAAGTCAGCAACACAAATCTAACACATTTCTAATAAGCAGCTAAGTCCAGAGGTAAAGGATTGCTCCAAAGGCTGAAAGTAAATCGTAATGTTTCCTTATGGCATAACTCCTATTAAGTTCCATCTTCTGATGCTGAAGTATGTAACGTCAACCATATTTTAAACACTTTGGGAGAAGGAGATGGTGCTCTTTAACACTATTTTTATAAAACCATGTGATGAGCAAGGAAGTTGCTTGAAAGTCAACATAGAGAATAATTGCCTAGGTGACTCTGAGAGCTGCCATTAAACAAAAGGATGAGCACAAACCGATAAACGGTCTGGACCCAGTTCCTTCCATGAATCGGTCTCCTTTTAAAGAAACTATTGATCTTTACCATCAGCCATGTAGACAATCAGTCATTGTTTGACAGCTATACATGCACACAAGCAGTAATCATATCGTGCATTCTGTTCCCCAGCAAAATGTTGATTTTCTTTTTTTTTTTTTACTTTGTTTAGAGAGTTTTCCAAAAATTATGTTTTTAAACAATTTTTCACCACACATGTATTTTATAGGGATCCTGTGTGAAGAGGACAAATATGTAGTGTTTTGGTTTGGTTTTTTTCTTTCCTTTAAAACTGTGAAATCTCAGGCCTCGCTGAGAGGCTAGTTTAAAAGAAACATTGATTTTTAGGAAGGTTATTGAAGCCTTATACGTTTAACTGCTTTATTTCCATTCAATTGTATTGAAATCACTGGTCTTAACAATTAGCCAAGTCAGTTATTTGCTTTTAAGAAAGACTTAAGCATTATCTGCTCTATTGTCCTTCACAAAACATCAATCTCATGTGTATCCTCACATTACGGGAGCAACAGACAATGAATTCTCCACTCAAATCATTTAAAGATGTTATAGTTGCCAAGTGTCCATTTAAAAAAAAAAATCCACTAGAAAAAGTCAAACACCAGGTTTATGGGTTGTGAATGTGGTTTCACTCAAATGTAATCACTTTAGTTTGGAATGTGTTACTCTTTGGCTGTCCGCAGGCAGACTGTAGTAGGATGCATCTAACGATAACTGGGGCAGCTTCTTTCTTATTAATGAATAAACTATCTCACGATACCATGACTGGTTATTATGCCTATCTCTACTGCAGTGCTTGTAACAGAACAGGCCCCCATGTATTCTTATGGTTTTAATTGGAAAATTGAAGAATTTTTTGGGTTGAAGTGCCTATGTATTTCTTGGATGCACTGGTAAGCTGTTATATACTTACTGCAGTTTATCCAACATGCAGGAGGAAAGTAATTATATGTGTTGTCTCCAAGTGACGTTGATTCAGGCAGGATTTGGAGCTTTGATTTTTGTCATTACAAGTATCTGACTTAACTCAGAGAAAAAGAAGTGATGAGAAAACATTCTGAAGAGAGCAGCATCTGGTTTAAGAGAACTGTCTTGGATCTCAAGAAAAAATGTTGTGAGGCCACTCTGTTTTCTATGGATTATCAATTATAGAGCAATAGTAGATTGAAAGGTTTCTTACATAGTTATTCACACTAAAATCTTGACCTCCTTTAAGTCAAAGATAAAACTGAAATTCCAAAATGGATGCCTTACAATAAAGCTATAGCTTTGTTCCATATGTTTTTTCCCCGTATTTCAAGATCTGTCTGGGTAAAAGTATTTCCTGTGATAAAATAGTTAGACCATAAAATAAAAATTCTTTCCTTTTGATAGGGCTTTTTTCTTTTTGAGTGAGATTTTGAATTTCTCCTTAAATTTGGAATTGCTTCAGAAGCACAGGGCATTTGTAATCTGTGTCGCATTATCACACTGAGGCTTCTGAATAGATCACTGACCTGGACTTTCCCAAGAGCTATAAGCATATTTTTATCCCTTATGTGTAAGAAGCACATCAGATAGAATCAAGAAAACTGTTGAAAGAAGTTTAAGATTAATTTTGCAGCGCTGTCAATATTAAAGCAGCGCAATGTTAAAGCAATCCTCCCGGTATTGGAATGTGCTGACTAACATCTATAACTTTTAGTACTTTTGAAGCTTTAAGATAACAAAAGAAGTACATTCCCTAAACCTAATCTGGGAGAAATGTAAAATTTGATCATCAGACACTGTTTCTGGGAAAAACACAAACCCCCAATAGCAAGATCATTCATGGGAGGGGATGAAGTATAACAAATAAGTGTTCGTCTTGCAGCACTATTGTGGGCTTCTCTCTGAAGGTGTGTTTTGTATGTATAGTTTTATCTGTTTATTTTTGTGTTTCTCTAAACAACTGTCAAGGAAAGATCCACATCAATAAATATACAGTCAATACTGACCTTGGGTCACCTAGCTTCAATAAGGCAGCCCGCTGCAAACTATTCTAATTGAACTCTCAGCACCCAAACTGTGCTGGTAAGATTGGTGTTGCCTTCTGTTCAAGGGCAGTAAATCATCTGGGTGAAATCTCAGCTCATTTAAACAAAGTCATGTATAGGATTGAGTTCTATTTTCTGGGGAAAAAAAAGGGGTTAATCGATAAAAGTGGACTTAAAGCCAGAAGGATTGGTCTTTGGGCTGCAAAATAACTTTTCACAGTAAAATGTTAGGAAAGGAAAAATACAGGGTAAATTTCTGAGGGAAGTTCTGATCAGGTGTGTTATTTACCCCCAGCAAATATACCAAAGACATAACAGAATGTTACTTTCAGAAAGCACTCCAAGGTGGTGACACATTTTATTTTGCATTTTTCCTATTAGAAACATCTCTTTTTAAAAAAAAAATAATTTAAATAAAATACGTTAGGGTGTTTGGTCTTGTGGCATTCCAGTAAAGGGGCCAGACCTTGTAACACAGGAATGGGAAAGGCTAGGCTCTAGAAATGGTGCTGTGTTAGAGCTGATCTTCAGATTTGGTCCAAGAGGAGACCAGATAATCCAGAAGAGGGTGAAACATTTCTTTCTGCACTTAGCTAAAGAAGAGGCTCAAACCCATGACTGCAGTGTCTGTCTGACTCTTTTGTTATAGAAAGTTGTTCTTCTCCTGGACCTTTCTTGCTGTATAATTCAAAATTGATCGAAGCAAAAGTAACGGACAGGGAAGGCCATAAATCTCAACCCTCTGTAGGAGAACATGACCATATTTTTAAGAAAGACAAACAAGAAAATGTCGAGACCGTACCCTGATGTGCTGTGGTGAGGGCAGGAGTGCTCACACCCAGGTACCCCGGTGCAGAACACAGGATGGGAAATGGCTGTTCCTGTCAGACTGTTCCACGACCTGATATGTGGAGCCCCTGTCCCCGTGCTTTGCGAAAAGGCTGTGATTTAGGAATGTAATAGGTAAAATTGCACGTTCTGAAATCAATAATTCTGAAGCACTTTAGGACACCGACATAGGGACCTGTGTTCCTGACCAAACAAGAACGTTGGGATGCTCTAGTATAGTGGAAAACATCTTACTTGGCTCAGTGCAGTTTTTGTTTATTTTCTATAAATGCACAGCAACAAATGAAATGTATAATAAACCTTAATTTTGGGTATTTCAGACAACATTAGTGTCAAGTTTTTTGTATTATATCTAGGATTCAAGGGTATGCACTGAGTTTTTTTGACCAGAAGTTCCTCCACGATAAAATAATGAGCTGTGCAGCTTGAAACAACCCCAGTTGTCCTGCTGTCACCGGAGATGAGGTCTGTGTAAACATGAATATCTAAATCATAGAATCATAGAATGGTTTAGGTTGGAAGAGACCACAAGGATCATCTAATTCCAACCCCCTGCCATGGGCAGGGACACCCTCCACTAGACCAGATTGCCCAAAGCCCCATCCAACCTGGCCTTTAACACTGCCAGGGATGGGACATCCACAACTCTGGGCAACCTGTTCCAGTGCCTCACCACCCTCATAGTAAGGAATTTCTTTCTAACGTCCAATCTAAATCCCTCCTCTTCTAGTCTAAACCCATCCCCCTTGTCCTGTCCCTCCCTGCCCTGGAACCAGCCCCTCTCCAGCTTTCCTGGAGCCCCTTCAGGGACTGGAAGGCCACAATTAGGTCTCCCTGGAGCCTTCTCTTCTCCAGGCTGAACAACCCCAACTCCCTCAACCTGTCCTCATAGGAGAGGTGCAGCTATAATAGCATGTTTCAAATAAGTAATAATATCAAACCAGTTTTCATTTCTATATTTATTTTAATAAAAATGCGAGGAAAACTTCTGCTCTGGTGTCACATTTTCATCCCAGAACAGCAGGAGCTGAGCAAGATAGATGGTTTCTTGTGAGAGCAAACAAACTAGTTGCTACTCACAAATAGAAAACAATGATGTAACGGCCAAGAGAAATAAAACTTGCGTTATCACTGAAACTTTAATATGTACAACTAGTCCTCCATTACAGTCTCTTGAAAGAAATATTGTCGTTACTGAAAAAATATTTTCTTGAGGATTTTGACTCTTTGATTTAATATTTGGATAAAGGTTGGATCTGATAATTAGGGATATGGTTTAGTGGGTAATAGGTGGTAGGGGTATGGTTGGACTAGGTCTCTTCCAACCTTTATGATTCTATGATTTCAACTACTACCTTAAAAGCTATGGAAGATTCGCACAGTAATTTCCATTATGCATTGTATTGATGAGCTATAACAGTGTAGGGTATGCTTATGTTCTGTGAGATGGAGACTATTTTATAAATGCCAATGGTCTAACATGATAAAATATTAACTTTAGCACGTACGGTAATACATAATTTATTTATTAAATGTATTATTAATGTATTTAATACATTATTAAATATATTAAAATGCATTAACCAGGATAACAATAACTTTCAGCAGTTCTTCCTATTTCTTATTACTTAAAACTCTGTGTCACCCTATTAATTTTGATTAGATGTCATCTATGGGTGTCTGTACAAGCAGATATGTGTGAAGGAAATCACTTTTGAAGACAGAAATAGCTCTTACTTAAATATAGATTGTTTGGCTATTCTTTGATACCGTGTACTGTGTAAGTACTGTTCTTCTGAAGTCCTCAAAGGCATCTATCACAAGTAGTCCAGGACTTGAGCCTGGCTTAGTAGTCTTCCCTGGAATCAAGCTTAGTTAAGTGGTTTGTACCAAGTCTGAAACAATTTCCATCATCGCCAGTGGGGATACAGGTGACCTGTATACTTAACACATACATACTCCATACTGGAGCCTTGGTGGAGGTGTATGCGTGTCTCCACCCAGAACCTGGACTCACACATTACATCACATTTTTACTCCTATTCTCTGTAAGCTACACAGATGAATAGCAAACTGACATTTCTCAGCTCCTGGTAATTGTAGAGCTGGATGTTTCTGCACTGTGTTTTGGGCAAACGTTTTGTTCGGTGAGGATGTGTTTTCATTTCTCCCAGTAGAAACTGGACTATTGTAAGAGGAATAAAATATTTTCTGGGCTACTCTTTCAAAACAGAGAATAGAATCAAAGAATCATAGAACGGTTTGGGTTGGAAGGGACCTCACAGCCCATCTAGTTCCCACCCCCTGCCGTGGGCAGGGACACCCCCCACCAGCCCAGACTGCCCAAAGCCCCATCCAACCTGGCCTTGGGCACTGCCAGGGATCCAGGGGCAGCCACAGCTTCTCGGGGCACCCTGTGCCAGGGCCTCAGCACCCTCACAGGGAAGGATTTCTTCCTCATATCTCATCTAAATCTCCCCTTTTTTTAGTTTAAACCCATTCCCCTTTGTCATGTAACTCCCTGTCCTTGTAAACAGTTCCTCTCCTTCTTTCCTGTACATCTAAGCAAAGGTGTGGTGTGCCCTGCTAAAATCTTTCTCCTAGCCATAGAGGTTTAACCTTCATATCCCTAGACAGTGCTGAGATATCTTGTGATGTGTTTTGTATTGTGTGTTCTCTGACTCGTCGGTTAATATTGTTACAATTCCTATAAAAATGTGTAAATATCAATGAAAGCCTGTGTTAGGGTCTGTTTGGGCTGTCTTCCAACTTTTATGTCCAACTGGCAATAGAACAATGTCTGCCCTTTTGGATGAATCAATATTTAAGTTTCTTATGCAAACTGGAAAATTTTCAACAAGCAAATAAACTTTTAATTCCAAGGCAGAGGAGGGATCTGCAGGCTGTCAGAGAATGAATGCCTTTAACCACAAGTGGGAATAAGCCTGCTATTATCTGCTGTACCCTACCCCAGTACTTCTCACATCTTTCCTTCAGCTACTGAGCCAACAGACCAGAAAAGCTGAAGGCTCCTGCAGTCTTCGGTATTGGCACAAATATCGTAAGGTAGTATTTTATTTTTTTTTCTGGAATTTTGCTCTGCTTTTTTCCTTCTTTGCCCTGCCGCTGGCATTGCTCAGGGTTAATTGTGATCTGCATTTTGAGTAGTTCTGGGAGGTGGAAAAGTGGCCAAATCCATTCCTAAGTGACTGCTTTGAAATGTTGTCTCCTTTTTTAAATTTTATATTAAAAAAACCCCAACAAACAACAGAACCAAAACAAAAAAACAACAAACCAAAACATGTTTATAGCTTCTTCTACCTTCAAGAATTCCTAAGCAACGTGGCTTCTTGACAGATGGTTAACAAGAATTCAGCTTGTATACTCAAATAAGACAATTTTAAAATCACATCTTCGTTTCCTATAAAGAAATTATTTTTCAGGCCTATTTTGACACTGCTTATCTTTGATTTTGCCAGCTACCTGCAGCAGCTCAATGGCTAGTGTCTACGACAGAACCAGTATTTCTGTGCCATCACAACCGTTCCTCACTTACTAGAGCAGTATGAATGAAAAACAGACGAACAATAACAGGCCTATTACGTTATACCCACGCACCCAGTGAAATCTTTAACTTTGGTTGGTCAAGATTCTTCTCGCGTGTTTTGAGTGTTGTCCTCTGGTATACTGCTTCATACGGATGTGAGACGTTGGTTACTCGGTGTCAGAGTAGTACAGGAGGCTTATGTTGTCTTTTTCCCAGCTGGAATAATTAAGTTTTCTGCAAAGCAGTACTACAGAGTAAATTATTTTCTGTTTTTAAAGTGTTAGGAAAGCGCTGCATTACCCCCAGTGAGGGCCACATGAGCAGTTTGACATAAGTCCTAAAATGCTTTGTAGAATTTTAAGTACTTTTAAAGATAATCAAGCTTGCTAGAAGCTTGCCAATTTTTAGCCCCCTTTTTTAATTTTTTTAATTATAGCAAGTGGAGAATTGGTCACAGAGTGGAGAATAGTCCTACAATTGTATCAGGCTGGTTCATGTCACTTGCATCCCTGTCAGATGGAGGCCAGATGCCAACATCTTAGAATCACACGTGTGGAATTGGAAAATATAGATAAGTCTGTGGTGTCTCCGCTGATAATTAGGTTGGAATGGGCAAATATTCTCTGAGCAACAAACTAACGAGGCTGTTTCCTACAGATTTGTGCCATGTGAAAGCTTTCCCAGCTTTCACGGAGCCTCAGGCACATGAATAATATATGTGGTTGTACCACAGGGTCTCCCTTGGTATTCTGTTAGGGGCAGTTAGAAAAGCTCTCTTCGTATCCATCTCTCATGTTGGGATGTAGTTATCTTTGAGACACCCTACCTTTCTACCACACTGATTTAAAATCAGTCAGTGTATTCAGAAATTGGTGGCAAAGGGGATTTATAGACTCGTACACAAACCCTAACGCAGAAAGAATGTGTAAACAGTGTGTCCTTAGCAAACGAGACTAAAAATTTAGTGCAGCTATGAAAAATGGTTATTTCTTTTATACTTGATGGGTTCTATTTCTACTCTTACTCCAATTATGTAAAGTAAATGGCTGGTTTATCTGCTGTTCTGTATCCTGCTGTTACCTTAGGAAGGATTGGATTCACTGTGAAAATCATCTCCCAAAACAAAGTGTTGAAATGCTTGAGAGCGGGAGCTCTGCACTCCCAGCAGTGCCTGCAAGTGGTCTCTGGAGGCCAGCTTGCAGGATGTTAAGCCGTGATAGCATGACTGGAGAGGTGCAGTGAACTGTCTGTCTAAGTTTTCAAGTTCCTCCTAGTGTTTTCCCTGAAATAAAAACTTACCTACAAAGTTTTCTTCCTTCTTTGTTGGCTTACGACAATCAAATCCCTCCACTACTTCAGAACCGTTCCTACCCCCACACCAGCCCTCTTATGAGGATCCTACAGAATAACCTCCAGAAGCAGCCGCGCTCTGCTGTTTGCCTTCTGATGCCATCTGCTTGATGGGGAGAGTTGAATCTATCATTTTCCTGTGCTCATTTAGAGAGAGCTATTTCACATGTCATTAACGAATGCTCTTGTCCAGAGCTCTAGGCATTAAAGATAGTTATCCATGTACTTTCTGCATATCCAGACCAAGCATAGTTAGGCTTTGAATTTCTTGCCATAACTACATGAACTACCATACTTACCTTTCAGTTGTGTCACTGTGACACCATGGAGCATCTGACCCTCTGTCTGAGCTGTTAAGTGGACTGTAGATATCTTTGGTTCTAAGGAATTATAATTAGAGGAATAAGCACCTGCAAAAATACCTTTATATATGCCGCTGAGAATGCGTATTGTTTTACTCTTTGTATCAACTATATCATGTTTTATTTTTGTACCACTATTACTTTGGTAATATAATTGCATTCTATGAATCTTCACTCTACGTTATTATTAATGGCTATCATATTGGCAAGTTAATTTGGATACAGTTATTTCCTCCTCCTAACACAAACAAGATTTGATTAATAAGAAACATTAGGAATGTATAATGTGCCCATTATTACAGTTGTGTATTAGCCAGTGTGTATTGATGTCTGGAAGTGGCATTGTTTGTTTTCGCTCATGCATGCATTTGTTTAACTTGCATTCAGCATTTTAAATAACAGAAAATTGCTAAAGCAAGTAGGGAAGCAACAGTAAAAGAAAAAAAAAAAAGCGTTTAGAGCTGGTGATTAAACCATGTGAATCTGTTCGACTCCAAAGTATGTGCCATAAGTATGGATTCCACGAGAAAGCCCAGTTATTTCCATGATGTTTTGGAAGTTTAATGCTGTTCCTTTTCTGACTTTGCACCAGTGTCAGCAATGGAATATTGATGTGCTAATGCTAACACTTGCTGATGCCTCCAGATTTGAAAAGGTATCAATGAGTGATTCGTAAAAGTACATAAATAGTTGTCCTGCCTGCTTATGGAAAGCTGGAATTACGAGAAATAAATGGATTATGTATATCAAAGAGAGTGCTTGGAGTTGAAGCTGTAATCTGTTGCCAGTTCAACCCACCCCTCTACCTTTATAGCTTTTGAACACAGTTAAATCATACTGCACTATTTTAAAGTGTGGTCTCTGACCAACTTTTTTTTCTTCCCCTCTCCCTCACTCAAGATGTCTGGTTTTGATTTGTGGGAGAAGGTAAAATAGGAAGAGTTCCTCCTGTGGAAATACTCTCAGCAGTTTTTTTGAACAGCAATAGGAAAGCTGCTAAGTTTGAAATTGGGCATAAAAATTGTCTGTATGTTTTGGAGGAAGAGAAGGTAAGAATAGGCACTTGTGACATCCCTTTCCAGTGTTCCTGGTTGTAATCTTCAATAATTTTAGGAGAGTCTGATGAGGACCTGACCCTTTACAGCATCATTACATGCTCTCTCGCAGCAGGCACTGGACAAACCATGCATAAACACCAGGCAAAATAAAAAATTGTGATTCTGTGATTGTGAGCAATGAAAAGTGGCATGGATTCAAGGGAATGCCACATCCCTGTAAATTTTATGTACACCACACATATATCTCTTTCTGTTGTGAATATAAGGATATTGCAATATACGCTGCTAGGCACCTATCAGTAGCTAAATTGAGTGAAAACTTACTGCTACCTGTTCATAGAAAAGTCCAGGTAAAGATAATAAGGGTTGAGGGAATTCTAGAACTGGAAAATCAGAGCAATATAATCTAGAGGATTATGCAATCCAATGTACATTGTAAGGACAAGTGAGCTCTGCACCCATAATCCTGTAGATATCACAAGCTCTGCAACATCCACTCAGTACATGCATCAAAAAGAAACAAAGCTGCTGTATGGGTAAGGGCAAAGATCCAATTCTGCCTTTGCACAATTCTAACCTTTGTTTGTAAAAGCAAAACTTAAGCCTTTCCTTCTTTAAGGCCTTCAGAAGGTCTCAGCTGAAATGTAGCCATCGTTGGGATATTCTGTTCAAACCAATTAAGTATTTACTTTTGCAGTTAGTTTTGTTTATCACACTGAGACACACACCTCCTTCCTTTCAACATCCTTCTTCTGATATTTGTTGGTCCACGTACTGCTATCATTCTGAGTCTTTGTACTTCAGACCCAGCTACATTTTTAGCCAGACCTGTTCCTCGGGTAATGCAGTGCTGTGGGTTTCAAGGACACCATCTCCACTGTTCTTGGAGAGGTACAAGCTAATGTATACCTCAGCACAGTGTGTTACAAATCTGTTGATGTGTGATCTGTAGGGTGGCAAAAGTTGGCTGCCATCGACCTCCCTTCCACTTGAAATTCTTGAACATGATGCTTTAACTGAAGGGTTTGTTGGTTTTGTGGGTTTTTTGGGTATTTTTTTTTCTTTTGCATACTTTTAAGCGAAACACCTTGAAATTTCTGTGAAAAAGAGGATCTCAAAATCAGAAATTATCTGAAACCAGACTTTGAGGCATTTAAAAGCATTGCTTAGAAAAATTGTCATCTTTACTTCTTACCCTCTCTGTCCCACAGCTGGCATATGCCAGCACTGTCAGAGTTTCCCACAAAACGCAGCAACATGAGGACCAGAGATCCCTGTTCAGTGGCACCTTCCAGAGTCTAGGCGTTCCCTTCAGTATGTTCTCTGCAGCACCAGGGTGTGAATAGAATCGAATGTGCAGAGAAGAGTGGTAATACATATGTATGTTCTAGGCAGCGCATGAATTCATGATGCATTAAGGAGAATTACAGAGACATATAAAGGATCAGTTTCCTTGGTGTCTTCTGCTTATTTTGTTCAGTTCCCACTCCCCCCCCCACCAAAAAAAAAAAAAGAAACAAAACCAAACAAAACCAAGATGATGTTTGTCTGTGTTAATAGCCCAGTGACTGCTTACGGATGCTTTGTGAGACTCAAACAGGTTGACGAGTTTGGCCCTTTAGGTGCCTAGAGATGTGCTGGGTGTATTTTTCTATGTGATAGTAAATTGTTATTCATCACAAGTCAAAAGATATTTTTAAGCAAAGAAAATGCTTTCCACCTATGCCTGCTTCCCCGTAATGATGGATGATACGAATGCCCATTTTGAGCTCGTGAATCTTCTGTTACTAAACTCAAGAGCGCTTGACACTTCCTCCTGCTCCTCTCCCTTTCAGATGCAAGTCAAGTGGATATGACATTTTCCTGAAAAGCAGGGGGGGTGATTTGAATCCTGTTAGGTGAGGAGGGAGCTGAACTCCTCTCTTGGCTCTTCTTCCCGCCACCCCCACCACCCCCAGTGGTTTTGTAGAGGACTCTGAGATCGCCAGTTGGGTCTGCCCCTGTAGCAACTTACAGAAACCCTTCTGTGCCCTGAAAAGTACCTAGAGTAGCTAGGTGCTGCTCTGCTCGGTACCGCCAGGGCTTGAACTATTCTCAGCACTCCCAAAGGAGATCCAGTGGAGGAGGGAAAGATAGGTAGGAATAGGAGGTGGAGAGCAGAGAGAGATCACACTCAGAATTCTAATCAGTGCGGTTCCTAATCCAGGTTACCACATAGCTAGTTGCGTGAGTGTTTATGCTGAGACAGTGGAGAGATGATGTAGGAAAAAATAATGACAATGAGATGTTTTTCAGCCCATGCCAGGTTCAAGAGCTGTGAAAATGTGACCCACCCTTGCCAGAAAGGCAGCATGTATTGCCATTCCCTCCCCAGTCCACTGCTGTCTTGCAGCGTCTTCAAACCCTGATCCTTGTCTTTTAGAAGGTACCACTAACTCTGAAGGAAGTAAATGCTTGTACTGTAACACAGAGTCCTGGCTGTTCAATGCACAGCTTTGAGAAGTACAGTGCATCATGAATAAAGAAGTTGGAGGATTTATTCTAAAAGTTACAGCACACGGCTAATCCATTTCACCACTGATGATATCCGTGAATGTGTTTGTCTGTTTTGGCTAATCTGAGTAGGCATTTGTATTATGAGCATCACTGTGCTGTCTCAGTGCTTCCATATCTGTTGTATATTAGGGAAGAAACATCTCTAATTTAATTAGTTCAATTTACGGCATGAATGAGTTTAGGATTTATTATACGATGGATGTTTATTTAAGAGAGACTTAATTATTCATTTCTACATTTGGGTAAAAATAACATAGCCTCAACAGAAGTACATTCCTCTTAAGTTTATAGGTATTAGTTTCTTCCACTGAGCTGTAAAAAAAGTCTGATGAAAGAAAAATCTAATGCAGACACAGTAAATTACTCAGCTCCCACCTCACACTGAGATTGAGCTCAGAAATGATTAATGTGCTATAGATTTCTATAGCAGGTCAGAAGAAGCAAAGAAAATGATCCACTCGTTCTCACCAGGACACAGCAGCTCTGCTGTTTAATATGTTCATCCATGCTTTGGCTGTCTGAAGGATACAAAACAAGAAGCCAAAAAGGCATTTATCTTTATTCTGTGTAAGGAAGGGAGAGGATGACAATTAAATTACATAATGGAAAGACTAAACCTCTGCAATTTGTATTTGATCTAAAAGCAATTATTATCTAAGAAAAATGGATCAAACTCTACTTTTGGTGGTGGTGTTACTATCCTGTAGTGTTAACTAGGCAGCAGGAGAGCAACTGAAGAACGTTTCTCAGTGTCTCTTTCATTGGGTTATAGAACACAATGTTATTGATTAAGGAAAAATTATGAGAATTAAATGGGTGGTCATCAGAGCGAAGAGACTCTTTTCTGTTTCTTCCACACTTCTATTCACGATCTCTTTCTCCTGCTGTCTCAGATGTGTTGTGACAGCATTTTCCATAAGAAGTTGCTTAGATAGCCTGGATTTTGAAGCAGAACTAGCTTTTCACTTCTACATTAACATGCTTCACTTCAGGACATACCTGGGACATAGCCTGTGATGGGAGAACTGGAAGTGTGCTCGTGCCCGTGTGGTGGTCCTTGTGCAGCTTCAGTTTCTGTTGTGGATTTTTGTCTTCTACAAAGTGGTTGTCCCCAGGAGAAGTTAATGTGCTGTAAGGTTGCGTGGGAATGAACAACAGCTTATTCTGGGGATATGCTCGTTGCGCTCACAAAACCTATGAGGTTGGTTATTCTGATAAGAACAGCTGGATGGGTTTTCCTGAGGAATTAGTTGTGTTGTACACAGACAGCACACCGATTCCTTGGCAGATAGCCCCAACGGAAATGTGCTTTTGAAATTATTTGAAGAAACAATAACTGATCTTTCCTCAAAATACCCAAGTTTTATTTCTCAAGCCAAGATAGGCTAGGCTGCTATCTAGGTGGTCATTAATCATGCAGGTTTGTTGGAATGCTTTAGAGTTTATGTCGGTCACTGCCCGTTGAGCATGATTTTCTATTAGTAACAATACTGCTCCTCATGCCCAACCTGAATCAGGGGTGAGCAAAAAGCTAAAAGTAAAGCAAAGCAGTGTGTGAAGCATAACAGAACTCAAGTACAAGGAAAACTGATGTAGACTCAACTTGAAAACCATTGCAAAGAGAATGGAGAGCCCATTTGGAAAAGCTATTTACGAACAGCCCAGTTTCTCACACATTCCAGCCCAGTCAGCAGCTAGGCTACAGCAAAGCAGTGAATCGTCAGAGCTTCTGTGCTGTGTATTCACGTCTGTGCTCAAGAGAGGCTGCCAACATCAATATTGATTGTGCTGTTGTATTGGGTTGAAAGCCAACCGTATCCTGGGCTGCATCAAACCCATTGTGGCCAGCAGGGCGAGGGAGGGGATTCTGTCCCTCTGCTCCGCTCTGCTGAGACCCAGGTCTGGGATCCCCAGTACAGGAGGGACATGGAGCTGCTGGAGCAAGTCCAGAGGAGTCCACAGAGATGATCGCAGGGCTGGAGCACCTCTGCTATGCAGACAGGCCTGAGAGAGTTGGGCTTGTTCAGCCTGGAGAAGAGAAGGCTCCAGGGAGATCTTTGGCCTTCCAGTACCTAAAGCGGCCTGTGAGAAAGTTGGAGAGGGACTATTAACAAGGACATGTGGCAACAGGACAAGGGGGAATGGCTTTAAACTAAAAGAGGGTAGATTTAGTATAGATATAAAGGAAAAAATCCTTCCCTGTGAGGGTGCTGAGGCCCTGGCACAGGGTGCCCCAAGAAGCTGTGGCTGCCCCTGGATCCCTGGCAGTGTCCAAGGCCAGGTTGGATGGGGCTTTGGGCAGCCTGGGCTGGTGGGGGGTGTCCCTGCCCATGGCAGGGGGTTGGAACTAGATGAACTTTGAGGTCTCTTCCAACCCAAACCCTTCTATGATTCTCTGATTTTATGATAATCTTTCAGACAAGTTTTTACCAGGGGGGTAACTGCTACCTTCCTTTTTCAAATACACAAGTGTCGTAACAGAGCCTTACAACTTTATTTTAAAGTCACAGACTGTAGTGTTCGTGCATAATGAGACACACAGTCATTTTGAAAATAATTTTAAAAGGTCAATTTTTCCCTTTTTATGCGTGAGAAATGTGCCAGCTTTTTCAGTCCTCAGAGATTCATAGACTTCACAGTCCCAGTGGTCTGTTATAATACTTCAGTCTGATTTCCTACATTACCCTTTGACAGGAGGAGCTGAATTATTCAATAACTTTTCTGATGTCATTACATACTTATTTCTTTATTTATATTGCAATTTTATTGGACATCCCAAATCAGGAGTGGAGTTTCCCCATGCCAGACAAAAAAACCCAAGAAAACCAAACCAGAACGCCCAAGGTTCAGTATGAATCTCTGTTTCTAGTATGATCATTACTTTATCCATCAAATGAGCAGTCAGTGTTTTGGATTCAACCCTGTGGCTTTTTATTGTGGCTCACACAGCTGCTGTATCGTTTTTGTTTCCCAAGATCATATTCTGGTTTTCAAGATGTTTTCTTATGATTCACTTTGTGTCTGCTTTTGAGTTTGAATTGGTTTATATCAAATTGTCCACATTCTTTTAATGTAGGGTAACCCAAATCCAATTGAAATTACTGTAATTTCCCATGGCTTGTCATTTGAACTTTAATTCCCATCATCACAGTAGCTGAAGTCTACTTCTGACTTTATTTGGAAAGACTTTATGACTATCTGACTTCCTTCTGTTTCCTACGTTCTAGCACTACTCCCTACTTTATTTTTTTCCTTTCAGAATAGAAGTTATTTCTTTACTTCATGCATTGCTTTTGACATCGCAGAAATTTCACGATCTTCTGTAACCTAAAAGATTAATAATATTTCTGCCTACTATTAATAATAAAACAAGGCAACTGAGCGCAACTGTCTTCAGTCTTCCACAGAAGCGTGCAAAGCTACGTGTCTCTATTTCCCCACAGTGTTCCATCCTGTTTAACTGTTTCTAGATTTGTGCCATATTCCACCTTTCTGCTTCCAGTTTTATAATTAGGGCTGCCTTAATCTGTGCCTAACCTGTATGCCAGAGTATAACATTTCTGTCCTGTGTGTGTATGTAAGAGAGGGAAGCAACGCTGCAATCTGTTCACTGGCATTTCTTACAGTCATAGTAAAAGAAGGCGTCACCAGACTTCAGTGAAGTCCTGTTTTATCAGAGTGTATGTAAGAAAATAGTAAAGTTATTGGCAGAATAGCTCTGTATTTTTAAGTACGTAACTCAAAACAAAAAAAAGAAAGAAAAGGCTGGGTGTAAGGTATAACATTTGGGAGAGGAAGGTCTGGATTTTTTTTTCTTTTGTCTTTTTTATGTGTGTGTGTCTCTTTTTTCCCCTTTTATGCTAAAAAAAGATGTGAACATTTCCCTAAGAAATGTTTTTTGCACCAATTTGTGGTGAACTCAACATCTCAGAGTCGGACTGTAAGTTTGTAGAAATATATATTCACACTGTCCTCTCCTGGTTTATTTATTTAAAAAAAATAACTCTTTTCATGCTTTTGGTAGGTTAGCCATCGTCAGAAAACATCTCTGATGTTGTTTGATCAAGAGTATATGCTCCAGAGGAAAGGGAACCTGATGCTGTGGCATTATTTTTCTTTGTTGGGACGTACATGCCTTAGTTGTTATTAGATGTGATACCCAGGTCTATGTTAGGATTTAGTCACTCGCTTTGCCATACCAGATGATAAAGTCAAATGAATATATTAGAAAGGTTCTTTCTCTTCATTTTTTACTTCCCTTTTTTCCTGCGCTCCTCTCAGGTAGCAGGCAGCTAACAATTTAAATGAGTTGAGTTTATGGATGGCTGCAGAAGCTGTCTTCATTCACACCCTGTATATATCCATCAGCCACTCTGCAGCATTTTACTGCAGCAGCGGGGGAGCAGCTGATCAGGCCCATCCCGGTGGAATGCTGCGTCGGGATGGGGAGGACTGCGCTCCCGATTCGGGAGGGCTTGGAAATGCGCTGGAACGAGGCGGTGGTTTGGAATGCAAGCACTCAGAGACATATTAAATGAGTAACCATCCCCAGCAAACACGTATATTAAAACCCTGGGAGGTTTAATAATGAAACTAAATGTACTTTCCTACTTTTTGGTTGTTCTGGTGTGTTTTAGGGACAAAAATTAAGTACCCATTAAAAAATGTGTTGACTGTACCTACTGTAATCAGACTTTCCTTACATCACAGCAGCTGAATATATAACAGTATGGGGTTTTCATCTTCAAATCACTTTCAAGTGTAGAATCAATCATCATGCCACTCTACTGCAGTGGGTACATTGCTCCAATTGCTAACAAGAGTATGGTAGTAAATAAACAATGCTAAGAGCTTCTTTAGCATACAAAAGTGTAAGTCATCACACTTCAGAAGGAAGAAAATTGTTTAAAAGTAGAATTATTTTATGTATTTATATGAATTTGACCCAGGAGATGAGAGGTCCCCAGAACAACCCTCAGATTCTTTCTGGAATTACCTTATTTTGACTGATGAGCTGAAATGAATAATGGTGATACGTAAGTTGGCCAGTGTAGAGTGATTCTTGTTTCAGAACACCAATATTGGTGTTACACGTACGTCCAGCTCTGTTCTTTCCCTCTTCTATCTCACGCTTTTTTGCTATGCATTCCAGAAAAGCTAAGCATACTCAATGACAGCTAGGTGAATACATATGGTGTTAATACCAACAGTATTTTAGCTATCAATCTTCTGATCACTGGAGAGATACCTGTAGTAGCTCAGTGCTCAGAGTTACCTTCAAAGTTTTCCATGCCATCTACAGGAAAGTAAGTTTCAAGATCACAGCTGTGAGATGAGCCTGTAAATCTGTGGCCAAGAATTTTGCCTAAGAGATCAAAGACCATTTTCCATCATTGCTTTCATCAGTGCTCCCACTGCACTTGCCCCGAGGGCCAGCAGAGTCCAGTCCGACCTGGACTGGGCGCAGGTGTGTGTGCGGATCGCTACAGCCGCTCTCTGCCTGCAGCCTTGAGGCACATTTCACATCTCATCAGCCCCCAATCCCCCACATCTTTTGCCCTCCCACACAGGCTTTATCTGTAACATTTTACACTCAAACCTCTACTCGTCCGCTTGTGCCCCACATCACACTCCCAGCGTCGTGCTGGTTGCTGAAGAACTGATGCTCAGCCTCCCGTCAGGACTCCTTTGCCATCCCCTGCTGCCGGAGATGTCTCGCGGCACTGGCACGGCTGCACAGTCTGTGCTCGGCGTGCCTCTCGCCTTGCACAGTTTGTCTTGTTGCAAAGAGAAGAAACGTGTCTGCATTTGGACGGCTGCTGCTTCATGCTGGTAGCTCACAGGTTGACCACCGCTGCTGCGTGTCTTGATGAACACACTAATGGTAAAAGAAACAAACAAAGAGCAGCAATGGAGCGAAGGTGTTTTGCAACCTTCAGCATAAAAGAAGAGATACCTGATTTTTAATTTACTTATTAAATATAATTTAATTAAAAATTTAATTAAATAATATTATTTAAATAACATTATTTAAATTACACATTGGAAGTAATCATGGATTAGAAGCACTTGGAAAATTTCTTCCTAGTGAACTGGAAATTTTAATCCATTGAATGAAAAAATAGAATGTTATTGCCTGGCTAGAATTAACTGAAACTAGATTCTGATATATCCAGTATGGCAATACTGGAATTGCCATAAACTGAGAATGTTACTGTGATCTGAGCTTACTGCCAGTAAGTAGTTGAGGTATG
The DNA here is from genome assembly GCA_013399095.1 of Psophia crepitans. NCBI lineage: Eukaryota > Metazoa > Chordata > Aves > Gruiformes > Psophiidae > Psophia > Psophia crepitans. The sequence continues at coordinate 405,970 of VWZZ01004208.1, read as the reverse complement.
GCCAGAGGATGGATTGTAGCAAATGTCCAAGATAAATTCTTCGGTTCACTTTTCACAGAACTACTGGATGATTAAATCTTCAAACAAAGCACAGTCTGGTTTGGGTTTCTCTGAAAGCTAATTTTTTTGGGTTTTGAAATGTAAAGCAGGAGGCATTCCCTTGTCCAGCTGGTGAGTACTATAGGCATAAATAATCAGTGTTCATCAGAATGTCAAAAATATGTGAAGACTCTGGATGTGGCAGGATGGTGAAGAAAGGCAAGATTCCATGAGTAAACCCTAAATAATAAATTACATTTTCAGGCAATTCCTTCAAACTTTTGTTGACAGATATGTAATAGACATGTAACACTGTTTTTTCTCTACAGCATCAGCAAATCATGAACCAGTGGTTTTGCCAGTGCTGTTCCTACAGGTGACTGATATATTCAGGAAGGAATCTGTTCTGCTTAAACTTAGGAGAAAGCATTGTAAATTCTCAGCCATGATTTTCTGTTATTTGTATAGAAATAAATTAAGCGTTAATTCTTTAGTCCATATTCTGCTCTCACTTCTATCGCTTCTACATCTGCACAAATCTGCTAATTTCAGTTCACGTACTCCTGATTTCTACTGATACAGCCGAGAATATAATCTGTGCCAGTGAGTGCAAAGTAAACAGAGAGAAATAGGTAATTAAAGATATCAAGGACATATAGGAGACAAACTCTAGTGAGAATCCATCAAATGCGTCAGGACGGACAGTGAAAAATCATGGTATCTAGATGACAGCCAGAAGTGAAATAGAAAGCAGAATATGAGTTGTTTTTCTAAAACATGTTGAAGAAATGCCAGTGTGAAGTATAGTGAGAATGCATTGGAGATGCCAATTGCAGGAAGCCAAAAAGCCAGGCTGAGGTTATAATAAGAGGAAATTAAAAAAATAAAAAAATGGGTGCATATCCTGAAGATCAAGTTATAGCTGTTTGGATGAAAAAGGAAAAAAGGCAGAAAAGAGTAACTGTAAAACTGTCTTTTAGTAACAAATTTCACGTGGCTGATTGAAAACCAGTATGAAGTTGAGAGAAATTTAACAGATTAGTGAGAGCAAATTTTTTTTAGCCTGATTGAATGCAAAACCAAGCAGAAAATCAGAGCCAAGGTGAAGGAACATAAGTAATAAGAAATCCTTTAGGGAGCTGCATACTGAAGTTGAAGCAATAGGCACAGAACAAAACCAACTGCTAACAATCTTCAGTAAACACTCATTCTGCTGCTGGAGTTGTCAGCAATCGCAGAGAAATCTTTACAGTGTTTGTAAAATGTAGAACCACTGAACCTTGCAGAAAGAGATAAAAGATATACAGGTAATTTTGCAGTTCTCTAATGCTAGTACAAACCTTCAGGAGAAAAGCTGTAAATTTGAAGAGGGACTCAGAAGATGCTGAAGGTCTTAAAATCTAGAATTATGAAGATTTATGATGAATGACTTCTTGCTGCCCCACCTTATTTTGAGATTTTGATGATTTTTTTGAGGCATGGATTCTTGATTAACCATGCAGAACTAGATACAATAAGCTGTAAACCAGTAGGTGCAGGCAGTTTTGAACAAAGGGAAAAGGCTGCAGTTGAAAACATAACTGCACGGATAGGGTAACCAGGAAAGCACACTACAGGGTCACACCTTTCAGGGACAAAGAATCACCCAGAATATTGGCTATGGTTATTTGAGATGTGTAAGTATATTGAATTAGTGTGGGTTTTTTCCAAAACTAAAGGCTCCATTTTTGTAGCCTGTTTGTAGATATAGGGAAGGGAGGATTATACTGAGTGTAACATAGCCAAATAAAGCAATACTGGATTGTGCACGGATGTTGGTGTGGGGTATATGTTTATTCATCTTTCTGAGCAGATGTGAGACTCATTGCGGCCATTTCCTTCAAGCTCTTCCCGGTTCTTGTCATGATTAATGACACTTGATTTTTGAAAGGATAGTTACAGATGTATAATGACGCCTTCCAGCAAATTTCAGGATCTACCAGTCTTTCTCAAAGGTGAACTATAGATGTAATCTCAGAGGAGGGTCTGCTATAAGGAAAAGAATGATTAAAAAGTCCAGAACGTGGTCTGTTGGCAGCTGGTTCTTGACGTCCCTGCTTGCCCTCTTGCTGTTGTGTTGTACTTCACTTTCTGGATTCATCTCACACTGCGTTAGACTTTCCCATCACTTTCTCTTCAGCTAGTAATATGGCTCAGTCCATAACAGTCCAGTTGACATGATCTAAATCTCTTAATCATCCAGTATTTAATCAGGATCTATTTTGGTCCTCAAAGGTCTCAAAAGCAGTGTACAATGAGCACAGGGCATTTCTTCATTAGCATTTTAGTTTGCTTCAAAGTATGCCTTGGAGGCAGGTCTCCCAGCTGACTCCAGTTACTGTGCTGCTGTGCACATTGCAGAGCATGTGAAATGGATTCCTTATTGATGAAAGGAGGAAACAGCCGTGCTGGGAGACATGTGTACCTCAAATGATAACCAAGAGGTCAGTTCAGGAGATCAGACTGAGCTAGTCTGAAGCAAAAGCGCGGACTTCATGTGCAGAGGAGATGTTGGATCCTCAGCATGAATTGCTCCATTCTGCACATCCACTCCTCAGGCCCCATGCTGCTTGCTGATGTAGATGGCAGAATCTGCGCTGTAGGAGGCTTACTGTGTCTGTTCTTTCCTTCCATAACATACATCTGCAAACCTGCCTGTGCAAATTGCAGCTGGTGAAGCGTTCAGCCCTTCCCCTGCCACATAACACGAAGCTTTTCGACCATCAGATGTTCTCAACCCGCTATTAAGAAACAAGCCATTAAACTGTCATTAGGTTTTTATTAACTGATTGCAGGACTCTAACATGAAAAAAGTGCACGCAGCCTCCAGCCTGGTGCTATGGACTCTGCTTCCTTTTAAGCATCCACTGTAAAGCTGTGACAGCCTTAGCATCTCAGTGTGGTTAACTATAGTTTCCTGAGGACTAGCCAAAGTGGGAAATTCAGGAGGGTCTCATATAGGGCCGATTTTTCCAGTTCTCAAGTTAATATTAAAATTCTCTGGGGTATTTTTCATTCGGCTGTTTTTTTTGTCTCTTGATTTCAGGTTGCAGTTTCCCTTGCAAACACGTCTCAAAATACTTTTGTGAAAATGAGTTCACCCCTGTTGAAATATTCTGCCAGCTCATTTTATCTTTGACTGAGCTGACAAATGGCTTGACAGCATTCCTGGAATCTGCCAAAATACAATTTCAGAAATGACAATTCCAAGCAAGGTAATAATCTAAATGAATGTTACTGCAGCTGAGCATTCACGCTCCCGGTTTCCTTTAATTCAATTAGAACCAGGCAAGCCCCCAGTTGTTTGTTTCTTAGTCATTGTAGAAGTTTCTGGTTTCTGTTTGATTACAATTTACCTTTCATGGTTAGCTTATAACAGATTTGACACATTTTCAGATCGTTCCTTCGACAATGATGTGAACAATGGGAATGACCTTGATGTACAGCTGTTAAGAAGAATGTACGACTGCTAAGCAGTAGCTTCAGTGCACTCGTGGATGCATCTCATCAGGTCCCTGGGCTTGGGCACTTTCAGGTTCTTTAGATACTCTTGAACCTGCTTTTCTCCTGTAGTGGGTGGTTCTTCATTCTCCCAGTCCCTGCCATTGCCTTCCACAATTTTGGTGGCGTGGCACTAAAGGTGAGATTGAACCATTTCAGGACATTCTTCTTAGCAGGTAGATTTCCATCTCATTCCGTTTGCTGAAGTCTGTTCAGATTAACTCCTCTCTAAGCTCAGTTTGCATATATCGAAACAAACAGAAGCATGACTAAATCGCAGTTCTTACCTTGGGTGAACACTGGTGCTTATTAAAGAAATCTGCATTAACAGTTAGCAAGTAAAACATCTTATTTTGCTGGAGATTCTCAGAGCTTTCTCCTGCTTTTGGCACTCATGAAAAAAGTCAAGGCTTTGGCTTAGCAGCATGAAAAATTGTTTATGAAGAGAACTTAAGGCCTATGTTCATTAATTAGGTCACTAAAGACAGAAAGAAACAAAGGTTTCACACACACACACACCACCCCCCCACCCCCCCGCTACTGGTTAAATTAGTTGTGAAGTATCTGCCTCAAACCTTTTTGTACCACAGTCTGTGGAACCAAGTAAAGGGTTATTTTAAAATGTGTATAGTGTTGAACAGAAAACAGAAGAGTATTTTAAGAATAAGAGATTAACGTTGAGGTTTACTCACTGTTATCTTAAAATGTGTGAAATCCATAGTAAATGGGTGTATGTGCGTCTGTGTTGGAGGGAGGGTTCAATTAGAGCATGTTTCTGGAGATCCTCAGCACATTTGCTTAATTCTATATTCTGTAGATGCAGCTGCTCTCTAAGATACACATTTCCTCTGATTTTACACCTCTAAGGTTTGGAGATTAGTTACAGTGCATGTTTGAACTGTTATCTCAGTTGTTAGGATTCAATAGCTAGTTGTACTAGACCTCAGGTGTAAAATTACAGCTGATCAAAATTCAAATGTTCTCTTGTACCCAAGGAAGTCTTTATGACCTTCAGTACTCTTCAGATGTCTCTCAGTGCTGGTGTTTCCAGGTTCTATTCTTTGTTAAAATGCTGGTTTGGTTTGCTTTAGACCCATTTCCTTGTTTAATCCCTTTAACAGCAAGCAACTGTCATGTCTAGAGCATACTCCTGTTTACAGCAGAGCAGTTCACATTGCCTTTTCGAGATCTGGCAGCTATATATTCTCTTGAGCCATGGCCGCTTGGTTACAAGGTTCCCGAGATTGTAAAATAAAGTTTTGCTACATCTTACTTTCTCATGTCGTTGTTCATTCCATGCGGCGCCACGCTACATACTGACCTTTTCTGACTGACGCACAGAGGCGTACGTTCTGGCAAGTTCAAGAGTGCATTATATCTCCCTACAGGAGACTCTCTCAGATAGCTGTCCTTGATCCAAGAACGATGCTACTGTACAAAATGAAAGGTCACTCAGTTTTTTCAATTTCGGTCAGAAGAACTTAGCTTGAGTCTTGCTTTATCATCATAATCACAGCTATGGAAGCTTAATACAATATATATATTTCATATTTTTAGTATATCCTTTTCTGAGCAGCTCCGAATGTATGTCAGTAATCGACAGTGTTCACACTGAATATTGTTTCTGGAGCGTGTACTGCGTGAAATTCCCGATGTACACAGTTAAGAATTTTAAATGATGAATCAAGAGCCAATGAAAACATAAATAAAACGTTCAAGGTTTCTGAAATTGTGTAACACCAGTGCATCACCTCTGAATCTTTCTGCTCGATTGTTTGTCATGATTCTGAAGCAAAATGGAAATGGTCAGAGTATAGCTGCCGTGGCGCTGCGTGTGAGTGTACGGACTTATGACGGATACAATGATGTAGTTATCTGTGACAGTAGTTTTGGGGTGAGTAGTTCCAGGCTTAGTGTAGAGGGTGTGAGGGGCCACTTGTCCCCCTCCTTGAAGGGGAGATACTAAGGTGGCTGCAACAGTCAAATGGAGTAAAATCCTTATCCGGTCATAATGGTGTTGCCTTTGGTTTGGCCTCTTGCTAGCAAATACAGGTGGGAGAATTAAGCTATTATATCATCTTTTCAATCGCAAATGCAAGTGGAACTCTAGTTTGACTTAAGTGGATTAAAATGTTGAGCATGGATCTGAAACTGCCTTTGGACAGTGTTCTGTGGACTTCGTCAGAACAAATTACGCACAAATTGGGCACTCAGGTGCTGTCTTCTGCTAAAAAAAAGTAGAATCAATGCATATGGAAATCTTTGTACTGTGGACACTAACATCCTTGGTATTTAAATCCCACTGGAACCATTACTGCAGTTTAGCTATCCTTTGCCTGAACCAGAATATTTTGTTTCTTTGGCCTTTTTATCTTTTTCCTTTTTTTAAAATTGATTATTTGAACTAAAACTTTTGAAATACCATTCCAACAAAACCTGTTTCTCTCTGAAATGCTGCTGCTGCAACCAGCTGGCAAGTAGCCATCGTTTTAGAAAAGGTAACTTTTTGGTATTGCTACTTTACAGCTGACACAAGAAATTAGTTTCTTAATATTCGGAACAATCTGTCTTACTTCGTCAGTGGAGTAGATTAATGAGGTACCATCAGTAAAACATTACGTTCATCTGCCTCCTGTGATTTTCCAGGAAATGGGCAGAGATAACACCCGTCTGTCAGTAGCAAAACGGGCACAAGGGACTTCACTTGAATCAACCAGCCCCAACGGAAAACCTCATGGCATGGCAACGCTGATAAACTGATCAGGGTATTTAAAGTAACCTACTGTACGCTCAAGTTGTTGGTGACAAACCAAGTGAGGAGCTCGCTCTTGAGGGAGGACGGGACTTCTGTTTGCAGCAACTGTGGGCAGTGTTTAGCTGCTTTGCTTCCGTTAAGGTTGCTGTCAGTTCTGCGTAATGGTTTTTGACATTGTGTTTCTTTTTTTTTTTCGGAATGGGTAAAATGCCAGAGACAATTAACAAAATGATATAAACTGGAACGGAACGCACACATTTGTAATGGCTCGCAGGGTTTCTGATCTGAAAATGTGTACAAATGTCTCTCACTCAGCAACTGGTTATTTCATAGACTGGTTGACCGTGACTGCTTTTTCCTGATGCAGTTCTAAGAAATTTCAAATACTGGCTAAAACTAGCTAAGGGCTGCAGCGTTGTCCTTTTCAACAGCAGCATGGCAAGTTTGATTTCACCTTTTACAAAGGTGGGGTTTTTTTCCAGCAATACTTGGGACTAGGTTTTCCCTGAAGCTACAAATTAAATAAATACAAAAGCACGTGTGCTCCCAGGGACAGTTCATTGCTCATAATTCAATGTAATTCATGCAGTCTCTTCGTAGTCATTATTTTGCATTTAAATACGTAATTTTAAAGACTTAGGACATAATAACTAGTTTAACTATCTCTATAGATCTCACAAAAATGTGTCACTAAATATCAAAGTTATATAAGTTGATTTTATTCAACTGCTGTTTGTTCCCTTGTACATTTTAACCACTGGGATTTGTATATCTAAGGGGAATATCAATATGATTTTACTGATAACTTTTATTTTATACTTTTGATATTAGACGAATTATTGCTTCATCTCATAATGAAATTATGCCCATTATGGTAAGGCTTTTTTAAAAGTAAAATCACATGACTCAAACCAGATTTCTGAAAGCTTCTTGTAAAATAACACAAGAAATAACTCTCCGTATTTAGTCATTACGCAAAATTCACTGTAAAGCAGTTCTCACATGTGAAAGCAGTGGTAGCATTAGGATTCTTTTATGTGGATGTTGTTCTCCAGATACAAACCCCAAATGTTCCGCTAAAAAAGGCGACTGAATCTGTCAGAAACAGCTACTGCAAATGTACTCTCAAAGCAACAAGGATACTGAAAGTGAAGTAACATTGCCAATGGCTTTATAACCTTCAAGTTTAATGTGCTTGGCTTTCAAGCTGCCTAAAAACAATTGCTTTTTGAGTATGTAATTTGAGTCTTTGAATTAAAATTGAGATGTGGAAAGGGTTTAGCAGCTCTCCTTGCAAGGTATGCTTTAAATATTAACACCTATTGCGAGTATGAGTTATTAACAGTACTATTTTCTATAGAGAGAGAACATGCACGGGCCATTCTTCACCAATATTCACAATAATAATCCTAGATAAAGGCACAGTGGTTTTGAGAAGTGGAAAAGAAGAAAATGACCGTATGAGAAAACAACGCTAGGCCAGGTTCTCAACTTGTGAATCTTCAATTCGCGCAGCGGGCACTCACGTTATTTTTGCGCAATAGCTGGAACCCGATAAGGATCACTAGATTCGGTGACTTGGCCTGGCAACCCAGTTACTAATTTACGCACAGTGCTAGTTCAGAGATCAGAAGTAATGCTGCCTTAAGGAATTTCACCTGGAAGGAGGGGGAACACATGTCTTTAAGCTCTGGCTCTGCTTCTCCATTCCTGTTCAACCAGGGGCTACTCAGTTTGTGAGAGTGGGAGTCAGTGATTCCCAGGGCTTCTGTCCGTGCTGAAGCTGCTGCACTATTTAAGTAGTTCTTCACAGGTCAAACTGAGGACCCACACAAAGCTCATAGGGAAGAGGGTGTGTGTATTTTCTAGCTAAGAAGTAAAAAACATACAGTTTTGACTGTATTTTCCCAGTCCTCTGGAAACGTTGTAACTCCATTGACTTGAGTATGTTCCAGGGCAGACTTTTTCTTTTTCTAACTGGGTTCCATAAATTCCACAGTGCATAATACAGGTTCCAAGTATTGTTTTATCAGAGGGACCGCTCAAGCTCATTTCACTGAATTATGTTTGTTCTCTGGCCTTCCACTAGGACACTAAGCTTGATTTCCCTGAACCACCCTACTTGGGCTTGGCTCCTTGGGTGGGAACTCCTTGGTCATGAGTCCACAAATACCTGCTGCAATCTGGGCCTGTTGCTGCCTTTGCACTCTGTGGAGCTTTGTCCAAGAATTTTGGTGCTGTCCTCTTCCTTTTACTTGTCTCCTGTTTACCACCTACACCTTCCCTCCCAAACAGTTTCTGAATAAGTGATTTTATTTAATTTATTGTCTAGCACTGGGAACCCTGACTGAAGGTCAGAGGCTGAACTCTGCAGTGCCACTAAGTCAGTTCTGTGTGGCGGAGGCACTGTAGCTAGTGGGAATGTGTTGTTAATTTACAACACAAGCAACTGAGTAAAGTTCTGGTTTTCAATCTGGTCTTGGAGTTGTAGCATCTGTGACAGTACGGCACATCCAATACACCAGGGATCAGTGAGCCCATACCTTGGGAGTCTCCTGACTTTTACCTTTCTGGGCTGAGAGCTTTACAGCTTGCAGCAGAACCTGGTTTGACTGATGGGACATGCTGAAGTGTAAACACCTTGATGAAAGTAAAGTTAGTAAGAATTATTTAACTCTAGGCAAGGATAAGAGGCTTTGTAGCACATACTAATGAGAGGAAGAGTTCAGGCAGAAGAGATAATGTATTTCTAAAGTTAGTCTATTAAGAGGACCAGCAAAGAATAATCAAAACAAGGCTTTCTTCCCCGCCGCCCCGCCAAGTTTTAGGTATTTCAGCACAAGCTAGAGCAGACAGTTGTGTGATTGTTCCAGCCACCCAAGTATATCAGCTGTGTGTGCTGGCACAGGGCTGTGCTACAGCAGCCACACAGCTTCTGGCTCACAGCTGGCCCCCATTCATCCTGCTTGAAGCACAAGCACGGCAAATGAGCATCTGTTTGCCCTCGACATTGTAGGCACACCCTCTGGCTTCATTCTTATGGGTGAACGAAGAGTGGGTTTGGGTTTTTTAAGAAATATTTTTAATTCTTACTATATTTGTCTTTTTATAAAAAAAAAAAACACCCAACAAACACAACAAAACCACAAACTAAACCACAGCAAAAAAATTGAGCAGCTGGAAGATTTCTGTGTAAAAGATGATAGGACTGAATTCTAAAGAATGAGATTTCTTATTCTGGCTGGCATGGGCTCAGTGGTAAACTTATTTTTCAATTATTTTTCAACTTTTTGTTATTTCTGAAATTTTTGCCACCCCAATGAAGCATTGTGACAGTGGGTAAAGAAAGCCTCTGCTGAAAGTTTTGCCTACAGCTTTCGTATTACCACCTATGGAAACTTCTGGAAAAATCTTCCAGCAAAACAGGACTGGTAAATCTGATTTCCTAATACAGCGCAAAACCACCAAAAACCAACAAAAACCCCTTTAATTGTGAAAATAAGAAGAGGATGGGCCACATGAAGCAGAAGAAATTATTCCGTGCTTTAGCAGTAGCTGAAGAAAAAGCACATATGCTGAGAATTTGAGTCTTATAGGATATTAAGATTGTAATACCTGGTCAAGGATCTTTTGCTGTGGCTGCCCCTGGATCCCTGGCAGTGTCCAAGGCCAGGCTGGATGGGGCTTTGGGCACCCTGGGCTGGTGGGGGGTGTCCCTGCCCATGGTAAGGGGTTGGAACTAGATGGGCTGTGAGGTCCCTTCCAACCCAAACTGTTCTGACTCTGTGCAATATGGATATGTATATACTTGGATATGTATTTTCTACTTCTATTAATAAACAGTTATTAATGTATTTAGCATTACATATGGGTCCATTGCGAACCCAGTATACCAGCCTTGCTTTCATTCTAGGCTACTATTTCATTATGCTTTTGTTAATGACTCAGCTACAGTATTCTAGACAGGTCCTGACATCCTCAGACCTTTCAATACACGGGGTTCTACTTCAGTCTGGAGTGGTTTCTTTCAATTTCACCACTCTAATGTTACTACCTCTTTAAGTAAAAACATAGACTCCTGGTCTTCCTGGGAAATTTATCCCTAAACTTTTCAAAGGTCTCCCCTACCAAATTTAAAATGAAATATCCATAGGACAAGCACTATTAATTCATTAAGTAAAAGCATCCTATTTGGATGCATATTCACTGATTCCCAGGAGAGAGAGAGCTCAGAGGTGGTTAGAGATGTCTTAAGGTGCTGGGGAGTCTGGAGTCCACTCATGACACTAGTGCAGACTCCAGGCAGTAGCTACCGTGGGGAAACCTTTATTCACTGAAGTACTCAGTGAAGTACTCACAGTTTGCACTGCTTGGAAGGTAGAAGTCAGAGGGTTGGGGTCAATGGGGCAGAATCTAGTTGGAGGTTTGGTTTTGTGACCAGTGGAGTCCCTCAGGGGTCGGTACTGGGACCAGTGCTGTTCAATATTTTCATCAACGACCTGGATGAGGGAAGAGAGTGTACCCTCAGCAGGTTTGCTGATGACACTAAACTGGGAGGAGTGGCTGACACACCAGAGGGATGTGCTGCCATTCAGCGGGACCTAGATAGGCTGGAGAGCTGGGC
>VWZZ01004208.1:315299-394893 GCA_013399095.1 Psophia crepitans | reverse complement strand
ACAGGGAACTGCTAGAGAGAGTCCAGCGCAGAGCCACGAAGATGATCATGGGAGTGGAACATCTCCCTTATGAGGAAAGGCTGAGGGAGCTGGGTCTCTTTAGCTTGGAGAAGAGGAGGCTGAGGGGTGACCTCATCAATGTTTATAAATATGTTAAGGGTGAGTGTCAGGAAGATGGAGCCAGGCTCTTCTCGGTTTCATTAAGCGACAGGACAAGGGGCAATGGGTCCAAGCTGGACCATAGGAGGTTCCGTGTTAATATAAGGAAAAACTTTTGTACTGTGAGTGTGACAGAGCACTGGAACAGGCTGCCCAGAGAGGTTGTGGAGTCTCCTTCTCTGGAGACATTCAAAACCCGACTGGACACGTTCCTGTGTGATGTGCTCTAGGTGGCCCTGCCTTGGCAGAGGGGTTGGACTAGATGATCTTTCGAGTTCCCTTCCAACTTCTACGATTCTGAGATTCTGTGATACTCGGTGGGTAAAATATTTTCTCTTCCTCTTAAATAAAAAAATAAATAATGTGTAATTTGCTGACACAAACTATTTGCTTAAAACAAGCAATAGGCCTTGGGGAGATATTTATGATACAGGCTAGATTGACTTCAGCAAGCAGCAGCTGGTGCTTTCACACTGCTCGGTGTTGGAATGATCTTCTTTACTGCAAGGTAGAGAGGCAGAAAATGCAGCTGCATCTTTCTGGAGCTAATTTTAAAAAAGCAGTGAGCTGGTAATTACCACTTTTCCCAGCTGGTCTTTATGAGGGTAAAAGGTTTAATCATAGATTGAGGATGGAAGAGGAAAATACCAAGCAGGCTGCAAACCAAGGTTTATAAACGTCCCTCCTGGAGATACTCAGAAATTTAAGCTCCTGTTGGCTGGGAGGAGCTGGGAATGAAGATTACCTCCAAAAGGTTATCTGACAGTCCTTAGGGTTATGCCCTGTGTATGAGTTTCCTCAGGAAGGGTTTCATCATGGCTGTGTACCCGGCAGGCTCGTCCACTTCAGTATGACCTTCCCGAGCCTTGGGGAGGAAACTAAACTGAGTTTGTTCTCACAAGTGCAAAATAAGGGGGATTTTCTGTGGAGTTTTTCAGTCAGCGTCTCATTTCTGCTTGATTCCTACAAATAACTTATAAGCGTGATTAATGCAAGGAAGTATAAATATTTATGCACCCACTTAGGTAATGTTTGGCTCTATTTATAAAGAAGAGCATCTTGCAAGAGCTTCTCTTTGACAAATAAATAAAGTAAGTATAGAGAGTGCCTGTGTGTTAAATTAACCATGCTTCATTAACTCTTCCAAAATATCAAGTCTTAGGTAATAACTAAACCAAAAAGTGACAATAGAGTAGGTTTGGGATTTAAATATTTCAACTTCAGGAGAACAAGAAGCTGTTGTTTACTTTCTTAGTTGGTGGGGGAAAAGGGGATAAATTTGTTTGGTTTTACCATTAATTTCAGAGGTTTTTATCTGTGTTGTTTTTGTAGTGATATGGAGGGAGACAAGAGGGAAGAGCAATCACATATTAATGTTGCTCTTAGGATCAATTTCTATTTGCTAACAGGAAATTGTGTCAGACCAGGTCTAGTTCAAAGTTTGATTTTTGCAAATCCCGTCTATGAATTCTGATGAATCTATGCTTTCTGATGAATGAGATTTTTGATAGTTCTGTCTGTAAGAAAGCTGTTGTGAGCTTTTAAAGTAACACCTTTTTTACATGCCCTTTGCTTACTTACTTTACCATATGATTATTCTCTGGTTTGACTTTGTTGATGGCATATCAATTTAAGTTGGCTGGATTTGACACGTATGTATTGAATGATAAAAGATTTTGCTCTTATTAAGAAACAATAATTTATTATGCATGATATGGCAAAATGGGTTTAAATCACTTCAAAACGTGTTTCATCTCATCTCTTGATTGCTCAAATGAAAATAATAAAAACGCAATGAAGAACTGAGGCCCAAGTCTAGCAATTTACATTGGCTTTTCTAAAATGTTTTCATTTGTTGTGATTGTAACTTCTTAGTTCCATTTCCTGGGGGTAAAATCTTGAAGAAGGATTCCGTGATGCTACGTGATAAACCAATACAGAACTGAAAAGATGGCTCCTGTCCCAAGTCTTGCAACTGAATTAGGTCAGGGGATGTCAAAAACGAGCAGTTCTCTGTGTGCAGGACTGACCCAGGTTATCTGCCATGCTGTCCCGGGTGGATGTCTATCGTAGGTGGGCGGTAGCCTTTATAAGGGAACAGAAAGGAGCCTTGCCAAAAACCTCATCCTGCACCTGGTGAGGACAGAACAGACCCCAAGATTTCCTCAAGAACTGGGTTGGGGCCAGTTTGACAGAAGTCAGATTTGTTTTACTGGAAGCTGAGTATTTACCTGTGATGTGAGACTCTGAGTCCATCAGGGACCTGGAGTCACAGGACTTGCAGTAAAGCTCCACATGGTTCCCTTCAGTGTGTTTGTGCTCTGTGGGGGGAACAACCAACTTCTAGAGTTTGGGGTTCTCGTTTATTCCTGGCTGTGTGCAGAGGCCAAGCCAGTACATCATGCACTGGGTTGAGCTGAAGGAGTCAGTTCCAGTCTTGGTTTGCAGTATCAATTCTTCTCTTTTCATGCATGGTTTAAGGTGTGCAGAGTCCCTTCAGTTAATTAAAAGATTGACTTAGTCATATGCAGCCACTGAACCATGGGCAAAACCTTCAAAGTGTGAATCCTGTGCAAGGAGAAAGATACTTTTAAATATTTGTTCATCAAAAATTTCTCAGTTGCTGTTACCTGTTGTACTGAAATGGATCCATGCCTGGGTTTACCTTCCCTTCAAAGTCCATCAAAGATACAGTCTTGAAAGTCAGCTAGGAAAAATAACTTTAAAATGTTAATTATCTCTCGTATCAGGTATGCAACAGATGAGTATGTGGAAAACCACGTTCTGGTGTTTTTGTCAGCCAAAAGGAAATGAAAGTGCCTTTATTTGGTTCTCTATGAGAGAGAAACGTGCTAATAGACTGGCATTTGGCTAATAGCGCAGCAGAGGAAAACGGGGCTGTGACAGCAAAGGTGGAAAGATCAGAAAGGAAAGAGAGAAAATTATTTAATTTGGAGGTGAAGGTCATAGGAAATAAGTGATTTCACATTTAAAAGGGTGCTGAGGAGAAAATTGATTAATGTTAACATATTTTTATATTGTTTTATTTCATTCTTTTTTCTTTTCTCATTTGTAATGCTTACGTATTCAGGAAGTTGAGGTATGTTTTTCACTTTTAACTTGTAAATATCCATGGAGTGAATAAGAGTATTTACAACATACCGTAATTCGTATTGTATTTAAGCTCTGATGATCAACTGTTAATATTGTTATAAATGAATTGTGTTGACACATGTTAATTATTAATGTGTTAATATTGATTTATTAACATGTTAATATTAAGATGACATAAGAGTTTCAGATGTTGCAGCAGGCACAAGATATTTTAAGCACCTTAGTACTAGTAGAAAGCTCAGATACACGTTGATTTTTGTGCGGTCATTTTTTGTCAGGAAGGTGTTTTATTGAATGGGAATGTTAAATCCTTTTAATCAAGTTGATCATATATACGTATATTTATATATATATAAAGAATGATTTGTACCTGGAAATCAGTGTCATGTTTAGGCGCTGTACATTGCTATTTCAGCACGCTGGTTTCCTACTGGAAGAAGTTGCAGTGAAATGATGGTATCCATTCGGACATGTTAAGAGTTCCTCCTCCTAACAAAAGTCATTTCAGGTTAATGTATAAATTTCAGCACCTTGCAGAGTACTATCACAAAGCCCTGTCCATTTTTCAAGTCAGAGCTTTAGGTGGTATTTAAATGAGAAATAGATTTCCTGCTCAGCCGTATCTACAGGGTGAATTTCACCTTTACAGCGCCATAACCATTCAGTTACAGTTCTTGCTGGCACCAATGCTCAAGTGAAACTCTGGTGCTGTATTTTCTGTTGTCCAACTGGCATAAGTTATTTTGAACTGCTATTGACTGTATTGCTCTAATGTATGTATGGTTGTTATTTACTCCTATAAATAATAATGAGTTTTATATATTGAAAATCTCAAAGGTTTTCTCTATTGTGCTTTTTAGGGTTTTTTTTCTTGTGTATTTTCCTGAGTTATCACACTGTAGTTTCAGGTATATTCTAAAATAAATATAGTTTCCATTTTCAAAAAGGAATACGAAACAGATCTGTGTAAAGGAGAAATGGAGAAGGAATAAGTTTGCAGAAGAGATGGGTGTTTTGAGGGTGTTTTTTGTGAGGAAGGTGCATTTTCTGTAAAATATTCCTTTGACACCGAAATTGAGATAAACCCCCTTTCCAATCCTTTTTTCAAAACTGGTTCCATATGCCAACAGCATAAGAAATCTTTCTTGGGATTTGAATTATTTAACAGTTTCTGATGCTGAAAACCCAGCAGCAAAGCAGCACCTAGGAAAAAATGTAAGCAGGCAAAAAAAGAATATTTTGTTGATGGAAAAAAATTCTGCTCAGGAAGCTTAAACCCCAACACATTCTGAAAAGTGATTAATACTTGGTGAATTTAGCAGTACGTCATGATCAATTACAAAGCGTTGTATATCCATGAGGGAGTTTTTGTAGTAGCAAAGCTGTGGAATTCAAAAGCAAGCCTGTGATTCTATTTCTGGTGCCAAAGCCCGTACTTCTGAAGAAAAACTATAGATGCTTTTGATGTATCTGAACTAAATTACGAATAATAAGCTTTGTTGTTATTGTGGGGCATCGTCACTGTCCATGATGGACATGTAGGCTCTGAGCATGAATGTACTTGAAGAAAGAAAATACGTTTCCTCCTGATAGTCACGCAGAATTACACCCAGCCACCTTCGTTACAAGGGGCGTCTGCCTGTCCCTGCCCGCCCCCAGAGAAGACAGAGAGGACCAGGACAGCAGTCTGCAGCTCTCCGCGCTGTGAGCGTTAGTGCTTTCTGCTTCTCCTGCTGGCCATAGCGTGAGGAAAGGAGTTCACTGCCATGAGGTGCATCTCCTGCTGTTTGGGGAGAGCATGGGGAGTCCCTGCTCCTCCTGTACCAGCCCCGTAGGCTGTTCTGAACCCAGAAAGTAAGATGTACTAGCTTCCAGGTCTCCAAAGTGTTCCAAGTTAGGGTGATTGGATAGTATGAGAGCGTGTGAAATTCAGTGTGCTGGAGACAAATGGTAAGCACAGCCCTATGGAGGAAATAATTTAGGTGTCTTATTCACACAGATGGATTTTCAGTTACCCTCCTGGCAGGAAAAAGAAATCTAGGTGTCATTCTGGACAGCTTGATAAAGACGTCTCTTCAGTGGCAGCCCTCAAGAAATGAATATAGACTGCTAGAAGTATTAAAAAGGAAACCTTATGAAATTTAACCAGGTCAAGTGAAGGGTCCTACACCTAGGGAATAACAACCCCAAGCACCAGTACAGGTTAGGGGTAGAGCTGCTGGGAAGCAGCTCTACGGAGAAGGACCTTGGAGTCCTGGTGGATGATAAGCTCTTCATGAGCCAACAGTGTGCCCTTGTAGCCAAGAAGGGCAATGGTATCCTGGGGTGCATCAAGAAGAGTGTGGCCAGCAAGTCAAGGGAGGTTCTCCTCCCCCTCTACTCTGCCCTGGTGAGGCCACAGTTGGAGTATTGTGTCCAGTTCTGGGCTCCCCAGTTGAAAAAAGACAGGGAACTAGTGGAGAATGTCTAGTGGAGGGCTACCAGGATGATTAGAAGACTTGAACATCTTCCATATGAGGAAAGGCTGAGAGAGCTGGGGCTGTTCAGCCTGGAGAAGAGAAGACTGAGAGGAGATCTCATCAATACTTATAAATACCTGAAGAGTGGGTGTCTAGAGGAAGGGAGCAGACTCTTCTCAGTAGTGCCCAGTGACAGGATAAGGGGCAATGGGCACAAACTGGAACACAGGTAGTTCCATCTCCATATGAGAAAAATCTTCTTTACTGTGAGGGGGATGGAGCCCTGGGACAGGCTGCCCAGAGAGGGTGTGGAGTCTCCTTCTCTGGAGATATTCAAGACCTGTCTGGATGTAGATCTGTGCAACGTGCTTTGGGCGATCCTGCTCTAGCAGGGGGGTTGGACTAGATGATCTTCAGAGGTCCCCTCCAACCCCTACACATCTGTGAATCTGAAATAAACATCAATATGCAGAAAAATATCACAGTCCTATGGAAATCTTCCTTGCTTCCTCACTTCAAATCCATTATTCTGTTGTTGTCACTTCCTCTGAAAGAGGACACAAGTGAGATACAGAAAATGTACCGAAACGAAATATGACAATTGGGCTTGAATCTCAGTTCTTCAGGATTAGAGTTGGTGGCGCTCTGAAGTGGGGGGAACGCTGCCTTCAGGTAAATATTTGCTAAGTACATGGAATACAAACTGATCCACACACAGAAGAGTTGTCTGTTCTTTCTGCACAGGGGCTCGTTTGCAACAGAATAATCGTTTGGCCAAGCACTCTGACAGTCCCCACCTTCTCCATTTTACTCCAGTCAAAAGTACATAACACAGAACCACCACACTCACGGCAGAGTTCTACCTTTTCATCAGATTTAAGGACATTTTTTTAAATTTAATAGTGGGAACAGTGACAAAAGTGTTCACTGCAAGTGCTCCTGGATGTTGTACTTTAAGTATAATATTTATGATATTATTGCTGTATTTCTGTACATTCACATTGGTGTGATTTACAGGTGTCCAAATGAATATAAGTGTTTTTGGATTTACTTTGCTGACCTTTCACCACACCAGGATGGTGTGGATCATGTTATGCTATCTGAATAATATGCTCTTATCTTTCTAACCAAAAGTTGTAGACTGATACGACATAGCACAGACTTATCAGAAAATAGTGAATAATGGGCATACTTTGAAAAACAATTCAGAAGAAAAATTCAAGGTGCTGCATCCAAAGATCTTTTATCCTTTAATTTCTAACCTGGAAATTTAGGGCACAACCTGTTGATAGTCTAATCTGGTTTGGACTAGATATGTTTGGATCAAAAAATGAGTTGGTTCATTTGTAGTTTAGTTATGTAAAATTGTACCAAAATGACTGATGATATATTTCCTGACTTTCCTTTTTTTTTTCCTCCCCGTTTAGGATGATTATTTCAGGAACTGGAATCCTAACAAGCCTTTTGATCAAGGTAAAATTAGTACATATTCTGTGGTTGTCTTCTGCTATTTTGTGATATCCCCACATACTTTATGCCTTTTTCCCTCTGTCTGTCCCATGCGTTAGTGAAGAGCTATATTCATACTTACATCTCATTCCCAATTTAGTCACAGCTTGAGATGGTTTATGCAGGAGCTGCCCCAAAGCAGTTATTTTTTAATAACTGCTTAAAAAAAAAAAAGGCAAGTCACGTTACAGAAAAACATTATTAGGCCTCTCGAAATCAAATATTACTTATGAATCATACCACAAATGAGAAGAAAGAGTGAATCAGTTCAGAAAGAGAAGGGACGGTATGAACAAATGAATGAAGGGGTAACTAGATAAATGACAGGCCAGTGGGGCGGATGAAACCTCAATGGTCGCTTTATTTGCTTTCGATTTGAGCTTTGGTGGTCATTTATTTTGCAAACAGGAGACATGAAAGGGAGCAGCTTTGCTGATCAGATATTTGAATCTTCAAAACTGCTGAAGTGTTTAGGAAGAAAATACCCACTGGAAGTCTCTGAAGGTGCTTTAAAAAAATTTACTTTATATCTATTTCTATATTTTATTGCCAGGCGTGTTCCTTGCATTGTCTGTATGTAGCTTGCAGGAATATTATTGGCGTTTATATGTGTTAGAGGTGAAGAGTGGAGATTCTCTGCCTTTATGGAAATGGAACTTCAGTGTCAAAGGAAAGGGAAAGATGATGTTTTTGTCAAGGCATGTATCCACAGAGAGATTTTAAAAGGTGTTTGAGGGATTTAGGATTTCAAATCCTATTGACTTCAAATGGAACTTATGCTCCTACCACTTTGAGAGGCCTTGTGACCCTCTGTCTTCTCAGGAGGAAAAACAAAAAGGTAAATCCTGGCAAAATATTGCAAAAAGATTTTGAACTGACATGTTTTAAAACTGTCTCGTTCGTTGTGTTACGGAGATGTCTGGCTCTGGGCAAAAACACAAATCGTTTCAGAGAATCTAAAATCGCACACGGATACCTTGAAGCCGTACACACAGTCATGCATCTATTAAAGATTCCTTTATAAAGAAAAGGATCGTTTCTCTCTCAGCGTAAGATTTCTCACAGACTATGGACAGTCTGTCATCAGAAGGCAGAATGCAAACCAGGCGGTGCAGTCTGAGCGTGATACACAGAGATCTGAGCCTTGCACAGAGATCCGTGCGCTGCTGTTGTCTCATTGAAATCTTACAGATAGGTATTATTTGGGCAATAGGTCATTCATTTTGACAAAGAGGTAGGTACTCTCAGCTGTGGTAAAATTCACCCTGACTAGAATGCTAAAATAACCACTCATACCTTCCTAAAGAGATTTCTTACACAGGAAAATTACCTTAGAAAACTTATTGCTTAGTTGAGACACATATACATGGAGCATGCGAGTCTTTAGTGACTGACCTCTATGCTGTTGTCACCCAAAAAATGAAAAGAAGAGAAATCCCATCACATCGATGCTGTGGGCTTTATGAATCAGATGCTGATAGGACTAATCCTCAGTTTATGTATACATCTACACACATATATACACCTATATGTATATATGTACTGTATATATGTCTATATAGAGTACCCTTTAAATAGGAAATGCTGGGAGGGAGGGAGGGAGGAAGGAAGGAAGGAATGCTTTCTTTCTCTTTTCCAGGTGTTTTCCACTGTCGGTTTAATTTCTGTCATTTTCCATGCAGAGAAAAAAACAGTCAGAAAAATTTGTCCTAGACTCTCTATGCAGTGCGAGCAGCAAGAAAATTGTTTATTCTGTCTTTAGTCCTTATTTCTCCATCTTCCCTGCCCTGACTTTTTTTTTCCATGCTGTTCTTTCTGACTTTGGGGTGTTTAAATGCCTCCTAGGCTCTTATATGATATCAGAGATAGAAGAGCTTTGATTTTGTATTCTTTGGGGGTCTTGTATCTGAAAGCCTGTGCAGATCCCACGGTAAGGAGCCCTAGCTTGCTCCTGTCAACTCGGTAGCAGCTATGTATTCTCACCATACAGATGTTATTTTGAGAGATATCCCAAAGGCAAAATTTAACCTCACAGCACCAAGGTTCTTCCTACAGTGACTGAAGAGAAAAAACTTCTCCAGTGGGTGAACGAAAGCAGACAACTGCCTCTCTCCCTGGGTTGTATGGGAAATGCGAGTTTAGCATCACTAAGCAAATTTGTGTGAATACCCCCACGCTTTGGGACAGATTTACAAGTTGTTAATGTTTAAGATCTATTTCTCAATTCTAAATCCAAAATCGTGTTTGAGTATTCTAATTGTGAAGTCCTTATGTGAAAGCCAGACTAGAATCACCTTGAAGCTGCTGGGAGGGCAGGGTTTAGAGGTAACTGGAGGTGCTAGTACCTGCCAGCAGGGATCTCCCAAAGGCGGCTGGAGGATTCGCTGCGTTTAACAGCTTTAAAAACCAACAGTAGCCAGAGGTTTTGAAAATCAGCAGAGTTCTGCTTCTAGGCTTGTACTTCATTTGCATCTTTTAAAGAAGAGTCTGCTGGGTCCAACCAACTTTATATTCTTTCCTATTAAAAGGTTAGTTTTATTCAGCAGACTGAATTATTTAATTATGCATTTAAAAACAATAGCAGTGTAATTAAGCTGTCTGCTTTCTGCTTGCAATGCAGTGAGAAGTATCTGCCTGCATGCCTCAAGAAACACCTTGTTTTGCAAAAAAGCGTGCATGACTTTCACTGAAACTACCCCTAGAGAGTCACACGAGGTATCTTTGCATAACGTGCCTTTTCAAGGGAAGTCAACTTGAATGGTTCAGCAGCGTCTCGGAGGGTACTTGAGTGATCAGAATGTATTTTTAGCCTAGCTACCAGCCCAGCTTTTTATTAATTTTGAACCCAGGAGAAACCAATACAAAGGTGAGCATCTCACCGAGCGAGCGGAGCTAACGAGGCATTCGGACTGCAGAAGGCAGGGGAGCGTATAGCCGCAGAATGATTGCTAGTCATTAATATTGAACTCGGTTCTGTCAGAGTTGCAGAAGCCAGAAAGCAGAAGAGTGGAAGGGGCAGGTTGGCCAGGATTTTAAAATATGAATCAAAGGGTTGGGTGGGATTTTTCTTCTGACAAGGTCGTTTGAGAGTTCTTGAAGAGCTTGATAGCTGACTTGACATACTTTCCTAGTCTTCTCTGCCTGTATGGGAGAAAGAAAAGAGGGATTCAGGGAAAAAGTTTAGCATAACATTCTCAAGTCAGATATTTAGGTATGGTAATTGTGTCTGATACTCTGCACCTCTTCAGACTTGTGAGAAAATTAACTCATTAAGACTTTTTATATTATTACAAGTGAAAGCTGTTAAATAAAAAACTAAGTTTACGTTATTGAAAATTTCAGCTAAAAGCCACCTCTTATTAGCTGTAGTGTATTTTTCTGCAGATAAATAGAAGTTACTATTTTTTATGGTAAGATGCACAAATAAAGGGTACATTTTATTAGATTTAAAGTTGCTGGAAACAATTTGGAATGGTGTCCCATTTGCTTGCCATATGGCTTTTTTAAAAGCATCGTTACCCAGAACACAGGAACTGTGGAAATAATGGGACATGTCTTGTATTACAGATAGATAAGCTCTGAATCCAAAAATGTTTAGACCATTGAGCTGTCATTATAATTAAGAACAAGGCTACAGAAGGACACTGTAAGAGGTGGAAAAAAACTTGATTCTGTTGCAGTGCTGAACTTTTTCCCAAATCTTTGCCTAAAACCATGCCCTGAACTGTGGAATTGTCTGTTCAAGTAGGTGCAAGTCTCACCCTTTCCGTTTTGAATGTGCCACTGTCAGATGGCTGCGCTGGCCTGAGTTTCCTACCCTGACCTTGCCTCCTGCACTGAAGCAAAGGGTCTGGCTAGGAACATGGTGCAGTTTTACTCATCCCTGGTGACAGAAATCCCAAATGTTCCACACTGCTAGACTTCTCAGGAATAGAAGCCCCTGATTAGAAATAGTCTGAACTTTCCTCCTTGTCTTCCAGCCTTTGTCTTTATTTTCACTGCCTTTATTCCCACTCCTCCAGTAATGGAGAAAATCTGGACAGGGATGTTACTTCTCAGGGTTTTTATTATCTGCCCTGGGAGGGAAATAAATAAATTTTAAAATCCCTCTTCCACTGCAGTGTGTGAAAATATTCGTCTGCCTGAATCAGAGCTATCAATGACTGACTCTAATGTCAGACACACTTGTGTAGACTCGGCTACTGTTACTAATTACAGACTTGAACTCTATCATTTGAAAGAATTCCCCTTGAGCACTAATGAAAGTCTGAACTGGCAAAATACCCTCACTTTTGAGGAGGAAACACTGCTTTTGAGTGGATTGCAGCCTCCAGCATAGCATAGCCTATGACTTTCACAGTCAAGCAGCCCCGTGGAAGTGAATTTGTCAAATTTAGAGCTTTATACCTCGAGATGGATGTATTGGCATTAATGCTTCCTCTCCTTCTGCAATCGTACCTATGTCTTCCCAGTGTTTAACTGGCAAATCTGGACTCCAGAAATGGCCTCCTGCAGCTGAGCACAATGAAGTTTGCCTAAAATACGTAAGCCTGCCGAAACAAAAAGGATGATAATGGGAAGCCTGTGATGCTGGATGAAAATCATAGAACGTACAATCATTTTTGAACATGTAATTTTCTGTTAGCCCAGTTAAGATGTTCTTTCAGAAAAGCCTGAATAAATTCCTTTCAGAGAGTTGTTTAATACTGTACACATCTCTACCCACAAATGTACTTTAGTTTTATAATAAATGTTTTCTATTACTGTGCCTCAGATGGCAGATTTCAATTGAATAACTTATTTTGCAATTTATTTTTTGACTGTGGTTGAATTAGTTTTAGAAGCTTATTCGTAGGACAACGGCAGATGAATTATGTTTATAAATCTTCAGTAAATCAGGACAATTTTAAAACATGCTAACCGAAAACAATAGCCGTGATCCAGCGCATGCAATACACTATCTTCCACCAAAAGCATTTCAAGCACATATGGCTGCTTATATCCTCCAAGCAGATGCGTGTCGTTCTCTTCATGTGCTGGAAGCGCAATATTGAATTCCTTCTACGCTTGTAAGCAACCAATTTTGTCATTAAATATGGCATCAGAAGTGACAGAGATGGGGTCCCTATCTGTGATTGCATTATGGCTGATGTGCTTTGAGCTGAGAGAGTGATCAATAGGTTGCTTGTCTAGAATTTTATTAGCACTTGGGGAGCTCTTGTTAGCGTTGTCAATAATGGTGCTGACTTTCTTTTAATATCTCCTACTTCATTGACTGTGGAGCAGACATGATTTTTCAACAGAAATTCATGCTTCCCTGTGCTCGCCTGTCTCCCACTGAAGTAAATACATTTCTGGAATGTCACAGAGCCCAACCCTCCTCTCACTGACATCCCTTAGAGAGCAGAGCTTTCCTTCCCTTTGCTTCGGTTCAATATAGAGTCACAGAATGGTTTGCTAAACCTACCTAAACGTTGAAAAATGAACCGTGTTTGCAAAATACATGCCTGCCGAGCTTCCTTCCTTCCGTATTTGCTGGGAGAGACACCCCAGTGTATTATTCCAACTAGCTGCTTCGGTTTGTATCCTGATTTAACTAGGCCAAACTAATAAGGGGAAAAGCCTCCAGCTTTGAAATATTGTTTGACTTAAATATTGGGTGGCGTAACAGTAGATTTATGCTGCATGTCAGAGTGAGTTTTAAATCACTAGCCAGTCAGAAGAGTAATTTGCACAGTATTTAAACGTTTATAAGCTTCTGAGTTAATAGGTGATTACTAACTGTCATTTGATTCTAACTGAAAAACAGGAACTCCTGTGGAGAATAAAAGTAGAAGGCACAGTGACAATGGCTGTAAAAAAGTATAATGCAAAATTTTTAGGAAGAGAACAACTTCAAAATAAAGACAAATGATTTCAAAGTCAGATTTCAGTAAACTGAGAATTGGTAAGGCAGAAATTAAAGGAAGAAAAATTAGGATAATTGGCATTTCCTCAATGTAAAGGACGCAAACATGAATTATCCAAAAGCCCAGATCTTGGTTAATGACAAGGATCTTAGTGACTTCAGTGGCAAGAAGTTATGTAAGCAAAGTGCGACTAGGTTGAACTCTTAAGGGAGTGCAAACAGTAGCCCCAAATTCAGAAAGCCAAAACCAAAATGAGATGAATGGGAAAGGATTTAAGAATCAGATTTTTTAATGAGTGTATTAGAAGGAAGAGAAAAAATTAAGAAAAGTTATGTCTTGCCGCTCAGTAGAGAGAGACTCTTGTATAAAGGCATTGCTGAGAAGGCCACAGCATTGTTACCTGTCTTGCTTTGGCTTTCACTTAAAAGGTAACAATGCTGTGGCCAGTTGGCTATCATCGTTAGTGTCTTTAGCAGAAGTGTAAGACTGTAGATTAGGGAAAGAGCAGGCTTGAGTAAATCAGATGTTCGCAAATCAGCTGGAGTTAATCTAAGATGTAAGTGAGTTGGCTGAAAGAATTTTAAAGATACTAAGAGTTATCTTTGAAAATTTATGAAATTGTAGAAGACTGGGAAAGGACAAGCAGCATACATATTTTCTAAAGTTAAAGAAAGGAAGAAAACTGTAAATTAAATCCCATGAGTTGAACATGAAAATCGGAATAAATATTAAAGCAAGTATTTGTAGCATCAGGAAGATAAGGGGATGAATAAAGCTGGTATGGATGTCAAACTAAACTAATTTTCTTCTGTGACATTTAGAGGCCTTGAGACTCAGGGATAAGCTTGCAATATCACATATCTTGACTTTAATAAGGCTTTTGACACTGGCTTACATTACTGTCTTATAAGCAAGTTAAAGAAATATTGTTTAAAAGAAATAATTATGAGGTGGATACAAAATCAATTGGAAGTCTGCATTCTGGTAGCAGCTGTCAATGGCTCAATGTCAGGCTGGAAGGATAAATTGAGTAGGGCTCCTCTGTGATCTATTTTGGGTCCAGTATTCACCATTTTCATTAAACTGTTAGATGTTGAAATTACTATGCTTATTAAATGTAGCACAGCAATAAAATTCACAGTTGCCTTAAGACATCTTAAGAGACATCTTCAGACCATTCAGAGATGGTCTGAAAAGAAAGGATAAAGTTCAGTCTGGGCAGATGCAAAGTTCTTAGGTAAGAATAATCATCTGCACAAAACAGGATGAAAAACAATTGGATAGTAACAAATTTGGAGAAAAGAGGATTACAATGGATTACAAATAGAACATGAGTCAACGACGGCATTTTGTTGCAAAAAAGGCAAATGTTGCACTGGTGTGTGTAACTATGAGTACTCCTTCGGCTCTAGTCAGTGCCAGTAAGTCCTTGGCTGGAATCCGTTGTGCAGATTTGAGTACCAGGCTTCTAGAATAGTATGAATCAGCTGGAGAGTACCCAGAGAAAAGTAACAGATATGATCAGAGTTGCAGAAAATACACTTTGCAAAGAAAGACTGAAGGAGAGGAGAGCCTTTTCTGTGGGGAGAAAAGCAAACAAGCAAACTAAACCAACAACAATAACCCAAAACAACCCACAAGTCCTGTTTTCAAACACATAAAACTAACTGCAAAGCAGAGGAATTGTTCTCTGTTCATTGTGAGTACAACAAGGAGCAATATGTTTACACTGCAGCAAAGAAGATTAATTCCAGCCTTTGTAACGACAATACTTAAGCATTGGGAGAGCTATTTTAAAGAGGATGTTGAGTCTCTGTCTATGAAGGTGTTCTGAAACATGTTAGATAAATGTCTTGCAGATAATGACACATGATGGCTGGTCTAGCTGTGGAGTATGGAGTGGAATCAGCATCATTCCTAGAACTGCCATTCTAGCACTGTGATTCTGTGATTGTATTTTGATTAATGGAATCCAGCTAATTTCATTGGAAGCGCAGAAGAAATGCTGAAGAAGGCATTTCTTAAAATAGATTTCCAGTCAAAGTAAAGAAGGGAAAATAAATGAATTAGTATCGACAGACATTTTGGCACCACCTGAAAAAATATAGGTTCTTATTTGATGGGAGTAAACTTCAAGATAGATACTAACCATGGTTGTCACAGACTTGTAAACCTCCATGGATGTAAACAGGGACTGGTAAAAGGCAACCCATTTTCTCTGCCTGTTTCTCCCTATCTCACTTGCCTTCTGAGTCAAGAGGACTTCCTATGGATTGGACATTAGGCAGAAATCCTTCCCTGTGGTGCCCCGAGAAGCTGTGGCTGCCCCTGGATCCCTGGCAGTGTTCAAGGCCAGATTGGATGGGGCTTTGGGCACCCTGGGCTGGTGGGGGGTGTCCCTGTCCGTGGCAGGGGGTTTGGAACTAGATGATCCTTGTGGTCCCTTCCAACCCAAACCATTCTGTGATTCTATGATTCTGTACTTGGATATTAGTGGGGTTTTTGTCCAGACAGGAATAATGGTCGTGATCTAACGCCAAGGTTAAAGATTTGGATGCAAATCAGTTAACTATTCTCTCTCAATTCATTAGCTAAAACATGACAATGCATGTGTATTTAGGAATTAAATCTTCTTCTGCTGTAAATCTAAATGCCCAGGTCATCAAAACACTAATTGAATCACAGCTATTTTTCTTCCTGTTCTTATTGCTTCAGATTATACATATTTGCATAAAATAGTAGTATTTCTGCTCTAATCTGATTGCTTGCATTCTAGCTTTGCAGTCCTCTGTCATTTGGAAAGTTAGTTTAAGTTATAATATGGTGCCAAGTGGTACACAGCAAGATGAATAAAAAAAGTTTTCCTGTGTATTCTGGTGGTGGCCTGCACTAAAAGAGGTTCCCTAAGCATAATATGTTGAAAATTAGCATCAGTTTGGTAAGCATTGTTTAGTCATTTAATCGTGTTCTGTCTTTTCTCACCGTGTCCTTTGGTTGCAATACATCAACATCAACGGACTTTGGCATCGATACACGTCTCCGGGGTGTCAGTTACTGCCCAACAGGTTTCTGTAAGGGTCTTGTCGCCTTTACGTACATCGTCTTTAAAGGGTAGGGACAGGAAAGCTGTATCTGAAGACCAGAATTTGATTTCCACTGCCCTTCTTGAAACGGGGGTTTGAGGATTTGATTTGTTTTATCTAGGGAAGTTATGGTAAGCAGCATTATTGTGTTATATTCGTGCATCCTTGCAGTGCCTTTTGAGCCATACGAGAGGCAGGCATACAGATAAGTAAAATCAAACCTGTAATGTTTGTTCTTTACGACAGTAAAATCAAACCTGTAATGTAAGTAGGTTCTGTGCCGGGAACAGCTTTAAATTACAAGCTGAGCAATTGATTCAGTCCCTGACTTGCATCTTACCCAGAACAACAGATAAAGAGGACTCTGTGATAAATGAATGTACAGAGAAGCAATCCCAGGGATCGTTGAACATTACAGTGACCTTTAATGCAATGTAAGTAAGCATTCTTATAATTATTTTAATGTGATACATTATTGTGTTCATGGAGTTTCTGTTTTCTTTTAATTGCTGGGGGTTAAAAAAATGATCAAAAAATGCATGTAGTAATCTCTAAGAGCAAATGTGTTTTTGCAGTGAAAGCTGAAGCATCTAAGCCTGTTCCTCTGTTCAGTGAGGACCTTTGTAACTACCTTTCATATTAAAACCAAGCAATGAACAGTTGCTGACACAGGTTGCAGAAGTCTGCAAAACCGTGAAAGGGAAGAACCCCTGCTTTTCATCATGTTAAATACAGAAAAAAAAAGTGTCAGTTTTCCTCTCAGTAGACCATAAAGCTATCTAAGGAAGCAGTTAGCTAAAAAAAGAAAAAAAAAAAAGTCATGATTTGTTAATTCTGGTCTGAACTCTAGCACTAATAGTTTTTACAGTGACAGTAAATTCAGTCTAACCTGTAGGACCTATTTATCCTCAAAATCCAGATGATATTTGAGCTATCTCAGAGGAGACCATGGTGCAATAATTTTCTACTTCTGTAAACCACATTGCTGTCTTTGATTTATCGATCGTCACCACCTTGCGTCTTTGACATTAATGGCAGAACTGCAAAATGTCCATTCTTCTGTAAGCGCCGGTGCCTTTGTTTTTCTCCCTCCCTTCTGATTTTTCTACAATTTGCCTGACATACACGTGGTACAAGTCACATGATGATTGTCTGCAGTATGCCTTTAGAAAAAATACTATGTTTTTATCTAGTTTTTCCAGGAGCAGTGCTCTTTTTAAATACAAGCCTCTCAGCACCCCTTCGGTGGTGAATAGCCAGAGTGGATATCCAGCTGATCGCCATTTACGCAACCAAAAGCCAAATGTTCTTATTCATCCTCCAGGTTGTCTTTAAGTGTCTGTCTGCCACAATTGCTTACTTCAATAAGCTCGAGTTATTTCAATAGCCTTGAGTGTTTAAAACACTGTGTTTAATTAATGTGCGGGTTTTATCAAATCTTGGGCGATTCTCAGGTGGCTGACATAAAAATGCAAGGTTAAAAAAAGTGCACATCTCCAACAATATGGAGACTCTCTTGTCCTTCTGCATGCCCAGTGCCTCAAGAAGACTGCTTCTTCCAACCCTTCAGACTGCACATCCACGTCACCTGAAATCTGACATTCACGATGGGGCCTGAAAACTTTTCAGCAATCATATCTTTCTTTCCTTTCTTTCTTTTTATTTTTTTTTTCTTTTTGTTTCTCTTCATTTTTCTTACTAGCGTGGTAAACACACATCCTACCTGTCTGAATGTCCACCTGGGCTGACAACTTTTACACAAGTCAAACCATTTGAAATACCCCAGTGAAGCCAAGAAAAGCACGGCTGTGTTTGAAAAATACCAGCAGGACCTTAACATGGATGATATGTCCCAGTAACAGAAACATAAATATCTTGGTCTTGATAGTTAAGGTGATATAGATAATGAGTTATTATTTTTCATCTTTAGATACTTCCTCAACAGAACTCCTAAATATGCTATGGCTGTGTGCTGGGTATAGGCTGTACTTAGTCGTTCTCACTGCTAATTGCCTAACTTTGCTCCTGGCTTCATTGTTTTTCTGTTGCAGGAAAGTGACTTGATATTTAGGCAAACATTTTTCATTTTCTTTATGTTTCTCCTTCTGAGCTGCTTGTTCATGAAGTGGCACTTCTAGTGTATTTTCCCACACAGGACTATGCCAATAACATTTTTCCAATGCCTGAAAATAAATTAAGTATACTGTGGCTTGAAAGAGAAATTGCTATCAGCTGGTGTTCCACTACCTACAAAACATTTTGTCTTCTTTCGGTTTCTATTACTTTGCTCTCCCTTGATTTTATATGGGAAGTTGCATTCCCTGTTAGTGCCGTGCGGTGCATTTGTGCATATCGTGCTTGATGTATGGAACTATTGCAAACGCCTGGTGTGGATAGCTCGGCTTTTGAAATTGCATTGAAGATGAACTTTTTGACAGATGGAGCTGTTGATATGATTTGGAAATAGGTCTGTTTGTATCAGTCAGTCAGGTACTCCATTTTTCAAAATGGAAAAAAAATGAAGGTTTGAGATGAAAGAGAAGAGAGAGGCCACCCATCTAGTGGGAGCGCAGAGCTTGGGCCCAAAAGGAAGAATGCACTCAAGAGCTATATATGGGGTTTTTTTATAACAATACAACAAATAAATCCCTTTTCACAGACTGCACTTTTAAGCAGAATATAGTTGCTTAACTTTATCTCATCTGCACAGTTATCTGAAAGCCAGCTGCCTAGCCTGAGGTAGTTGTCCATTTTCTGTTTGTAGCAGACACTGAAATAAATGTTTCATATTAGGAAGACACTTTGAGGTCTAGCTAAGACTAATTAACTTTCAGAAGGCTGAAGTTAGATGGAATCAGACATTGCACAGATCCGGAAAGCAAGATGCATATGGGGACCTACTCCTTCTAGACACTGTGATCTCAACTTCCCCAGAGAAGAGATTAAAAGCATAACGGTTGTTACATTTTTGAGGATCCTGTCCTGGTTTTGAAGCTCAAATTGCATGAATTTTATGCCTGAAACTACCGCTGTGTTTTGTGGAAGAGATGGTGCAGTCCAGGAGAGAAGTTGTGCAATCTATTCAAGGTTCATTCTGTTCTTTGGGACAACAGATGGGTCATACTTTGTTTACTTCTGCTAAAACAGAGTCAGCTAAAGTTCACAGGCTTTCACCAACAGCTATGCTAACTAGATCTGAGTCATGTTAGTTTAGACATCAGCGGAAGATATTTGGAAATTGCCTTATCTGTGTTTTCTGAAACTTTAAAGAACAACAAATTCTGCCAGACTTTCAAATGGAGAACTCAGTGGAGATGTCTGACATTAAATAGCCATGACAGGTGTCCCTTACCAGCAGGCTTCTCCTGGAACACACCCCTCTGAGCATTTCTCACCTTTGTGAAGGCTGGAGTATTTGAAGATTACCCAGCTCAGAATATGGCAAACCACCAGATAGCCAGTGGCGGAAAAAAGTGTGTTGGGGGGAAGGCTGTGGGAGCTGGAAGTTTATCATAGTGTCACTTTTACTGTTTTCCTTTGAGTTGGGAGGGGATGAGGGAGAAAGAGAGATGAGAGAAGTGAAAATGAAGTATGCAGTACATGATGTTTAACACTTTGAAAAAGAATCAGTTCAATAATGGATTTTCTGTGTGACAGTCCTTTGGCATAGCTGATTTTCACCTGCCCATTAGTATGCTGTCTGTTTTGTCAATCTAGCAAAGAGGAAAGTCTTCTGCTTGCTTTTCTGAAAGAACTGGATCTCTCTGATCTCTATGCAGCTTTTAAATTAAAAATTATTGTTTTGAATTACAATACTGAATCTAGATTCTCCAGACCTTAAGATAGGAAGTTTTTATCTCACTTCTGGTTAGTATTCACCGAAAGAAGGGATGGCCTTTCAGGAGGTTGCTGGAGCAAGGTAGTGCCAGATGGAAATACTGCTTTCTGTGGGGTGGAGAGGCCAAGAGAGGAAGATTGAAAGATACATCTGGAGCAAAGTTTTTTTCTCATGAGAACATTTTAATTAATTTTTGTTATGCCTACGTTAAATTCTACTCTGTGTTTGTCCAGAACATTGGCACAATAAGATGTTTCAAAAGGAAATTATTAAAAATTACAGTGTGAAATATTCACAACCGTACTTTTCTTAAAGGCACTGAATAATTATAATAGGCCATTTTTATATGTAGGCAATTTCCTCAATGATAAGAACTCTTAGTCTGAGAAATTAATTTTCAGCATGCTGACTAAAGAAAAAAATTCATTAAAATATTTGTATGGTCTGTAGTAGGGAGCTAATAACAATGTTTTGCCATGTATTTCAATTATGCTAGTTGTGAATTAACTAGTATTTTAATAAAAATTAGTAGTAGCATTTATTTTCCATGGAGCAGTGTGAATCTACGTGACATCTCTGAAACATAAAGAGCCTAAGGTGTGGATATGTGTGGTGAATGGATTTTATTTTAATGAATTATAATATAATTGCCCTGTCTTGGCAATTAAGGTTGGGCATTAAATCTTAATTCATTAATTCCTTTGCATCCTTTTTTTCTTTGGGGATAGCAGAGGAAGTACTAGAAATTCCTTTAAGCTTATAAAGCTGGAAGACGTGTATGACAAATAGATTTAAAACGAATTACTAAGAGGTAGAACACAAAGGCAGAATTACATCAGTGTCAAATCCTGCCCTAAGTTATGTGCAGGCTCCTTGGTGAAGTTACAGTGATTTAAATTTAGCTTAGACTTGCATTACTTGGGTGGAAAATGCATGCTCATTGAATATTTCTCTTTTTCAATCATTCCGATATAAACCTGACTACTGGGCACTTCTTTCACATGCATTTTCCTATACATATAGACACCATATATTATGAGAATAGTTGAGCAAATTTGGGCCAAGTTAGCTTCTCCTTTCTAAATTTAGGTGAATTGCTTATCTTGGCTTGTGGATTTAGTCCGTTTCTCCTCTGACAGATAAAAGTACTAAGATGCAAAAGCAGTGTTGACAGTGTTGGTAGAAACATCTAAAAGCTTTGAGGGGTTAGGGAGCCACCTCCTCACCTCTTGGCCTCCCTTAACACCATAGCCACAACAGTGCCTCAGATCTCTTCATCAGTTCTGCTGGAGGTCTACTTCTGAGTAGTGACCAGTACCCTGGTGGCCCTGTTGTCTCTCTCGTATGTGTGTGGGTATATATATTTTAGCAGAATAGGACTAAGGTGGAGATAATAAGATGTTGTCTGAGGTGTTTGGCCTCATTCTTCAAATCCTTATGAATTCTAAGGCCGTGCTTTTGAAAGAATTTTCAAAGTGAATAAAGCACATGAATCAGGATTATGCATGCGTCTCGTTTTGTAGTTGTGCAGTTCAGTGCAGTTTTCTAGGGGATGACTTCATAGCAGAGACTGGAAAAAATATCAATAGTCCAACCATTAAAAAAATGAACATGTGACCAGATCTCTGACTTCCACCATTTCCTAGCAAATATGCCATAAAGAAAGCATCTGCAGATCCAGAGGTAGTGATGAGCTCAGCATGATCCCAAAGTTTGACAGTCTTAGTTCTGTTCTTCTAAATGCTGTCTAATGCTGTTATGTGCAGCGTCCTTCTACTGAAGCAATTTCACACCTCATCTGCTAGAGATGAAAATGGCAGGAACAAACTATAAATCCAGCAAAGCCTTAGTTTAGTAGATATATCATCCTATCAGAATCTTTTCACATAAATAATTAGTTCATCACTTCCTCAATCCACTAAACTTGCAGAGCTTGGGAAATGACATGGGGTGACGTTATCTCAACAGACTTTCAAGGAATCAGTCAATCCACCCCTTGCCCCAAGGCAGCATCAAGCATATCTGCATCGTTCCTGACACTTACTCACCGTGTTCTTAAAGACCTTCAGCGCAGGACACTCTGCAGGCTCCCCGGCATTTTTTTTCTGGTATTCTTCTCTGGTACTCTTAATCATTAGAAATTTGTAACCTGAACTTCCCTTTTTCAATGAAAACCTTTGAATTGAACACTTTTGTCTTGTGTGCCATTGATGTGACCAACAACTGGGTGCCACCTGAAATTTAGCAGCCTTTTCTTTCTATGAAGACTTGTAGCTATGTCTGCCTTCAGTGCTGTCACCTTAACCACTGATGGTTAGTTCTTCCTCACAGATCATTCGTTAGCCTTATTAGCATCTTTCAAACTGATCAAAGTGGGGCATTTCAAACTTATGACAGTAGATATCAAGAAACCAAGTTTAGGTTTAGATATCAAGAAACCAAGTTTAGGAACTTGAAGGTCATCTTTTGTGTGTGATGGTACACGTGTGTACCCAACCTGGGAGTTTCTGGGCAGGGAGGTGAATGTATGTGGTCCTGGTTTTGCAAACAGGCAGGATCAGAGAAGCAGGAATGATATGCAGTAGGATTTGAAAGAGCACTTTTACATTCTCTTCTTTCCAGTTAAGCTAGAGAGTTTGAAAAAGATTCTTGCCACATCCTCCCAAGATATGAACGTGATAACACAGTTGTATTGTGAACAGTTGCTGATATGTTTACCAGGGACCACGCCAGATGCTTTATGGCTCCCAGTTCCTTACTGCTGGATGTTAGTGTCTGTGTGTGTTAAGATTTTAATTATGGAGTCCAGTGATAAAACTGGCACGTGCAGCTGGGACTGTAACAAATTTTGGATATTATCAGGGCAGAAAAATACATCTGTAAGATTCCTCTTCCCTACCTTTTCCACCCCATGTATTACTCAATGAGTTATGGGTTTGCAGAGGGTTGTAATATCTTCCACCCCCTTCGACTTGTAGACTGCTGACATTTCGGAGTTGACAGAATTGCCAAAATCAAGAGTTTGGTGTACAACTGAGATTTTTTTAAGCACCTCTCCAAAGGTCTATGATGCCAAAGTTAACTCTTCTGACTGCAAGCATGGGCAATACTGTTCATTTGTCATTCCTCTTTAATAGGTCCACCTTGTTTTGTGCGCTTTGAGTGTTTTTAATGATTTTAGAGAACTGAGATACGATTTAATGTGTGCACCCTGCTGTAAAGCTCCAGGCATGAAATCTGAAAAGGTTTTCCTAAATTAGACGGGTAATTACTCAGACACATAAAGAATATCAGTCTAATGGAATGAACAGGCCAGTGGTACATTCTTATTGGTGTATATGACTGTTCATGTTTTATTTAATTGCTTTCAGACATTTGCATTCATGTGCTTGTCCCCATGCATGCATTGACTAAAATATGTTTGATTTTCTTCAGTGTAAACTTTTTTGCATGTAAAATGAAAGAGAACTTGAGCACTTTACTGCACTTTGAATTTTTCCCAGGATTGCATCTTCTGTAAATAATGCAACCAAGTGTTTGCGTTGCTTGTGCTCTTCACCAGAATCTCCAGTTTCAGTTTGAAGCAAATGATGCTTTCACATAGTTTGAAATAATTTCACCCTCATTGCTTTCATCTGGTTAAATAATCCTTTAATCCATGCTCAGAATGAACAGATCTTTTATTTTTTTAATGTTTTTACTAGTGGATGCCTGTATTGTGTTATGGTAGTGCAGATGAGGTATGATTGATCAGTTTATCAAATGACAGTTATTACTGGACCATTAATTCTGGCTACATAGATGATTAGAAGTACAGATTTTTACACCTAGGGCCAGTGATATTTTTTTTTAGTATAATACGGATTTAGAAGATATTTATGCAAGCAGAAAATTGAATCAGCATTGCCATTGGTGCATTAAATTACACCATGTTATTAAAGAAGGATTCCTTTAGAATATGAGTAGATAAAGATAGAGAGGGAAAAAAAAAAAAAAAGTATGAGGATTACCAGAAAGAGTTTAGCATCTTTAAATTACGTTTTGAACTTTAAAGCATTGTGCATGAGCAAAATCCTTCCTTTTGCCTGCAGGATATCACTCCTCTGTGATTTATGTGTGTTCAGCGTGCACACCTCTCTCCCTGAATCACTAGATGCTAGTAATGATTTAGCTTATGTGCTTTGATTTGTGCGGTTTGGGATAGTATGGTCTCCTGTATCTAATTAAATAAAAGAAAGGAAGGCAAAAATTCTTTGCTATATGGAGGGCTGACTTTTTTTTGCGTTACAAACAAGTGAATCATTGATATGACGAAGAATACCCTCTGTTGCTTAAACCTGACTCTGAGCAGCAATACTGGGATTGAAATCTCTGTGCCAAGCCCCTCTTGTCTGAGGAGTCCAGGCCAGGTACTGACTGGCAGAGTCAGTACGCTTCAGTAGCAGGCAGGCTGAGCAGGTAATGCCATGCTTTTCTGTGCATCCCATCGTCTTCCACAGAATTTCCTCGTAATGGTTTGCACAAAAGCACAGCTGCACACCAATTAGACATTCTTGGCACTGAAAGCTGTCTATAAACAAGATATCATAAAGAGAGCACGGTTTCCTTTCTCCTGGCATAAATGCACAATGCTTAATGGGAAAACCAGCCAAGTTTGGTCAGTGGTCAGCTTGAGAGAGGTCTTCATGTGCAAGAGCAAGTAAATGGATGGGTACGTTGTTGTATATGTCGTTCTGCTCTGGATACTGCCAGAGGCTGCCGGTGAATGTCCTCACTGCAGTAACAGCAACCTGTGAGCACAACCTGAATGGAAAGGGTGCTGGTAAAAGAGTAGGGGGACACTGGATCCGGTTAATTTCTGCCTTCAGGTACTCCAAAACTCTTAGTTTTATGCAACAGGGCACCAATATATAGCACAAACCCCTAATGCATTGCAACTTTGGTTTAGTTTTGGGTTTTGTTACTATATCTTTAATATTAATAACTTGTGTTTTTCGACTGTAGCCTATTTGCTTGTGTAGCAAATGATATTTCCCATACTCGCAAATCTCCTTAAATAAGGTAGGAACAAGCTGGGACCGTCATATAAAGTGTCAGAATTTTGTTTCTAGTTGGTTTGCAGTTAGGTTCCTCTTTTTCCTTCTTCTCATATACGCCAACCCGTTTTTGTCTTACACTGGAAAATTAGCAAAACTGATCTGCAACTAAGGATCCTGCCTATTAGAAGTAAATATGCTTCATCCCTGGAATGTCCACACAATAGCAATCTGTACCTTGTTATCATCATCTTTCTGCCAGATTTGTAGCACATCTGTTAGGGAAAGTACCACTGCAGCCCATTTTTACTTAAACCGCTTGAAAGGTGTAGTTTATAAAAAAGCAAATTGGAAGGTGATGGATTGTGCGGTATAAAATCCTTTGTGCTGAGCGAAGTCTGACTGCTAAAGCATCTTTAATCTCACAAAGGAAAATGATAAAAACAACTTCCAGAAGTAAATACAGATTAATTAAAATTGGAAATTACACTTGTATTTTTAGAGCGTGCAGCTCAATTATCAACTTTGCTAAAATAGAAAATGGCCTTGGAAAGTATTGATTATTTAAATCCCTATTCCTGGACTCTCTCATAACAATACATAGACTGTGATACTAGATTAATAATAGTTAATTCTAGCCTTCACATCTGGGAATGAATCTGTTCCCTAACTCCATGAACAGTTAAATTGAGAATCACAAGATAAAGTTTTGTTTTCCAGCTTCTTGGGGGCCTGGGATGAGATCATGTAAACTGAGTTGTAGTTCCTTCTGCCTGTTACTGGAATAATAAATTATTTTTTTTTCCCTACTCTCCTGTTTAGTTTAAATATATATATGTGTGTCTGTGTGTGTGACCTCCATGAATTGTGTGCTCTACAGTTCTTTAATACCCCTGCCCTCATAGTTTTGGCAGGACCACTCCTGGGAAAAGAGATGAAAAAACCAAACCTGTCCCATCCCTCCTCTTCCCTTGTAGTCCATCGCCTCCCAAGGTTCTGCCACCTTGACTGTCCCAAGTATCAAATTGGGATTCAAGATTAAGTTTTTAATAATCAGTGTTCAATATTGAGATAATTATAAATGAACAGAACGGAGGGAACAGACTGACCAGTGGGCAGAGGGGCAGGAACCTCTCCAGGTGGTTATGAAGCAGTCACTGATAAGCCAGTTATCTTTTAACAGCCTTACTTTATTCTCAGCCCCATACCAATCCTGCCTTTTACTGATCAGCACCCACAAGCTTTCAGGGAGGATGAAAACCTGCTGTTTGCCCCACATCCATTTAGTGGCTTCAATATTAATGACTGCTGATGGTCCTTCAGCTCTTTCAGCTTCATGCCATTGGACTATCCCTTATGGCAAAGTGAATTTTTATTAAACTTTTGAGTGTGATCATGCAAATTCTATCCAATGTTTCATTCAAATGAAAAACTATTACATTTCTGTATACCCTTAAGCTACTAATTTCTGTAAATTGTTAAGAAGAAAAGTGATGAATTTTTTCTGACAGTTCTATGTAATCCTGTATGTTTTAAAGTTCACAGGCTCAATATATTCTAAGGATGAAACATCAGTCACCTTGTAGTCAGTGGGAATACTGTCATCTTAGTCGAGGAAGAATTTCCATCCAGATGCTTGCTTTCTTTTCGAGTCTATTTAGTTGACAATCAAGTATACTGATTATGGACTTTTTTAGGGGAGAAAAAAAGGAGGATTGTTGTTTGGGGTAAAAGACAGGATGCAGTAAAGCATCCTGGAGGGACCATGCTCCAAATAAATATATTGTTTCCATGAGACCTGCAGCCACTATAGGGTATTTTCAGATCCCAAGTTCCAGTCTAGAGCCTCCAAGGAGGAACAGTGCTGGACAGATTTTGCAGGCTGGTAAGGGTGCAAAGGAACAGCAGGAGAGGAGTAAATGAGGAGCATGAGTTGATTGGACTTTGGGGAAAGTAGTAGGAAGAGAGAGATGGGAGTGATCCATGGGAAGGAATTGGTGAGGAAGAGAGATTTAAAGAGAAAAGAAAACCTGGGGGAAAAGTTATTCACAGAAAGGAGGTAAAATGGAGGAAGTGGGGAGAATACTGGAAGAGAGGAGAGCAAAAGTCTTCTGATATGACATAGTTAGACTGGGAGGACTGTGGAACAAAAAAGAACGAATTATTAACAGCAGTGGAGTGCATGGGAAATATTCTGTCCTTGCTGTTGAATGAATGATACTGGAAGTACCTTCAGATATTGCCCATGTGTCCTTGGAGGGTGTCGCTCTGTTCACGGGTGCGAGGCAAAGATGTGGGAAGATCTGCTGCATAACAGCCTTACGCTACTGGAGTTTTCTGTACTCTCTTCCTGTTGCTCCCCCCGCAAAACCTGGTATTAATTTCCTCTTTCTATAAAAGCCTTTTCCTTAGGAAAGCCAGGTTTTAAAGAAATAAAAATAATGGTGAGTACAATAATCTCTCTACAGCTTCCTCATCTTACACAGTTTTGTCGGTTTTAATTGTCATCCTCCATCTATTTGTAACATTTCTCTTCCTTTAGTTCTAGGTTTTATGTGGAATTTAGCAGTTCTGTGATACTGTTTTGGTTTTCTTCTGTACAGTTTTCATATCACTGGAAATTCCATCTGCTATTGAACCTCATGGTGAAGAGTAGTTTGTTTGAATCACTTCAGAGACAAAAAGCCCCTGATGAATTCAGATTAAGACTTTCTTAAACACGTTGAGTTTTTGAATTGGGTCTGGGGTTTGGCTTCATTTTTTTCAGAATTTTTCATTTTTCAGAATTTCTGTTGCATCTTCTGACGCCTTCTTCTGGCTTCTGTGAACTTTGCTCTGCCTTTTATGCCTTTTCTTTCATTCTACTTCTTGTTGCCCTTTCCATCCCAACTATTATTACCTGTTTTCTTACTGCTTCAGTTCGGATCCCTCTCACTCATGTGGAAGGGCTGGTACGTTCCCCATCAGCACGGCTGATTGCTCCCATTAATATTTCTCCAGTATCTTTTTTTAGGAGCAGGTATGTGATCAGATAGATCAGATTAGCCCCCATGCTGCGGACATAACATTTGGTATTTTGTCTAACATGTAAAGTCATCAGAGAAAAAGGGAAAGATAGGACTAGGGAGCAGCAAGATGCTTCCATGACTGTAGAGGAACTGGAAATCATGAATGAAAGGTTTTCTCTCACACATTGCATATCTGTGTGAGTCAGAAAATAGTAATACTAAGCTTAAAAAAAAAAAAAAAAAAGCTAAAAGGTTGACCTTTTACTCCTGGAAGCCAGAACTGCACATTCCAGGGCCAAAAAATAAGGTTAGTCTTGCAGGAGTTAAGAAAACAAAGTGAGTTTGTTTAAATATGATCTCACACACAGTTATGCTCAACTAGGTAACTAGAAAAGCAATTAAGGGCAAACCGTCAGTGAGGAGACCTGCCAGAACAAAAATGAAACTGAAGATTACTGTTGTTTACCTTCAGCTCCTCTGAACTGAAATTACTTTTTTTGTTGCTTCTGTATTCTAACACAAAGACAAGAGCAGTTTAATCTATTTTATGTCTTTTCTGAACCTCCTGATGGGAATTATCATTTTTCCAATCTGCCTTATTTGCTCATAGAGGAATAGAAAAGTGTCCAAAAGAATATGTTATTTTAATATGTTCCTTCAGCTGCAAAATACAGCTTTTACAGTTTCTCTCAAAGCTTGCTTTCTTCTTCTGCACCATAATTGTCACTGCAAACATAATCTAAAATGAAGAATGTGTACCTTTCTTAGGTTGTCACTAGATTTGACAGTTGCCATTTTCCGTAGATGGATATAGTGACATTGGCCATATTCTCATTAATTTGTCATATTAGAATGTGTCAGTGGTTTTACTTTAATGTACCCCTGCAATGGCACTATAACCAATTTCAACAAGATCAGATAATTAGAGAACTAAGATCTTGCTAGAAAGGTTTGAGTAGTTTTTGCAACTAGAGTCAGACACACAAAAAAATTATTCCTAATGTGACCAGCATATACCAACGGCATGTAAATACACGTAAATATCCCTTTTGCAGTCCCCAGAGCCTCTTTGTCTCACATTTAGAGTTAAAATACCTAAAGATGACCCAGGAAAATGAGAATGAGGATGTGTCATGTTCATACTCAAATCGGATAGAATTTTATTCCTCAAGGATAATCAACACAGTCCTCGTGCTTTTATATTGAAAATTGGTAACCTAGTTGTCTCTTAAGAATTCAGGCTCCCAGAAAGTCACTGTTTCTTTCCAATTACAATCACTTCTAGCATATGAAACCAGCGCACCAGAAGCAAAGCCTTTACCTTGGCTCCCTGCTTTTCATATTCTTTCCCAGTGAGCTGGGTGATCTTTCCTGCTGCTTCCCGAAGAGAACAATTGAGTAGCAGAACCCGTGATCCTCCAGGGCCAGGAAGGCAGCAAAGAACACTTCCATCTCTTCTCCCCATCCTTCTGCTGAACCTAACCCCAACAGAGGTCCCAAAGAGGTCGTATAGCTCTAACAATTGTTTGCTCAGACTGATCGTAAACTTTTGAAGAAGGCAGTCTGATTCCTCATAAAGATTCTCCCCAATACTTCACCAAAACCCCTGTGCTGTAATTTGTCTGTTGTTCCTTGTTCTGTCCTCATAGATATGGAGAACAATCTTCAAGGATAACTGCTTGCTTTATGACAAGCATTTGCTCATTTCAAGACATATCATGACTCCCTGTCGAGTCTTTCCTTTCTTGACTAGTTCAATCTATTTCCTTTTTTCATTTCCTTACAAGTCATATTCAAAATTTTATCAATTTTACTGTTCCCCCCTGAACTCTTATCCTCATCTTATCCTCTTATCCTTATATCTTGTTTATACTTTTACCCAGACAGAACGATCTTCCAACTGAGGGCATCAACAATGCTTAATAGAGCAGAATAATTATCTCCCATGTTTTAGTTAAGACTTTCCTGCTAATACACTCCAGTAAAAAGAGTCAACAGCTTGACAGTTTTGATTCCTATTCAGCTGGCAGTTCATTGACACTCTGGGATCCTGTTTTGTATTATTTCTACCTAGTCAATCCCCATTTTGTGTTTATTCCTTTGATTTCTGCTTTGTAATGATGCTGCTTTGTATTTGTGTGTACTGACTGTTGCCTTATTCATCCCTCCCGTTTCCCAAGATCATTTTTCACTGTAACCTCCAGAGCATGACAGCTCCTTTCCTCGTTTCTGTGGTTTATAAGCCTACTCCCCATTCCATTATCCAAATAGTTGATCTCTCTTTTTTAATCTCAAAATACCTCCTCATTTAACAGAATCATACCAATTAGCACAAAGTCCCTCATGTGAAGACAGACTAACGTAAAAAAATGAAATAAAACTCCAGAGACCCCTGTGTTCATTCCAGTACATTTTATGCTGTCTGGGTGGTTTTGCTTGTTGGTGTTTGGGCGATGAGGAAGGGTGTTGTTTGTTTAGCAGTTACTCTGAGTTATCCTGGTATTATCTACATTCTGTGAGCGCTGAGACTCCGGAGGCTCTGAGCCTGCCCAGCAGCCCATAGGAAATGAACAGATGTACCAGCTTCACAGATCCATGGGAACAGGATGCTGATCCAGGGTAATGTTTGTTCTGTTTGGCAAGGTGATTATCAAACCGGCCAAAACCCAGGAGCCTGGTTCTCGCTGTTGGGAATGGAGCATCTTTTGTGCTGATAGTACCTGAACCTAAATTAAAGCCATTAGGAGCAAAGTACTAGTTCCTAAGTACTGGCAAAGTGACAGCAAGAAGTCAAGGTGGTTTTGTTAGGTTTGGTGGTTGTTTTTTTTTTTTTTTCCTAATCAAAAACTGAGCTGTTGAAAACTTCTTAACAAGAAGAGAGATATTTCGTGTAAGGAAAATCAACTCTCCGAGGCTGATAGCTGCTAC
The DNA here is from genome assembly GCA_013399095.1 of Psophia crepitans. NCBI lineage: Eukaryota > Metazoa > Chordata > Aves > Gruiformes > Psophiidae > Psophia > Psophia crepitans. The sequence goes on along the minus strand of VWZZ01004208.1, from coordinate 363,850 downwards.
AGGCATAGAACAAGAAATGCAAGTCACTTATCTCAGTACATAAAAGAAATTTGAAAGTGTGTCCTTTGTGCACTGCCCCTGTGTCTGTGCCGCCCGCAGGAGAACTGCTGTGGCTGGAGCTATGGGAAATAGTATGTGATCTCTGGAGTCAGTACCAGCCTATGGTTTCGTTGGGGTAAGCAGCTGGTTTCTGTGCCAGCAGGGACCAGGATATTCTTTATGGCCAACCATTCCAACTTCAGAGCTTCTCCATGTCAGCAGGCTTCCAAATCAGGATAGTGCGATAAATAAAATCAAATAAAAATATCCTGAAATAAATTATTTTAATATTTGTATCATTGTAACATTTGATCCTTTTCTTTGCATTTCCCAGTTTTCCTTTATGGTGGTTGTTTTGTCATTGCTCCTCACGCAAGCAAATCTCTGCTGTGAAGTCTGAGTGTCAGTTATGTAGAAAGCACTTTCATACCCATGTGGGGTCACTTTACCCTTTAACTCTAGCAATGTGTGGATGGTATGTCTGGTAAACAGTTTAATTTGGTCAATAGTTTAATTTGGTCTGCAACTTAATGACATTTTAAAGCATGCGCTGGCATTTCTGCTAGGCTGCCTGCCATCATTTTTGCCTTGACGTGGCAAATAAAGGCTTACTAACTGAGGAAGGAATTAGCATGAAACATGTCCATCAATCTCCATAAAAAAGCATTATGTAGTAGAATTTTATTAACTCTGAAGTAAAGGCGGTATAATAGAACAGAAATGTGTGCAACAACTGATAGGGTTGTCTTGAGAAATCCTCAGCCTTGCTAGTTTTCATTCTTTTTGAGCACAATTTTAATTCTATCTTGCATTTTTTTTTGTTGTTGTTGTTATCACTCCTCAGCCAGTGGACAATACTAAATATTTTATTTTGAGAAGCTTTGCAGAATAACCTGTGTTTCTTACCCACCAAAAGCAACTGACTGACCTGAAATCAGATAAAGTGCACACAGGAAGGTACATTCCATCACTTAGATGCTGCAAAGTCACCTCTGGTTCAGCTGGCTGTTATTAGACCTATCTAGCAAAATAGTTCACAGCATCCTATATTGATAGTGGAAGATAAATGTTACGGTAGATGCACTTTAAAAGTTCATTCCAATTTTAGAAGCATTACCAGCAGCTGAAATATCCTGCATTTTAGGTATAAGGAGTATCACTGGAATTGATATTACCTCTGCAATAAGATTCTGAGAATTTGTTATAAATTGGGCTGGCTATTATGAACACATTCTATTTTATAGCATTATATACTGCACAGTATGTACACTTTGGAAAAAAGTGGACATAAATTAACCTTGTAAATGGCTTCATATCTCGTATTAAATGAACTGCTGTGAGTCTAATCAGAAAAGCATGGAAATAAGAGTTTCCCACTGATTTCAGTGGGCTTGGGTTCAGATCTTACATGTGCGTGATCATAAAAGTCACATTGAGACACATTCAAGTTCTAAAAAATTTAACATATCTTCCCTCAGTTGCTTAACATGTTTTCTCATTAATTAGATTCAGGATGCTGTATGTATCAGTGTCACTTTCTTTCCATGCAGACCTCCTGTTGACTGCAATAGGAGTTTCATGCATGGAGGGACACTAGGGTCAGCCTTAAAAAGGTGAGTGAGCAAGAAATGATCTGCTCAGCTTTCTTTACTCAGAGCCTATTACAAAAGCTTGGTGACTTTCAGTCGTTAATTACAACTGACATGAAATAAGACTGAATTAATTTTTCTCTGATGCTTGTAAGATGTCATTTTACAAAGTTTCGTATAGCTTCTCCATTTTTGAGTCAAAATGTTTGTACCAATTGTGCATCTGTAGCCAAATTACTGACGTTACCAAATGTTGAGAAAGTCTGATAATCATTCAGTTTTTACCTCATTCCAACCTCTCTCAAGTTCTGCAGAACTATCATTCTTTAGCTGAAATCCACAACATTCAAATCACAAGAAGGTTTTTAAGTTACTGGAGTAGGTCAATGGTTTCATGGTACAGTTTTTAGTGAGATTAACGTTCTTAATTTACTTAAAAAGCCAATCCAGTCATTCATATAGTCTGAGAAAATAACTGTTCTTGGTCTCTGGAAGTCTTTTCCTCTCAAAAATACTGAGAAAGCACCTTTAACTACAGAACGAAGGAGCTGTATGAATTTATTTATTGCTGCCTACCACCCAGGCATGATTTGCTGCAACTGCATCCTACACAGAGAGAACCTATTTTGGTTGAGAAGTATCCTAGTGGTAAAATCAACAGGTTTCCCATATCCTTGTACTACGCTATGGTAACTTGAAATTGATTTCTGTATAAACAGCTGAGCTATGAATGGGGAAAAATGGAAAAAAGTGCATTAATTCTTTGCAATCAGTTCATTAGAGATGCAGCGTTTCAAAGCGCTGATTATAAAATCCAGCATATTTGTTGCTCACACCTCTTTAGTTGAGGTACCCCAGATATGTCTGACATTAGTAATACTCAGCTGTTGCCTCAGTTCACTCCATCAGCTTTCTATGGCGCTTTGCAGAATTCTTCACTCTTGGGTTCAGGACCCCGGCTGAAGCAATGCTGTGACCACCTCACACTGCGAGTTTCCCCAGCAGAGAATATAGTGAAGAGATTGCTAATTACTATTGTGAAATGCTTCAGTTTGATGATATGTTCAGCTAACCGTCTAGGTATTTAGAATCCCTCACAGGAGAATTCCCTGGATTGTTACAGACAGCCTGCTCTTTTTAATTTTATTTAAGATAGAGAATCAAATTGTACATTTTTGTTAGAGACATTGGAGCCTGTTTCTGCTTTGTTTGGTCTCAGTGCACCAGTATTTTTAAGCCTGCTAAATGCTTCTACCTTCATCACTGATGTTTGTGTGCCTCGGTGTTTTCTTCCCAAATCCTCGTTATTGCTCACTTAATTCGTTATTGTTTTGTTCTGGGCATGATAAAAGCAACAAAACATCTTTTGTTTTGTTGCAGCTCACTTGTGTCATCACTTAGTTTATTCCAGCTCAAGATGCCCAAAACTCAGCGTGTAACTTAGACTTTGGATCTGCAGCATCTTAAGCCTTTCTAATTCCTGTTTTACGTAACCCTCTTCCCTTTCCCAACCCCAGCTGTACATTCCTTCAGCTCACTTGGACTTTATCCAGCATATCTTGATTCATTTTTTCATTAATTTCCAAGTGAATCCATAACTTTTGCATGGTTGTTTTTCCACTGAAAAGCCCAGCAGAGGTTACTCCCACAAGCTAATACCGAAAGTGATAAGTGAAAGTAGAAAATTCTGGTCTCTGCTCAAATAGTCTTGATCAGGAGTCCAAAATTGGATTCAACAAACAGCAAGGAATGGAAAAGAAGCTGGAGAGGAAGACAGAAAGATTTCATTAGAAGTAGTGATAGCATGAGAACATTGATTAAATAGGAGCAGTATTGAGATAGACATATTTTTATGCAGGACTTTATAGGAACAACTGCTTAATGCTTTTTCCAGCTCAGACTGAGGATCTTCATACACATTTTAACATTTGGGGCTCTGTAATGGGTGATATACAAAGGCATTACAAGGTACTTGTATTGAGGTATTTGACTCATTTATTATGGATATGGCATTAGAAGTACTTCTTAGTCATGTAGCTCTAATTTTCCATGCAGATTCCTGACATTCTTCTATAGGAGTTTTGTTCTTTCTGTCCTTTCTTTAGTTGAAAGTTATTCTTTTAATTTCAATAAACAACACTTTTTCTGTAATTGGGAAATACTGTGGATTTTTCCTGAAATAAATCACTCCTGGAATAATCTATGGATTTGAATTGCAAAAAAACCCATAATAGAAATAGTTCTTTTCATAATAGGAAACTTGAGAATTTGGGATTTTTTCTAATGATACAGTTGTGGTCAGGCAGGTTAGCTCAATATCATGTGTCAAGATATAGATACCCAAGTGATAAATATGTAAACACATAAATCTAAATAGGTCTGTGCAAGAAAAATTCACATTTCTAAGGGTATTTCCTGGTGTCCTCTAGCAACTAAAGCTTCAGAAATGGGCTGTAGGAAGATAAGCTTTTAATTTTTTAGTGTCAGATCATTTTCCTGCTGTATAACAAGGGCAGCCAGAATGTGGGAAAATTTGAAGCTTACAATTGTTTCATTATTCTTAAAATTTCAGGTAAAATAAATTTTTAAAAGACACTCAGGGAAACAAATTTGCATTTCTTCTTACTTGGGACACAATTATCAAGTTGAAATATTTTGCTGTGTATTTTACTGTGTATTTACTTTACTGTGTATTACAACTCAAAACAAAAGAGGAAAAAATTTTTTGGATAAGCTTTCAGAAAAAATAAACCACCACCACCACCCCCAAAAAAAACCAAAAACAAAACCACCCCAAAACACCCAAACAATGGAGGTTTGATAATATGTTGGATTTGGATATATCTACCAAGTCTGTAAAGTGTCCTCTTTTTTGTTTTGCTCTTGTATCTTGTGCTAAATTTACTGTAGAGTCATCATTGGAACTAGTGTAAAACATTCATGACACCTGTTCCTCTTCTGCATTTTTATCTGTAAACAGCCCAAACCACTGATTTCCATGATTCTTCAGCTGTGAACATTTTATAGAGGATGTTGTGTCCCTAAACTTCCTGGAGGGGGAAGAGATGGAAACAAAAAACCAAAACCAAACAAAAAACCCACAAAAACTTTTTCAGTGTGAATTTATTCTTCAGTTTGTTGGAAATTCCAGAACATTCAGGACTTCCCATTAAGCTCGGAAAACTGTGCTAGGTGAACCTTCCTTGCTGCTTCATTTCGGAGTCTGAAACAGGGCATGAGATAGGATAGAAATTGCTGGTCGGTGGTTGATGTGACCATCTCTTCAAATTCAGTTGCAATCCATTGAAGTGATTGAACAGCATCAGCAACGGGGTTCACAATGGCTCTCTAGTTGCCTTGAATATAGAAGTTCACTCTTTATTCAAAGTTACCTACTTCTGATCATGTCAAAAACATTTCCCTCATTAGCAGAAAAGGGAGATATGCATTTGTCATTCACAGATCTGATAAACATAGTGTTGAGGGCTGGAAAGAAAACTGTTCCAATTGCCTGTGGCAATAATAAATGGATTACATTCACACAGCAGGAAAATGATCTGTTGCTACTGCTTTAGTCTGGAATTTTTTCTTGGTTTCTCTTGGAAAAGAGCTTTTGATGCTCTACTGAAATTTGCTGCAAGACAGGCACATCATTATTTCACAATTCTTCAAAAGTCCAAACCTTTCCACTAAAATGAGAGAGTTGTGCTTGCTTTGTTGCTTATTCCATAGCCATTAACAGCTCTCTTCATTGCAATTGTACAATGTAGTGAAAAGAAATTTTTGTTATTCATAAATAATGGCTGTTGGCCTGGAGAGCAGCCAGTGAATTGAGTGATATAATGGGGCCCTTGATTTTAAAAAGTTTTATTTGTGTTTGAGCTCTGGCAGCCTTTTAGTGAATGAAAGCTGTAACGCTTATAATACATTTTGCATGACGGAAGATCAGCTCCAGACTACCATAAAACCATTGCTTAAGTGACAAAGTTAATCAAGCTCCTGATCATTTGGGTCTCCTTGGATTTGATTTAATGAAAAATAGAGAAAACAAAAATGGAATCAGTGTTGGGAGGGAAAAGAAGCATTATGGATAACTTTGAGTTGTTTGTAAATAGATAAGGAATGACCCAAGATGACTGCATAAGCAAGTTATCATCAGAATAGGAGTAAGATATGAGCCATTTGAACCTGTTCAGCGTTTTATTAATCTTTTATGTTGCTGGAACTGTTTGTTCAGGTACATGAAGGATTAAAAAGTACACACCAAATATTTCAGCAGGGAGGCAGTAAACTTATGAAGCCATGGTAATAACTTTGGAAAAAAGGGTTATATGAGTTTTCTGGCATCTGCATTTTGGCTGCCATCAGTCCAAAACTGTTTCATGGAGCAAAACTGTATTCTAGTGCTTGATTTTGGCAGTGGGAAAAAGTTGTGGAAGCTTGAGCAACATTAAGGTGGTTGTTAATGAGTTGTAAAATCATGAATGGACAGAGGTACAAAATGCCATTACAGGAAAAGATGCAATATTTTGCACAACTGAAAATTGATTTATTCCATTTTCTTCAGTTGCAGTTAGTGAATTTAAAATGGCTTGGGGACACTTGGATGAGTAGAACAGACACTATTTTGTTTAACTGAATTGACCTTCACTACTGCCAGGAATCTACAGTGCAAACAGAAATCCAGCATGGTTTAGTACCACTGCCATACATTGCCATTGCCTGAGGTAGGGGCTTTGGTGTGATATCCATCCCTCAGCAAATCTGTGCGTTTTAACTCTGTTAAATCAGGGAAGGATTTGAAAATGACCGAACACTGGATCTACCATAGAGGTCACACTACTGTAGACCTTGAGCTTCTCAAGATGGGAGTTATAGCTGGAGGGAGTTATGTTACTGAAACTAGAATGAGGTATGTCCTCTTCTCCTAGGAACAAATGTCTGGCCAACAGTGCTTAGAGAACCCCAAGGTCAGCTATCTGGACAGATGAAAGATAAGCTTTTGTAACTGCTGTTCAGATTTTCCTTTATCTTGCTCATTAGCGAAGTTTAAGTGTGTGTATGACCCTACTCATTTTCAGGAGAGGACAGAATGTTTTCCCCAGAAGTTCATCCAACTTAAGGATACATTTTCTCTTATTATTTATTTAATAATTTTTTTCATGGAATTTGGTATTTCAGCACAGCAGCTGTTCTCAGGTAGTCCAGAAGTGCCCTTCCATCAGCTCTTTTAGGCTTATGTACTGAATAGTTCTGAAAACAGGTAATTTCTCCCACGTTTTTTTTAAACCTTTCTTTAAAAGCTATTGCTGGCAAATCTTCAAACTATTCTTTCAAGTCTTATACAAAGTAGTAAATGTCTTTGATATGTAATAGAAGCGTTCAACATATGCATATACAAGTATAGTAGCTAAGCTAAAAAGGATGGGGCTTTCACTCTCTATGCTCATCAGTAGAGCCCTGAGAGCATAAACTTCTTCATGGGGGGAAATTCTTACTCAAGAGCTTGATTTTGACAGATGATGTGGTCTGTAGGCTTGAATGATAACCACTCTCACTGAAATCAGCTGGAATATCAATAGGAAGAGATGCAATATTCTATAGGAACTGCTTTCTGCTGTCCCTAATTGGGCCCTAGATTTAAGATGATGGAGATTTTACTGTTTCTGGATGGTTCTTTCTGTCACTGTGATAGAGATAATCCAAAAAACAATGGGCCTCATTTCCACTTCCAAGGAAATGGCTGTTCTTTGTGTTTGTGCAAAAAGGATATAGGAGATACAGCTTTTATACCTACTTTACTCTGACTTTCCTTAAGTGCGAATAACTTTGTATGCTTTTAGAGAGAGACTCCTTACTGATTCATACCCAGTTTTCATAATCCACAAAATTTGTTTATTGTTTTTCTTTGGCTAAAGGCAGCATTTGTTGAGAGAACAAGTGATTGGAATCATGTAGCTACTATATTCAAGCAATGCTATTTTTACCAGCAAGAGTCTGCCATTGAAAAGGAAACATTTTAAAATATAGCTTTCTAACTAATTGTACATCTATGTAGCCATCCGGACCAGTGGCATCAGCGCCAATCCCCCCTTGCAACTGTTAGTGCGATTTTTGGAGACATCTTCCATTCCAACATCATACACCACTGAATCTGCTCTTACAGCTCCTTGTTAATATTCATGAAACATGCTTTGCAGGTTTGTATTGCAAAAAGAATCTTAATACCTACCACTGTGCACATGATTTGGAATGAATGATTTTCCAGCTTGAACATTACTAGTCTTGTTCCTATTAAAAACCCCATATTTTATGTAAGCAGCTCGTTGGACAAATTGTTTAGATGATGAAAGTTTTTCCTGTAGGCATGTTTGTTGTTTATCTTAAATTTTTAAGGATTTGGTAATGTAAAGCAGTAGAACGCCTCGCATCAAACGGACTCAACTCTGAGTTTATGCCTAACGACTGCCCCAGGAACAGAGAGCAGGTTGTGAGAATTACGTTCCAGTCAATGCATGACCCAAGTTGAAAGATTTGCCTATAAAATCTTGTTGAAGGAGTGACTTTGGATACTGTGTCATATGTTCAAAGGTGATCTGTCACTTGATAGTTTTGAAACCAATGGTACTTAAGCTCCTAAAGATAGAATTAGTGATGCTATCTCCAGGAAATAGCATACCTAGAAGATATCATCTGTAGTGATATCATCTCTAGAATTGCTCAGGGAAGCAACTCTATTATAAATATGAGTTTAAATAGATTATCGTGGTGATTATTGTATAGACTGCAAATCGACCTTAACGTACGTGTGTGTGTGTGTATGCTCACACACACCTTTAAAACCCCACCTCCTGACTTCCAGCGTCCTCAAGAAAATGTTAGGAATGAGCAATCATACTTCTGAAATGTTCTGATAGTCCAGAGTCGTGAAAAGAATTATGTTTAGCCAGGTTTGACTCCTTTATTTTGTCAGGGCTAAGTCATTGTTACTGCCAAATTTAATTTTCAGTTAATGAATCCATTTGAAGAAAATTTCAGAGAATTTAAAGGAGAAAAGACAAAAGATTCTGGGCAATTAACATGAAGCATTTGCAGCCAGACTGTAACAACCAGCTCTCAGATGTACCTGAGCGTGGAGGTGGGATTATGGGTTGGGTCTTGCAGGTCAAAGCTTGAGCGAGGTGAAATCCCCTGCCAGCATTCAACACCCTGGCAGTGACTGTGTGTGTGAACTTGAGGCTCCGCACAGCCCTGCGTGCAGCCTACGGAGCGAGTCGGAGCAAAGGGGAAGAAGCAATCTTCTTAAAGATTGTTAATGCAAACCGACCAAAATTCTAACTTCAGGGTTAGCTGCAATTTTGTCTTTTAACTGGATTGTTCTGCCTCTGGTACAACGCTGAACGTCTGTTCTGGTAAAATCTGAAACACTGTCTGCACTTCTCATGACCTGCTTAGCTTGTCTACCTGCGCTTACTCAGTAACACCTGGAAGTGCTCATTAAAAATCACACCGAATCCAATCCAAATCCAATGCAAATAGTATTTTTGCCCATCTAGAGTATTTCTGAATTTTGGACTGGGAAAGTGTTGCTGTGATTCTCCTTGGAAGGGTCCAGAAAGAAACTTTGCAATGATTTGCGTATTTCTAGCATTGATCTCCAGTTATTGCAATCGACCTGCCTGACAGCCGTGGTGTCCTGAAGTCAAGATTTTCCGTTGTTATATCCAGAAAGATGAGCAATCAGCAAATCCAGTCAAATCTGACAGTCAGTCTCATGTTAGTCTGTAGCAATTTTAGAGATAGGTGTATAAATATGCATTAGTAGCTTCCACAGATTTTTGGAAGATTTTGTTAGCTACTTCTCTTTCCTGGTCTTACTTTGGAAGTGAAGTGCTTTCCGTACCTGGTTTTTGGTTTTTTTTTGTCGAACAAATTAATGACCAGCAAAATGAGAGAGGTTAGATTAAAGATGCTTTGCCAGATCGTTTGTAGTTGGCCGCTTTTGTGACAATGACGGATGAAGTGTATGGGTTTTTTGGGTAAGGTATATGTTCTGTCAGCGCGTGCAAACCCCACGTTCAGAGAAACGCGCATTCAGAGTGTTACAGGAGAACTGCAAGGAGTAAATAGTTAATTAACAGATACAGAACGAGCAGATGTTGGTTAAAAACACAGCATAATACCTGGGTTCTGTGGGCCAGAGGAAACTTGCTGGAGGTTGGAAAGGGGTTTCCTCTAGCAGTTATTTACTTTCAACGGGGAGAAGTATGTTAGGCAGCAATCAATAGGGAGTATGACAGCATGCCTGCTAAAGTTGAGAAGGAAAATGCTCCATGGGGAGAAAAGAAAAGCCTAAACATAGCATGGGTTTGATCCTTCTTTCTTCCCGTGCTGAGGAGAGAACATGTTAAAAGGGAACCTTATTCTGCAGGTACGTATGAGCAAACAAAACAGAAAGATCAAACGGTATTAATGGAAAAATACCAAACTCCAGTCTTTGAGCAGATGGACATGAAACAGGGTGTGTTTACTGTTGAATACTCTTCAGATCACAGTGGGTGCTGTATGAAAAGGCAAACAAAACATGAGCAGACGTGCTGTTACGCAGACCACCAGCAATTAGTTAGCAGCAAACAAAGGGATCCATACAAAGCCCTAGGAGCACTCCAGGAATATTTGCAAACCACGGAAATGTCACAGGAAAGATACTGAACCTGTGTAATCAAGGACCTGAATAAGCACTAAAGGGCTATTTAGCTAAGCTGTACCAAATGATTGGTTCATGCAATTATCGCATCTTAAAAGATGAGTTAATTCCTGATAGATTAGTAATAAGAACAAAGAGGGAGATCAAATGAACATTCAGGCAATCTATCCTAATTCTATCAAGATCTCTAGACGTTTACAAAACACTACTGAGCAGGCTCGTACTGAACACAGAGAATAAAAGGAGCAGATGGAGATAATTCATTAAGTTAGGGAATCATGAAAACACATGGAAGAACTGAAATAAAACTAATGTAAAAATAGAAACGTACAATTAGTAGATAAAAGACAACAGAGTACCTGTGGGTAGTGTGGAAAATAACGTGATAATGGAAAATAACCAGCGTAGGGACTCTTGCTGTAACAGCAGCAAAAGAAATCAAACTTAGAGACAGGAAAATTGCAAGGAAAATGTATGTTAGCAATTTAGTTTTTCACATACCGGACATCTGCCAACAGATACAGATGCTGAAGAATGTCATTTGGGATCAGTCTAGCAGGTGGACAAACATCAAGGCCGTAAGCAAAAAATACTAATAGGATGCAAGGATCTGTATAGAAGTGATGCTATAACAGTGTATAGATGTCGACAGACAGTAGATTCCAAATTTTCTTGGAGAGAATTTAAGCATATGGTGGCCAGGCACATGAGGAGGCCAAATGAGAATGTAATTGTTAGGACCTGATTAGAAAAAGCTATAAGGAACAACAGAGTCTCTCGGCATGCAATTACCGAATGCATACGTGTTCCGTAGATGGCCTCAGTGGCTATCCAGTGACAGCACTTCTCGTCAAGATATACATCTAGAGGGATATCTCTGCCTTCAGCATCACTGCCAGCAGCACTGGTCAAGAAGGCAGTGGGCAGAACGGAGAAGCAGCACACCCGAGCTGGAAGTCAGTTCAGACAGCGAGGGCAGAGCCTCCCACAAACTACAACCCAGAAATCCTGTTGAGATCAAAATATTTCCCCTAAACAAGTACGTTACTTGGGCGACAGCTACAAGCTGCATGAGCAAACAAATCTCTTCCTATTGCCTGTCAGCCAGTGGGTACATTTTGCATAAAACTGCCCATACCTTTGGTGACTGCATACAGAAACCAAAATTATCTACTGAAGTAGGCCCTTAGTGAGGTTTAATTAGTAGGACATAAATGGAATCCATGGCAAAGATACCAGCCTCTCCAACCAAAATGCCAACTATAACACATTCTTTTATCATGAGAAGGAAATTTCCCCGGATTATTGCATTAAATTTCCTATCGGTTATACACAAGGCTTTGTGTAATGTGAAGGCTTGAAAGTAGGACCCTAGAAAACCCGGTAAAAAAGATGTCAGTCTGAAGCAAGAGTGACAAAATTAATCGTATGAGGACCTTTATCATAATCAGAACATTTTTACCTGTTTCATGACAGTAAGATTCTAAAAGAGTATAATAAAATGCCGAATAAGTAAGCCGGTTATGATATTCATGCTTAATATTGCTTTTTTAGATGAAAGGGCAGAAGATGGTTTGTGATAGAGAGCTTCCCAGTAACATATTGTATAATAAGTTAATATCCTTATGCAGCAGGTAATATGTAGGAATATGGAGAATGCGAACTGCAGGAAGGTGGGTTTGGGACATAGAATAGAAAGAGAACAGAATTACGCATCTTTTTGTACATGAGCACCATCAAAATACCTACTTTCAGAGAATTTTAACAGCTCTGAGCGGTCATTGGACTTATTTGTTGTGGGCATTAGAGGGTCAACTAGTAAAAATTAATGTGCAAAATGTTTGTGTTTAACCATTTTGCATCTTGTCCTGCTCTAGGCAAAAAGGGAAATGAAACCTTTTCCTTTCCCTACTGCATATCTGTAGAAACTAGTTTTTCGCTAAATACATCGTGATCGGGGGAAAATTAAACGTGAGAATTGTGTTGCTATAAGTAATAATACATTTAGTCTGATGGTACTACAGATACAAGTTACTAAATGAAAATTATGTATCAAATCAATTTTCCCACAGAAATTTTGCAGGCAAATTGCAGGGAGGAACAGATGAAAGTCAAACATTTCAGTAACAAGGAATCAGAAATGGTAATAGGTTAGCACTAAATCAAGGGTATAGCATTTGAGTTTGCATTCTACAATTAGTGCTGTTGTATTTTTAGTCCTTTTAGAATATTTTTTCCTATCCTGATCTACCTGCAGGATGTGTTTCTGTAAAACAGCAGCTTTCAGCTAGGTAGTCCACAAACTCCCTCAGGTCTTTATGGGCTACTTTAAAGGAACCTGCAAAAGGGAACCACATGTAGTAAACTTGCTGCTAAACGAGTTAAATTTGCTTTCCTCTCCAAATGAACATTTCTTATTGGGCTGAAAATCCAAGGTAGTTGAAAATCGGTGGTGGTACATTCTCTAGTAGCAAAGACAAATTGACAAACATGCTAATTAATGGAGATTCAAGTTCTATTTATACTTTGTCACTTCCATGATTATGCTGCTCTCTCAAAATATTTATTTTTGCATTTCCTTTAACTAACTTCAACATTAAACTCTTGAAAGATTTTTTTATAAAGTAATATTTTTTTTATTTGTTAATATTTAGTCAGGTTCAGTCAAACCCAGCGTTTCGCAATCTTTCACACTAGGTAGGAGTAAAGAGTCTCTCGATACTTGGCTGAACAAATTGTTATGAAAATAGTTTTATATCCCCTGCCTGTGGTAATGTTCTTCATTTACTGCTTTTATTAAGTAAATTTAGAATGCCTCTATCAGTTTGAGTAAATCCAAAAGAGAAGATACTTTCTTACATTTCAAATTGCTTGGTCTTGACTTAGATTGCTTATTTTTTCCTCAAAACCTTTGAGGTTCTTTGGTAGCATCGGCTTTAAAGAAATGAAACACACAATAAATCTAGATTTTTTTAAAAATTAGTATTGCTGAATTATGTTTTCTTTTTTAACATACTCTGAGGATAATGACTTTTCTGCCTTATTTTCCTAGGATTAAGATGTCAATAGAACAATTTTTGGGGCCGTGTCTGTCAGTGATAAAGTCCATTGACCTGGCAACACGTACAAAGAGATTTTGAAATACAGAACATTTGTGTTTCTGCTCTCTTTTTAAAAACTAGGTTCTTTCAGCTTTTTTTCTTTTTTTCTTCCAGACCTAAAAACCATAAATACTGAGGTCAGTGGTTCAACTGTTGGTTAGTGTGAATGTTACATAAATCGTTGTGAAATACATGAGTAGCTTCTGACTGACTGCGTTCTTGGGGTTTGCTGGCATGCTAAAAAGGTGTTTGAAAAATTTGCAAAGTTTGCTTTAATCTCAGTGTTTGGCCTTTGATTCTGTTGTGGCACTGCTTTGCTCAGTATTTGGCTGGCCACTGTAGGTTTTCTGGGAGCAGAAGGGAGGAGAAGTTGGGAGTCTTTATGACTTTTCACTACCTTCTCCCATTAGTAACGATGACGAGAGCCCGTTAACCCACTGTGTTCAACTCCAGCTGTGCTCGTCCTCCTTGGGTCTTTGTGGTTTACACTCTGAGGTCCCACAATGTTCTTCACACTGCAGTCTGCTTCTTTCCATCATCACACAAAGCTGTTGATGTTACTGTTGACCATCTTTGCAGAAAGACTGAGGAACAAGCACGTGCTCACCGGAATATCCTTACACTTCACTAACTGTATGTCCCAAACCGAAAGCAGACATCAGTGTGTTGCAAAAAAGCAATTTTTGTCTAGCAGTAAGGTTTGTTCTAAAAAGCTTTGGAAAATTCTCAGTGGATTATTTTCCTTATACAGCAATATACTCTTGGGATCTAGCTAGTTCTGCAATTACTTTACACCTCTTCCTCCTGGAAAAAAAAATTAAAAATAAATGGATTAGTGTGATATAGCTATGGTAAGACAAGTTGATTTCATTCTTGTGCTTTTTAAGTGATTGGAAGTGTCAGATTTTTCTGACTTTAATCCTTTTTGATTAATTTCCCTATTTTATCCTTAAAGTAATATCTTTCTCTCCTATAAAACCATTCCACAATAACCTAGAATATTTAGGGGCACTTTTCTGCTCTCAGTTATAAAATTGTAAATCCACAATAATGCTACAGAGTTTCAAGGCTTTGCTTTCAATTTACACTGGAATAACTGAGAACAAGAAGGAGTTCTGGCTCTTACAGTAAAAGTAAAGGGAAGATAAAAAAGCTGTCCTTGAAATTTGATATAATAGTAAAACTGCAGTCCCAGGGTAACAGCAAATTATGCTGCCAGCTCTGTGGGTTTAGCCACAGATAGGAGTATGTGACTAGATCCTCACAGGGTAAAGGTCTTGCTTAGAAGAAAGTTCTCTCCAGATTGTAAGCATCTTATTGAAGGAATCAATATTATTCCTTTTTCCTTCAGGCAGATTTCTTGTGAAATCAAAATTTCTCTATTTAGTACATTTATTGCTGTACCAAAGTGATTGCGCGATACACTACTTCTGCATAGAAGGATGTAATAGGCAAACGCACTGCTTTTGTAATGTATATATTTTTGTTTTGTTTTAATTCTGAAGCCTTGAAAGGCAGCATTTAAATTAAAATTATTGTCTAGATCTATGGGAACAGTCTTCTCCCAACATTTTGATATATATGACAGAAGAATTTGCTGTTTGACTTGAGGAAGTATAACCCTTCTGGTGCAATGGTTAATGTTACTTTTTTTGCATGTAGCCCTTTGAAAACCTAAGGCATACACCAGAGAACATAAAGATGCTGTTTTCAGTGCCTGAATATTCCCATTAGAAAAATATCGTTCTTATGACTTTTTGAAGTCTCTGGACTTGCGTTTAAATGGATGTAGATACCATATTGCCCTTAAAGTTAGGGAGGCTGAGTGATAGTAATGCCAAGAAACACTAAGTTTCTTTGCTTTAAATTTATAAGTTCAGTTGTCTGGATCCACAAATAACCTCAATTTCCAGGGCTGTGAGACCAGTTCATCATCTTTATGGACCTTAAATTTAGCCAGAACAATAAAAGCCAGTTCCATGAGGAATGGTGCCAAGTAACAGTAACCTTTAATTCCCTCCTAGAATCTGACAGCGATACTCCTAGGACAACAGAATTGAAAAGCAACAGGTAACAGCCTCCCATTCCACCCCTCACTTTCAGCATTATCTGCAGAATATTTAAATACGTTTATTTGAATTTTTAAACCTATCATTAGTCCGTATCTTTAGGCATCTTCAGACATTTCTCTCCAGCCATCTTTTCCGAACCTGTCACTTTGATTAAATAATTTAGGAAGAATATAGCAATAAAGATGATTCCCCAGAACCATAAGAAATGGGTTCTTTCTTTCAGGTATGTGTTGAAATTGGAGTTTTCCATTGAATCTCACTGTTGGCATAAAAGCTTTATCAAAAACATTAATTTTAATTCAAATATTTGCAGGTATATTATGCATTAAAATGAAAAAACATATTGTCATTTAATTTTCAAACACTACTTTAAAATTATTTCTGCTGTCATAGGAAAATGATAAAATTCGAAGCAATGTTTGGGAAAGCAACCAAGAGAAAATCCTAGAGTTTAGAAAACCCCTCTTGTTGCAAGAGTATGACACAGAATAAGGCCTGTTTTTTCTCTTGGTTTCAAATACTTCTCAAACAGAAAGCTTAGCCTGACATCAGTAGCAGTTTTTCCTGAAAATGGATTGCATTATCAGGTCCCAAAGTTTTTATATCACCTGGTGATCCATCCAGGCTTTCAGCAAAACATTCTAGCTAGAGCCCAAATAATAATGTCTGGTGACTTCTAAGTATACATATACGTGTGTGAAGTCTATCAAACATTGCTAAGATAACCAGAAAGAAATCTGATGGCAACAGCCAGCTGCTCTTCAAACTCAGGTAATAAGTAGAATGGAATGAATTTTCATTAGAGATGATGCAGTTGTTAAGAATCAGCCGGCCATAAAACCCTAGCTGTAATCTGTTCTTGGAGTAACACCAACCAGGTCTGGGAGAGCTGACTTTCACCCTACTGCTGAAAGCAATCAACATTCAATTAGTCAAGTGTTTTGATTAGTTGATTAAGAAACATGTAGGTACTGAATATGTATGAGATTCCTAAATCAACATGCTCAGATCAGTAAATGAATTTTTTCACAAAAATCACTTGTCCAGCAAGTTTGCATGGTTTGCAGTTAATGAGCGTTTATTCAAACGTGCATTTATAAATTAAATCTCCAGTTCTGTTCCTTGTTCCTTAAGTAGGTGGTGGCTGTTGGTGACCGACCAGTCAGTCTGTGATAACAAACAGCGTGTGATTTACTATTTTTATTTTTTTTTCACTTTCTTGTTTCCAACATGTTCCAATACAATCATTTTAATCTGTGAGATTTTTGCAATCTGTTTTTTAGTAGACCTGTACCTAAACAGGAACTTAGATTTAGAAAAGGTCTTGAATGTTATCCGAGATGGTGTTTTCACAGGTACTTGCGGTTTTCTTTAAAATCAAAGGAGTCCTGGATATGCGAAATGCAGATATTTCTTTCATAGTTTATGCCTTCTAAGAGATTTGTGTAGTTTATCAAGAGCTTGAGTGTGTCCGAATTCTTCCTGAAAATGTAGATTAAGGGAGGACTGTCTTCCTAGCTCTGCTTTTTGGGCTACAAACACCTGGAGCATTCAAACACTTGGGTCTAACGACATCCAGTCCTGGATGGAGAGCAGGCCCGAGGAGAAGGACTTGGGGGTGCTGGTTGGTGAAAAGCTCACAATGAGCCAGCAGTGTGCGCTGGCAGCCCAGAAAGCCACCCGTGTCCTGGGCTGCATCAAAACCAATGCGGCCAGCAGGACGAGGGAGGGAATTCTGCCCCCCTGTTCCACTCTGCTGAGACACCACCTGGAGTGCTGCGTCCAGCTCTGGGGTCCCCAGGGTAAGAGGGACATGGAGGTGCTGGAGTGAGTCCAGAGGAGGCCCCAAAGTTGATCCGAGGGCTGAGCACCTCTCCTAAAAGGACAGGCTGAAAGACTTGGGCTTATTCAGCTTGGAGAAGAGAAGGCTCTGGGAAGACCTTATTGTGGCCTTCCAGTCCCTGAAGGGGCTCCAAGAAAGCTGGAGAGGGGCTGGTTCCAGGGCAGGGAGGGGCGGGCCAAGGGGGAATGGGTTTAAACTGAAAGAGGGGAGATTTCGATGAGATATGAGGAAGAAATCCTTCCCTGGGAGGGTGCTGAGGCCCTGGCACAGGGTGCCCAGAGAAGCTGTGGCTGCCCCTGGATCCCTGGCAGTGCCCAAGGCCAGGTTGGATGGGGCTTTGGGCAGCCTGGGCTGGTGGGGGGTGTCCCTGCCCATGGCAGGGGGTTGGAACTAGATGGATTTTGAGGTCCTTTCCAACCCAAACCATTCCATGATTCTATGATGTGCATGAAGTGGCAGGGCAGTGGGCTGCACAGCTGCGGCATATGGAAACGTGCACAGCAAGCGATGGGAGTGGGGATGTTGCCCATTCATTTACTTTTCCTTCTTCTCATCTTCCTTGCTCCTCTCTCACCCAAAATGTTTGCACTCACAACAAAAGCAGCTCATTCTTCTGAAGTCTCCTGACATCAGGAAACATGTTGCAATCCAGTCAAGCTCTAAGAAGCCTAATTGTGCCAGCCTTTTGAAAAAGTTGACCTTGAGGATTATTTGTCTAGTGTGGGATGGGAGTGCTGTCTGGTACTTGCCAAGGCACTTCTTTGTGGTGCACATTCTTCATCTATAAGTTGGGATTAATTCTATCTTCCATAGTTAGAAGGGTTTTAATGTGTTCTACTGCACTTCAAAAACATAAACTACTCCCTAAGTGTAAGCTCTGTTGCCATGTCACCGTAAGTCCTTACTACTGCTTCTGTCATACCGATTCTAACTGTATCTCCATGAATTAAACCTTTTGGTTCTCTTTTCATTCATCTAATCTATTTGGGGCTTTATACTACCACAATCAATCACTGGGGTTTTGGACAAGAACAATATATAATATTACATAGCTATTAACATCAAATTTTAACACAGATTAATTTCAAATGATAAAATCTGAAATTGGCAGCAGGTTTTGGATAAGATCCTGATACAGCTGTCTGGGTTTTTTTTTTCAAAAAAGCTGAATGTATTAACAAGGGAAATATTAAAATCCCCATAAAAGGAAATTGAAATACTATAACATTACATTTTTATAAACAAATATTACAGTGAGAGTACTTGAAGTTAATTCAGAAACAGCAGGGAACCTCATTAATGTTATATAATGTAGATAAGTACATCTGACTTCACAGCAAACGTCTTTTCTTTTGGGTGTGTTTATGAGAATGTTAGTGATGTTTCAATTTTTAGTTGCAAATATTCATTATCATTATTAGCTTCCATGAAATTATCAGTATTCAATTGGTTCCTCTTTTGTTGTCTTGTTCATTAAGTTTTTGAACGCCCGTAACACACTTGTCAAGCAGAACTGCCCTTTGTACACCTAAGTGACAAGCCGACAAAAGTTACGTGAGGATTTAAGTCCTGACTGCAACGCCAGCAAACCCCAGAGGAGGGGGAGAAAAGCAATCCCATGTTAGCAGTTGTAACTGATACGAGTCCAGTGAGGTTCCAAATATTTTGAGATTTGCCAAAGAAGCCAATTTGACAACAGTCTCATTTGACAGCGAGATTTGTCAAGGAGGGAATAGATTTTTCAATGAAAAAGTGGCAGAAACAAGCTGACAGTCGTGCTGTGAAGTTACTGGGTTTTGCCAAAAAAAAAAAAAAAAAAAAAGCTACAATGTTTTGTTTCAATGTTTTTAAAGTTAAGTATTCTGTTTGCTTATTTGAAACATTTTTTCCACTATGTACCATCCTTACTATGCAATAATAGTAGTAATAAGTACACATAAAAGCAATAGTTAAATAATAAACAAAAACAACCAAAGAAAACTGAAACCTGGAAGCGCAGTATCGTTTGGGGAGAAACAAAATCTCTGGTTAAGTTGAATATTTAAATTTATTCTGAAAGAATTAAGCTACTGATAGTTGCTCACAGGATTAGTGGATGAATTAGCTGCTTTTGAAAAGAACTTTATGATGGTCTACACAACTCCTTACAGTAGGAGCTTTGTTTAAAAAAACTTTTGGTGTACTGAATTATTTAAGGGTGAGCAAGTTCTTTTCAGTAAGATTCATGAAGATAAAACCACCACGAAGTCCTGTACATCTCGGCATTCTTTGTAAAATAAAAATTTCCAAATTTTCACCTTGAGTCACGTATCTATGTCCCCTTTAATGTTTGATGAGTAAATGGTATCTGTTATCATTCAAAATTTTTTATTATGCTTTGAGAGTTGCAGTAGAGTCCACGAACCCCTAAACTGCTGAAGGTCTTCTGCAACCTTAAGAGAAAATCAGGGGAGCCATCCCTGAACTGATGAAGAAGGCATAACAGCTCCCCTGTTATTTGCTTTCTTTATAGTAGATTCAATTTTTTTTTTTCTGAATTGGTATTTATTTGTAGGCTGAAAAAAAATAAAGTTCGTGTAATATATAAAAGAGAAAGAGAATTTCTATAGGTTACTTGTTTTATTGTGTAATAGGCAGGGACTGTAGTGCAAGATCTCACAGGCAGATAATTCCTTGTGTGTTTTACAAAAATGTTTTTTCCTGAAATTTATAGCAAGAAAAACAGAACGTGGGAAAACATTTTTTTCTTTTTTTTTAAATTTTTTTCTCCCTGCTAGAAGGAATGTCAAGTGCACTACAGCGAGAAGTAAATAGAGTAGCCAGGGGGAGAAACACATCTCTAATCTTCACCAGGGAGTTTAACTCTGGCACGCGAGGGTAAGAGGAGCACGCACCAGGCATTTGGAACAACAAAAAATTTAAAGGGAAATCGTTGATAAGTAGAATTTGAATTTGCTGTGGAAGTGCCCGCATAATGAAGCAAACAGACAGAAGAAAAGATTAAATTAATTCAGTGGAAATGTTTCGTTGGTTTTGTTGAATTGTGTCGGACTTTAACTGTTCTTCTCTAGCCTCCTGACTGGGTAGTTACAGTGGCTGGAAGTCCTGAATGGCTGTTAAAATTACTGATTTTGAAAGTCTTCCCGAGGAAAGAAATCAGCTGTGGGATTTTTGCTTGCTTGAAGAAAGAAGTTCTTCACAAATTTTGGTACAATCAGGCGAACAAACATTAAAAAGTGTCAGCTTCACTTATCTTAGCATTTTCAAATGGAGTACTTCAAAAAATGATGTTTAGATGATAAATGCTTATTCCAAAAGCCACACGAATGAATTGAACCCTTTTTCCCCACTGTGCTGTCAAGTAACTGTGATTTGTGGCATTTGTTTCAGCTACAAAATTCATAAGGATGTGCAGCTCAGATATTTATCTCTGGACGCAGCCACTTAGTCAAGAAGATGTACAAAGCAAGGAAGCTCAGAACAGAAAAAGTTAGAGAGCTCCTGGTGTTCGGCTACCTGAAATCTTTGAATTAAAGATAATCCCTTCAGCAGGACTGGCATTCTGCTGCCTCCTGCTCATCCTCTTATGGTTTTTAAGTTGTCTCAGCATCTAATGAAGAGAGGAGATTTGATTTAGAGAAGAATATAAATTGCAGTGCCAAGTGTGAGCAGCATCACAGTTCGCTCGCTCTCTCCAGAGATGGAAAATGGAACAAGTTTGGCCCATTGAGCAGAGCCCAGAGGGAGGAGAGCAGGTGCTGCAGGAGCTGGGGAGCTGTCTGGCGTAAAGGAGAGCCCCACGAGATCGATACGATGCAGCAGAATCCCCAAGGGCTTGTACCCTGTGCAGTTGGATTTTATGATGTTGTTCTGTGGTCATGAAAAGAAAAAAGAAATGATTGTGCTTGTTCCAGAGGAGGATTCAAGCGGTGTTGAGGTGCTCAGGGAAGTGAATATACATTTTAAAAATATGTGCGTTTGGTGCTGACCCTGTATGGTTTCAGTTTACGTATTTATCCACCCGTTCAGTGCTGTCCAGGCATGACTGGGTAACAGTATAGCTTCTCAAGCAGCTCATACAAATCAATTTTCTGTTTTAAATGTATTCCACGCTATTTTGTTGGGTACAGAACATACTATTCATTTCTACAAGGGAATTCATTTGCTTCACTAGGCGTTTGCAAAGCGGAATACCATCGTCAGAGGATGCATGGAGATGGATTCGTGCAGGGTTTTAGCAGAGCCTACAGGCCCCCAGTATTGACAGCACATCGGTGCTGGTGATCTCAGAGGTACCAGTTCATCCTGATCATGATTCACCTAACAATGAAGAGGTGTGGAAAAAAATAACACTAAAACCAACTGAAAGTAAAATACCCATCTCAGGCAGATTTCAGTTGTGGTCTTCCAATGTGTTTGTGATAAAATGAAGCTATCTTCAGGGAATTAGGATGCTGATGGAGAGGAAAATGTGTGATCATTTGTAAGGCAGCAGCCTTCTCAAGACTTATGCAATGGTTTCCTTATTCTTGTAGAACAGAATTAATTTGTCCTATCAAACACAAATCAATGACTGTCTTTTACAGACTTTTTTGTGGTTCTCCTATGCAAAGGTAACTTGGAGTGTAAGTTGAATTTCACGGGACATAGAATTCAGTGACTGTGGAAATTAGTGGTTATTTCTAAAAAACACTCTATATGAATCAATAGGAAAACAGTCAAAACTCCCATAGAATAGATGTACTTAGAGAAATGTAATGGTTTTGGTAGCCCTGCATTTGTTTTTATTATGATATAAACAGCATATTACAGTGTAGTGTAAAATAGAATGATATTAAATATAATTATTTCTGTAATAATATTTGTAAATTAATTAATTTTATCATACATTGAAACACATTTGTGTTGAAATCTTGTTTCTGCAGAACGTTCCTGTTTCAGGGAAATAGAACTCCTCGGTGATTTTTTTTTTTTTTCAATTAGTTTTAATTGCAAAGCTTTCTTGGTGTAGGGGTTTTTTTGTAGCTCTCAGAGAAATTGTGTTGCAGTCCATGACTGACATAGGTAGATGCCATCACCAAATAATCAATTATAATGAAAAAATGAGGGTCAAACGTAGTAGAAATGGATGGATTTAGCATCTGCCTGTCGTGCCTACTACGAGAAATGTGTTGCTTTGGGATTAAGATTGGAAACCGTTGCCTAAAATGCAGCCTGGGTGCAATCCTGCTCAGGAGCTCACCGCTACGACCAGGCCGGTTCAGATGCAGGCAGATGCAGATGTGTGGAGTCAAAAACATCTAGAATATTGTACGTACAACATGAAGTACGGCAGAGGGTGATCAACAGCCAAGAAACACTGATACTACGGCCTGTAGAAGTAGCAGGGAGCTTTTAGAATAGTGCTGGCTGGGAAAGGAGTTTAGCAATTTTAAGAAAGGAAGCTATCATCTGTTGTTTGGTTAATTTTGTTTTTCAAGAAAATAAGACTATTTGCCTTTTTTTTTTTTTCTATCACTGTAATATATGAATCCTTCACAGTCTATCACACTTTTTCATGAAATATTTTTGAAGCAGGCAAGAACAGTAGTATTACCTGTGCAGAAGTGAGGTTCAGTTGTTGTATCTATAGGTCTGAAGCTTCCTCAGGACAAAACCCAGTCCAGCGCCTCAGATACAAGATCCCCTTTCCTTCCCTCACCAGCTTTCCCACAACAGATTATTGCTGTTTTGAAGAAAGGAAAAAAAGCAAACAACCAGCCCAAACAAAACACCACCTGTAGGAAAGAAATTGAAGACGTGTTATTTTTTTATTGAATATTCTTTCAGTTTGTAAGGGATGGTTAAGCTACTCACCATGGCAATTTTATCCTCTAAGTGCCACTTGAGTTATATTACTATTCTATACTATGCGCATTGTCAGTAAACAAATCAAGAAAACATGGGTAAGTTTGGGAGCTGGGTGAAGGGCGTTGTGGCTTTACTTATTGTACCTCCTCCTGTTCAAGTGTCTTTGTTCCCTAGTTACCATTCGTATTTTCTTTCATTCGCTGCTGAATATGAGCAGAATTTACATTCGCTGCTGAATATGAGCAGAATTTACATTTGCTGCTTAAACAGCTGTGTTAGCAAGATCCTTTGGGGGCCAATTTTGAGGTGGTTTTATGAGTGTATTCTGCAGACCACACGCATCCCTGGTAAGTGTGTAGTTTGCAGCGGGGCTTAACATGACATTTTGGGTTCAGTGGAAGCCGTGCATGAATATGAAATGCAGGACTGGGCGTATTTTAGGCTATATTTAAAAAAAAAGAAAAACAACTCCACTCTGCTCTGATATAAATACCAGTATAATTGGTCGTTGTTCCAGTTGGGACAGTTTACATATATTAAGTGTGTACAGAACCTCTTGGCAGGACTGAAGCCTGTGTTTGTATTGGAAAATGATCGGTCTGCTTTAAAGAATGTTTTATTAATTAGGAATATACCGCAAATAGCGGTTATATGTGTGGGTAATCTCTGGAAGCAAATTATTCCAGCCCCGTGGCAATGTGTAAACATTTGTGAGGGGATGGGATTCCATAAGCCAAAAAAACAATTACATCTTTTACTGCATCGTTACTTGTGATAACTTCTTGCAGTAAAACCTTTCCTTAAGTCTTTTATCTTATTCTACCTCTCTTGGTCACTTTTTCTTTCTCTTCTGTCCCCTTCTTTTCAACTGAACGGTATTTGCGTGACCTTGAACACCATAATTTCCTAGGTAATGCTACATTATCACTGTGCTTCAGCATCGGCAGCAAGAGAGGTTGGAAAAGAGTTTTGGGATCTTCCTCTTCTCGTGTTCTGGTAATGCCATGGCTCCCACGGTGCTTAGAGCCAGATTGTGCATGTGCAAAAGGTGCCCCTTTACAGAGCTGATCTGAACCCTTTCAGGCAGTACAGTTCCAGACAGACCTGTCCGATATCCTCCTGCCCTTGCAGAAGACCTACTCCTGCTTGCCTGGCTTAGGGTTCTCTGCTCAAGTGGAGGACAAGGGCAGGGGTGGCTCTTGCTGGGTATAATGAGTGATTTGCTGTATCCTTTTTCTGTCCTGATCGGGCAGCCGTCATTGCCTTGCTGGCACAGGGTCATGTTTTCTATATCCCCAGAAACCTTTGTAACAAAGATTGATTTGTCATTTCACTCAAGGTTTGTAATATGCCACTCTCCAGACATCTGTTTTCACAACTACACTCAGAAATAGCTTCTACTAAGACATTTAATGAAATTCAGCAAGCTTTTTTAAAAATGACAAAAACCATGAGCCACAACCCTTGGTTATTTGTGAAAGACATTGCAGCTAAGTGATTTTTGATATGACAGTCATGTCAATAATACAAGAAGGTGCTACAGAAGATATGGAGAAAGAAGAGCTTGGGGATGATACATTGATCTAGCTCCTTGAGCTCCTCTCTGTAAGCAGTCAAGGATAAATGTGTCATTTCCAGGCTTTTGGACATTGTCATTTGCAGGGATGTGCAAAGATTTAAGGGCTGGGTATAGCTGCAGTAGTAGTAGCTAGGCCAATATTGTAAGTTACAGTAATTAATACATTTTTATAGGCTTTGATTCTGCCAAGTACTGTGTATCTCCTTGGGGATGCAAAGTGTCCTTAACTCCCACTGATGCTGGTAAGAGTTGAGACTTGTTTAGCCCTCCGCTGCTCCCTCCACAAGAGCCCTTAGAGCTCTTTGACTCTCAGTCAAAGCATATAGTTGAGGCTTTTTATATTCATCAGTGATCAAACCCAGATGTCTGCTGGCGTTGCAGAGTAGATTTCAAGCACTGCCTCTGTTTTTGCAAGTGCCAATTACTGTAGCATTCCTTTGCTGTAGGTATCTTTTCCTCCTGTTCCTGAAATGGCATTAATCCACGTACTCCAGTTTCATAAATTAAAAAGGGAGACTCAATCAATTAAAGTAATTGAAACCATCATTTCATCATCTTTCAATAGGGCAAAGCCTGTGCCCTTTGCTGTAGGTACTTGGGTAGTATGGTACTGTCAAAAATTACATCCTTCTAGAGCTGGTTTGTCACATCACACGAGAGCGCCTGTTCTCCAGCAATGCGGAGCAAGAACTTTCCAAATGGTTTTGGAGTGGAACAAGTTTGTAATTCATTCTACCTCAGAAAGGCCTGGGGAACAAAAGGTGGTCACCAAAAGAAGAGATTTTCATGTGCTGTACATGTGCCTGTGTTGGTACATAGAAATGTGTATTTACAGTAATTTTTGTTTGAAATTTCTCAGTGCTTTTAATCTTTACACTGCTTCAGTTTCATAAGTGAACAAAGGAATGTCATCTTGGGCACCAATTATTGCTGACTTTCTCACTGGTATTTGATGAAGCTGTGCTAACTGTGTGTCAAGAAACTTAACCCTGCTTCATATCTACATGGTTGTTGGCAGCTTTGGGCCCTTAAAATGCTTTAAAACTGCAGAATTACTGTCATTGCTTCTCTTACCAAGAAACCAATTTGGGAAGAGGGTTAATCATGCGTCCAATAAATTGACAGTACTTGCCATTTGTGGTGGATGAAGAGTCATCGCCGTGCACCCACAGTACAGGGAAGCAAGAGGTCAAGTGGTGATGACAGACAGGGAATAGTTTAGGGCCATGAGACCATTACTTAATTTCAAGATTTTAATAGTAGATTCTTTTCCTGCTTTATACTGCAATTTCCGTCAGGTACCAGCCTTTCAGGTGCACTGTGGGTTTACAAAACCAAAAACCTCATCCTGAGCCTCTGGTGTAATCTGTGCACAAGCATGTAAGCAGCTTGTAGAAGAGAGCAACTGGCATTTTAAGATTCTAGTTAGACAACAGTCTTGTCTTACATGTGTATTCAAATGAAGGCTGAAGCATCAACTCATCTCTAAGTCTTCTTGACTCAATTCTCATTCTTCCCAGTGTCTCAGAAAAATGTGAAACACATCCTGTTTGCTCTTGTATTGCAGTAAAGAGTGGAGAAATGATCTTCAAGCTAGACACATCGGGTGCAAGAACTTCTGAGCTCTCTCCTTCATCCCTCTGGTGAGAATGAGTTGAGAGGGGAGAGAGCTTGTGGTCAACAACCTGGTAAGGCTCCAAAGGCCAAGCCAGGCAGCTACCCACCCATAATAGGTTTATATTATCATACATTGTTTGTAAGTTGAGAACTCGTTGAGGTGCCAAGAGCCTACAGAGGCTCTGTGTCTGCATGTGAGTTTTGCTGAGTATTGGGGGATTCTGTTTAACGCTCCCAAGTTGTTTTTGTTTTGTTTTCTATTGAGTAGATGGTGGCTTATTTTTAGGAAATGCTTTGCAAGAGAAGGTTAGAATAATGCTGCCTGTATTTTTCCACTGCCTTTCTACCAGGAGTTACAATCATTTTTTTGTTGCCGTTTTTAACTATCTTGATTTATATAGAAACAGTTAGATATTCTTTAAGGGTTTGGAAATAAGATGAACAAATTACTGGGAAGGAAATATTTTTTTCTCATGTCACCAACAAGATAACCCAGAAGCAACAATGTAAAACAACAAAAATAGTATTATAGAGGTATCCTGTATTAAGGAACCTGGCAGCCTAAGGGTAGGAGGTTATTTATTCTGAGCTTTGTGTTTTGGCATGATTTACTGATTAGCAAACTCCATGATAATTCATTTTATTGAGCCCTAGTTTGTCTCAAATACTACACTAACTAAAGCATCTTTCTTATAACTATGTATCTGATTTTTAGCATGACTAGGGCTTCACACTGAGATACCATTATTTTTTTTTGTACTTGAGAAATATTGGATATATCTTGTAAACCACTGAGGGCAAACAAGTAATGAAATAACCTGGTTTTGACCGTGATCTGTAGCAGTTGCTCAGGTTGTCAAGTTCAGTTATGTTTAGATAAATTAAAGTTAAGGCATATCTTATTAATGTTTAAAATACATCAAATACATTGCCCAGGCATTCAAGTCGTTGAACTGTTTCCATTAACTGTATTTATTCCTTTTATAAATATTACTCAGAGGCTAGATAAGTAGCAATATTGTGCTCTAATGAGCATATGTATGCTGCAGCGCTTTTCAGGGAGATTTAGTTCAGCTATTAGGTTTCCTTGATCTGCCAATCTGCAGATCAAAAGAAGCTATTTTGTTTAAATACTCTGTCTACCAATATTAAATTCACTGAATAAGTAAACCCCCCCCCACACGTCAGTATGTTTTAAAACTATTTGGGGATTATATTTAAGCCACTGCAACACTGCTTGTATCTAAAGGTACATCAGCATCTCTTGTAGCATAACATCCACAGATGAAAGGCAGAGAAGATAAAAGGCAAAGAGAATATTATTAATTAACCGTGGATATCTAATGGGCCCCACTTCCAGTCCAGTCTCTCGAAAATAACTGTGATGCAGAACAGGCTACAGATGGATTTACTGTAGCGCACATATGTCTGCAAATAACCAATGCACATGTCTTGGGTTTTTACTTGTTGGTTGACTGGCGCGTGGGAACGGAATGACTCACAGTTGTGATACAGAAACATATAGAGATCCTGGTGCTCTGGCGCATCTCTAGTAATAACTCCGTTTCAGGCCCGGGTGGGTGGCAGCAGTTGCTGGCCTTAGCTGAACATTGCAAGAGATAGGGGTTCTTTTCCCTATTTATGTATGTTTGACACTTGAATGTACTGTTGACCCCTTACTGCGGTCTCCAGTTGTTCTTATAAATAATTAAAGGCCCAGTGACACATTACTTGTTATTTTTTATTGTTTTACTGGCCCTGCAAGGTTCAGTTTCACCCTTTGACTAAGTCAGCCACCTAGCACAGCTTATTCAGTTTTGAAGTCAGCAGAGGTCTATCACATATCTAGCTGGAAAAGCCAACACAGGAAAATAGGAATTTCTTTTCTAAATGACACAAACTAGTCCAATGTCCCCTTTCTCACTATGGCTTGAGGCAGATGCATCAGGAAAAAAACAACAAACAACTGTGCAATAAGCAAATAGGCAGGAATTTGCTACATAGACAACATTGTCCTTTGAAGGCCACCTCAAAGTCACCTTCAGAACCAGAAAAATTCCCTACAGCTGCAAACGACAAGGCCAGCATGAATGCTGCAGAGAAAACAGGGCAAGGCACACGTGGATTCTTAATATGCCCAGTAAGTGGTTTGGGATGCCAGGAGGCACCATGTGTAGAGAGAGCAAGTGAACCAGAAAGCAACCCATGCACAGCCTCCGTCACAATCATCCATCACAGCTGCATAGATCTTCCCGTTAGGTCTTCTCCTGATCTTTCACAGATATAGGTTTAAGCCTTGAAATATTTAAGCTTTAAAATCCTTTCTAGGATTAATTATGATAACACTAGGTATTTTTGCTGTCCGTATAAACCTCCAATCCTTTGGGGGCCTTGTTATTAGCTTCATCCCTTTCCTGTGGCAGTGACTCTGCAGTTCTGTTCAGGATGGGTCAGTGTCACAAAAAAAAGCACTCGTTTTGCACTTTTCCCTGTTGATTTCCATACAGCAGCCAAAGTTTTCAGTTCTGAGAAACTGAGCAAAGAATAACTGTTTCCCTGATATTGGAGCTTCTGTTTATGTGCACAAATGTCATGTTTGAAAAAGAGCATCGTGCACATGTGGTGATAGAAGTGGTCTGATATTTCTTCACTCCTGGAAAGCTTGTTTGAACATCCCAGGAGAAAATTCCCCTTGCTGTACCAATAAGACTCGCTTATGCTTTTGCTTTTGCCTTGAGAGCAAGAAACGTTGATGCCAGCCTTAATCCAAAACCTTTCTTAAGAAACCAATATACAGAGTAATGCAAAAATCTGTTGCGTTGACGGTGCCCTGTCCTGCTGAGAAAGCTCTCTGCAGTGTTTGTTTACCACCTTCCTCAACAGAGGAAACAGCAAATGGGCCTGTTTTTTTTCAGTGGCAACAGAGATGCTGCTTTAATGTCATTTCTGTCTTTTCCTGTGCCTGACTGGTTCTCCCGAGCCGGCCGTGCTGTCAGACAGCAGGGATCCGTGCTTGGGCAGGTGGTGCACTGCTGACAGTGGAATAGCTTGAATAGCAGGAGAGGTGGCGGCGTGCCCACCCATTTCGGGTCTGTTTGAGGTTACTAAGCCTGATATTAAAGGCTTAGAGAGAATGAGCAGCTTTGATGAACCACCGCTTTCATGATTTCTTCACATTTGTTATGACACTGTCTTGACACTTGTCTTTTGGGTACAGAATCAAAAACAGGGTCCGAGACACAGCTTTTCAACTGTGTTACCCATTCATGTACTCCCCCAAACCAAGCCTTCACGCTCTAACTTGCGGCAGGTACTGTCCACCACCCTTCACACTCACATGCTTCACACTCCCTCGCAGGGAATGCCAACAGTTGGGTGCTTAAATATTTCATTATTGCCAAGGTCCTGAGCATCACAGCAAGCTCCAGTGGTTTAACACTTGGGCATTCTTCCTGCCATATTTTACCCATCCAAGAAACCTGCTGTTACATAAAATGTAATTTGAAGTATGGTACTTCATTAGATGATTTTACAGTATTACAGCCACCCAAAAGCTTTGATGTGGAAGATAATTAGTAAGAAATTATGAGGAGATAAAGCATGGGTGGGCAGACAAGGCTAATGAGTCAGTCAGCAGAAAGTGTGAACTGAAGTAGTGTGCTGCCATTAATATCCCAAGCGTATTCCTGGTGCATTTCCTCCCCAGGTATGAGAGGAAGACACTGAGAAGATGCATTCTCAGAGCCAGAAGCTGATTCTAGTCTTCCAGTGTGGTCTGTCAGACAGCAGCATCATTGCTGAATCCCAGTGCCTTGATTTTTGAAAATCTCAGGTCATAAAAATCAAACTGATCCCAAAATAAGCAATGGTCTAAATGGTTGTTTTTCTCCTTAGTCAGAAAGATTCAAAAGATTTTTTTGTTTAAGGCTAGTATTATCCTTGTTAAGATGCTGAGCTTCCTTGCAGTACTGATTTGAGCCTGTACTCAGGTTTCTGGCAGACTTCATGAATCTGCTGGGGATGATATTGAGCTTCATCATAAATTTAAACATACGTGCTGTGTCTGTGTCCCCTAAATGAACTCTGCACCCTAGTCTCTTCAGCCTCTACCCTCTTATCTACTGTTTCATCAAGAGAAGGGAAGAATCACTTCAATTAATTACTTACTGTTTAAGAACCCAGGATTTCCATACCAGTCATGACCCACCAGAACAGGTATCACCAGGTCACAGCAAAATTCTGTTCTTTTCATTTGAGGTAGCAAAATGTTCTCTGGTTGATTTTTTTGTTTGTTTGTTTGGGTTGTTTTTTGTTTGGTTGGGGTTTTATTTGTTCAGCAACATTTGTTTTAAATGTTGCTGAAGATGTTTTTGCTTTATATAGAATTCCAAGGCAGCCAGTCATTTTCAGATGGTATTTTGCTCCGGTCCTGTGTGTAACCTGGTTCATAGAGATAAGGTAGAAGGTGATGAAGAAGAAACTGTGGTGTATTTTGAAACCAAAGATACCGTTAATTAAGCAGATAATAGTCCAAAAGTAAGCCCTGTGGGTCCATTGTTTAAGGAATAAAAAATGTGATGATATTGGAAAGATAAAATTAGGAAAGGGTTCAGCCTCAGGTTTCTGTTGAGATTTTCTTTCCAGCTGATCACCTGTGCTATAGTGTGTTCCTTTAATTCAGCAGAAGACAGGTTTAGAGTACATTGTATTTGAATAATCTCTTCCCTGATGCTGACACTGCCCTTACCATTTCCCTTGCTGTTAATCTATATTCTGCTGCTGACGCAACTTGCAGTTACTGTCTCTTGCCTTCACCAAGCTGCCTTCCTGAGGACTTAAGAGGTTATCAGCTCTTGTAGTCATTTTTAATCATTGTGAAGAATCATATCTTTCTAATAAGGCAAGTGATTAATTATCATGCCCTTTTTATCAGTGCAAAGCCTGTCAGGGGCGTAGTGACTTTCAATTACAACCTTTCAAGGTTTGCTTTGGTAGAATCCAGAATACTTAGAAAGACAATCCCATAGCTGGGCAGACTTTCTCTCTGTACAAACTACTATCTCCTCACTTATTGTTCTATTTATTTACAAATAAAGACCAAATATCCTCAGTGGAATGTATGAGAAAATAGTAAGAAATTCTATTACCCCAATACTGAAGAAAAATTTTACATCAGAAGCTTAATGGAAATGGAAATATATTATCCATTTGTATGATTAGAGAAAAGGAGCCCTTCATAAGCCTAAAATAAATGAAATTCCAATATGAAATTAAAAATATGTTTTTCATTTATAGAGAGTTCTGAAGCAAGATGCTTTTGTCTTTTCTTAATAGCCTCACTTCAGACTCAATTGTTATAGATGACTGTGGAGATGTAGCGGAACTCTACAGCAGTGCAGGGAAAGAGGCAGGAGAGCAGTGCTTGGTAAGCCAAATAAAGCAGCAGAGAACTTTACACAGAGAGTGTGAAACTGCTTTATGGCAAACCATGTTGCTTCCTTCTCCATAAACCTGTAGGAAGATTTGCAAAGGAGTTGAACCATGCAAGATCCAGAAGTACTGAGCATCTCCCAGACTGTCCCTCTACTCTGCTCTTGTGAGACCCCCCTGCATTCCTGCGTCCAGCTCAGGGGCCTCCAGTACAGAAGGGATGTGGAGCTGCTGGGGCAAGTCCAGAGGAGGCCACAAAGTTGATCTGAGAGCTGGAGCACCTCTGCTATGAGGACAGGCTGAGGGCGTTGGGCTTGTTCAGCCTGGAGAAGAGAAGACTCCGGGGAGACCTAATTGTGGCCTTCTAGTCCCTGCAGGGACTCCAGGAAAGCTGGAGAGGGGCTGGTTCCAGGGCAGGGAGGGACAGGACAAGGGGGNTGTCTCTGCCCATGGCAGGGGGTTGGAACTAGATGGATTTTGAGGTCCCTTCCAACCCAAACCATTCTATGATTCTATGAATTCCAGAAATCCCTCCATAGCAAAATCCTGGTGTTCCTCATGATAACTGATATTTTCCAGGAGCACATGAGGTAGCCCTGTTACGGTTCTCTTCTAGCCTATGCCTAGAGAAAGAAATGTGTATGTGCCCCTTGCTGCTTTGGGAATTTTGAAGTGGTCTTCAAATTGCTTCCATCTGCCTTTTGAGTATGCTCTGTTCCATGAGATGACCCTGCTTCAACACTGGACTCAGTGGGGAATAAGATACTCTGCTTTTACACTGTGGTATGAAATAATTCCTTCACAGAGGGGAAAGCACAGCTCTTTTGAGTATTTGCATAAACATCAGAAAGATTTGGAGGGACACAGATCTCCTTCAGCAGTAATCACATTTTTGTTGCTATTAGTATAAGAAACTAAAAATCATTTTGCATTTTGCGTAGACCATTTGTTTTCCCAAAGGGGGCTGTTCATGCCCTTAAAACCTCTTTGTATGTGAAACAGGTGCATAAATAAAAAGACAACAGGAGAAAGAACGAATATTTATACTGTCAGTATTCAGAGCGTTACAGAATCGTTTTTTATTATTTTTTTTTCTATCTAAAATTGAAATAACCAACAAATAATGAGCTTTCATACTGAGGACGTGTTCTTAGAGATAAAGCCTGCCACTAGGCATGGGGATATCCGAATGCTTCTGCCAGTCTTAAAATCTTCTGATCCAATTCTGACTTCAGGAACAGTTGTTGAAAGGCACGTTTCTCTGTGTAGCACACTTTGAAGGGATAGTTACCTAAAAACTCAGCATTTCGTAACAAAGGGAGAAGGAAGTCTGGAATTTTAGATTGAGATATGGAAAAGATTTTTTTCCAAGCTTGCAATTTCTGTTTGTGAAGTATATCGATCACCCCAAATATGAAATTCACATGCTATCCCAGTACTTCTAAGAGCATAAATTGTCTTTTTAAAGCTTCAGCAATACAATTCATTTCCTTTTGCTACCTGTAGCTGATGTCAGTTAAGTTAATTGTATTCAAACCTTCTATATTTATTAATGCCCTGTGAATTCTAGTTTGCCTGTTCTATTTCTTTCACCTGTTGGTCCTGGTTCTTTCATTTGTTTATTGTAGGGAATGTTGCGTGGATGTAAATGATCTCTCTCCTATTTGCGTTCTGCGTACAGATGGGAAATGGTCCCCAAATCCAGCGAACTTGGCAGTTGCAGGAAATTTTCATGTCCTGACTTTTTTTTTTTCCCTCCAAGCCCCGGTGCAGTCTGGCAGGCACCATACTATTCATCGCTTGGCTGGCAGTGCAAGACCTAGTATGCTCTGAAATTGCTTCGCAGTACATCTCTGCAATAGATCAGCAGGGAGCTCGGAGATGAGGAGCATAGCCTGCATCTCCTCTAAGATTTACTGTGTCATATTCAGGGCTCTATTCACATTTCTGTGAATATACAGGGATTTTTCTTGTCTACAGCACAAATAATATAATCCTGTCTTTAATCCTGTCAATACCAGTCCTTCAAATAGCCAGTAGAGACCACTCTCCTAGTGACTAAGGTCTTTCTCATCTGCAGTTGCATCCAGAAGCTTCCAACTTTTGCAAATCCAGAATGTGGCACACAATTTGCCTAATTCATGATGACAGAGAAGCACATTTTAGTGAGCTGGCACAGAACTGGCAGCCACAGAATTCTCTGTATAGCTCTGCCTTTTATTCTCCATATTTCCTCATCTAAGACTGATAAACCTCTTGCTTTCATTTTCCCACAGGCTAAAGTGCAGCTGCTGCAATTTTATAAGGTTCTTGAAGGGTTACTAAAGAAATTTAAAATCTTCCTAAGGTGCTAATAACCTTAGTCTGTATCTACCAGAACAAGCTACCAGCTCTGATAGATAATTGAAGTATAAAAGCTCAGGTTAAGAAAGTCACTGTAACTTCTAAACAGGGAATCCATAATGCTGCTTACCAGGTTTTTAAACTTCCACAGTCAGAAGATGTGCAGGGATCAGGCCTTAGATTTCAGGTCCAGGGCTGAGCACACTGCTTGTTTAATACGTAATCATGGTACCTGTCGATGTATTTGCTGACTAAATTCAAAGCACAAGCGCTTTTGGAACTTTTTTTGATGAGGAATTGAAGGTAACGTACCTGTCTCTTTCTCCCCATCTAAGGAAACCACCTTAAAAATTGCCCCGATGAAATGGTAGAGTTATTAACAAGTAAATGTTTTTAACAGCATTACCTCAGTAATACAGGAGCCAACCAAAGTTGTCTCATTTTTTTCCCCCTTATGGATTATTGCATTATCAGTAGGGTGCATCATCACAGCAGCAGGGATTCATCTATCTACATTTAGGTGTCTGTTACTATGGATCTGATTGTCTAGATTCCATTTCTCATTGGTACAGGCAAACAGATACTCTGGGGTGCAATTCATCTCTCCTTCAGATAGCTGTCAAAAAACCAGTCAGAGGAACAGTGAGGTTTTAGATGCCTACAGTGTGGGAATCTAATGTTAAATGAGATGGTTTCCCACCTGGTATGTTTATGTCTTGACAATTCTACATCAACATAATTTCCCAACTGGTAGTTGTCAAACACTGGAGGATTTTAGACTTTTTTTAAAAACTTAAATGGAAGTGTGAGTGAGTCAGTTTTAAGTAATATAAATGTTTTTGTTTCTCGTTTTAGTCTCTCAAATGGAGAATCTTACACTTTTGTATTTTGTCCCTTTGAATTGTATGGGCTGTAAGGAAATGTGGAACAGAACGTATTAAGGGATTGCACTTTCTTACAGGAAATAAACACCAAGCGCTTCAAATTGCCTCAGCTATTAAAATAATAACAAACTGCTTTATTTTGAAAATGTGTTACTGAAATGGCAGTTCCATCACTGTTAGCAGCCCCGGCACAGAAAAGCTGTGTGTAATACCGTTCCATAAAACAGGTTTCTGAAAGCGGGTGTTCGGCCAGCCGCCTTGAATAAGAGTTTGACTTGGACATGTAATTAACTGGTCCCAGTTTTGCAGTAAACTCAGCATGTTTTCATCATCACTTAAAAAACTGTCATTGGTATTTATTACCTTTTAATGAGGTGTATCATTGCTGTAATAGTTCAGAACCTTGAATGTAAAATTTTGGCATCTTGCAGTTGCTGCCCAGCATCGTAGTTTCATGTATAAAACCAATACGTCATGGAGCGCTGAAAACAGGGGACTATAGGCAGGAGAAGCTGCTGAGATGAATTTCCCTTGTATCACTCTCACATGCAAGTGCAAGCCACAGAATCCAAGCTTGCTCTTTTTAAAAAAAAAATAAATGTTTTTTAAAATTTAAAAATTATACACAGGAATATAGAGTAGTTGGTGGAATCTGTGTGTTTTACCAGGGCGTTACAGCAACAGCATATTGCTTACAAGCTAATACTTAAAATAAGCACAGCAGATCAATATATTTTTGCAGTTTTTTAGCTAGTGAATATTCTAAACATTCTAATTGCCATCTTGCATTTGAAACACAAAATTCTGAAATATAAAAAATTAAAAATCTGACCACAAGGATGTTAATTAGGGCCATATCCTGATTAATTGGACAAGGCTAACCACACATTCTTACAGCCTCTTATAATCTGAGTAGCTTGGAACTGAAAGTTCAATTTGTATTAATGAGGGAAATCATTCTTTGTGCTGTACGTCAAGATGATAAAATGTGTATTCATTGACTAGACTACCGGTAGGAACATAATGAATTCAAGGGCTCTCAAAATGGCAGTTGGGCTTTACCTGCCGCAGCTAAAATCTCTGCCACAGTACCGTGCCCTCTGTGTTTGCTGCCTGCTTTGCAAATCCGGTTTTGTAATGCCCCACCAAGCCCATGCTCCATTCCCAAGAGCTGCCGTGACCACATCCTCTGACTGGAGTTCTGCCTTCTGCTTGACATCACCATCACTCCCTTTTACTTTATCGGTGTCTCTTCCACTCTACCAGATATCCCATCAGTAAATGCAGCTTATTCCTTTCATTTCCTCCTCATTTTTCCTAGGCAGCCTATTGATATGAATCAATGGATTTTTAGTGGTGCGTTCAGTTGGCCAACTCATTTTGATACATTTGATCAATTTTCAGAATAATAAAGTCCAGGCTAAGAAGAAAGGCATTGCCAGTGCCGTTCTATATGTATGGTACCAAAATAAAATTCTGATTCTTCTGTAGATTCGAGATCCTGTCACTTGCGCTCAACAGGAGTCTCTGGACGTGTTCACATGATCTTCAGATAGTTGATTAGTCCATTTTAAGTTACTATTTATAGCTGAAACTTACTAGCCCTCAGTTAAACCAGTATAAAGAGTAGTGTGCTGCTTGCGCAAAAGGATTAATTCGGTTCTCAGGAAGCAGCGAGGACAGCTTACACCGCTTTTCGTCTGGGTACTGGACAGATGAGGCTTTTGATTTCTAAGTGACTAGTAAGAGGTACTGTCAATTACAGATTTCATTGGATTGAGGTATTTAGTTATACCAGAATTTAATTGTTATCCTGCAGTCTGAGAGTAAAGATCATATTGGGCTAGTTCTTGTCTTTGCGCTATTTGCAGCACTCATCCTAGGAAAAGTAATATCAGTTATACTTGTTCCCTCTTGGCAGAGTATTTGGTAGGTGGCTAATTAACGGAATTCCACCCCCACCACACACATTCCCCCCGCCTCCCCCCACCAATTAAACATTAGCTTAGTTTCCCAGGTCAATATTTCAAGGCAGTGCTGATGAGATGAGATGTCAAGTTAGGATAAAAGAAGATCATGCTGGTAAGTAAATGTAACACATACTCACTCCAACTGCCAAATTATAGAACAACTAGATTTTCAGAAAGTTAATTGGATATTGAATCCTCTGAGTCATTTGAAGTGAGATGAGCAAGTCTTTCCTTAAAAATGAGGATGTAGCCTAGAGATAAGTTAAATGCTGGCTGCAAGCTGAAGTAGCAAATGAGAGCTGGGCAAAACTTCAGTGGGGATGATTAGGACCATTTTATGTCAGCAAGTAGACAACCTGTGATTAAAGTACCAAAACGTACTGGCATGCTGAAATACAGTAGTACTTCTGTAGTGCTTCAGACACATTTGCAAGCTCTCAAGAAATGTATGCGCTAGAGATACCGATGGGGTCAGTGGGCCCACAGGAGATGCAACACTCAAGAAGAATCTCTGGTACTTCTGTCTCTAAGCGCTCCACTCTCACATATTTCCGAGGGCATTAGTGGATTGGTACTTTGAGGCTGGCTTTTTTTTTTTACTGAAAGATGCGCAGTTACCAATACATGGAGCCTTCTGTTCTTCACGTAACATTAAGCATTCACTGGGGACTGTTCAAGTAGGTGTTCTCTGCTAAAGATTTGCCTCAGGAGTCTGTAATTCCTACAAGAGCAGCACATATCTTTATTTCAGACTCATCACAGGCTATCACACTGGCTGATGTTCACTCACATTCTGCTTCATTAACTGTTCCACACTTGTTTCCTTTCCTTGCCAGCCTGCTTAAGCCAGATCCCCAGTATAACTCCATTACAGCCTGTATCAGTTTCAGTCAGAAGACAGATGACTTCATGCCCTATTCCCTCCCTTTCTGTGATGTACAAATTATGTCTTGGATACTTCTCTCAAATGTCACCAAACTACTGGCTGCACTCTTGCCTTTCTAATACAATGACAAATATTATTTTATTTCTTTTTGCACTGGATTTGGAAAATTCATGGTGCTGGACAGGAAGCAACTAGACGTGGGAGTGTGGGCACAGCTTGAGATGTCATTACTGGGCAGCAGTAGTCCTCTAAGGACTTTCTGTTTGTCCCCACCAAATCTGAGCCTGTGCTCTGCATTTGCATGTTCTCAAGGTTTGGCCTTGGACAGCTGGTAACAGGCACACTTAATCTCAAAGAAATAGTTAAAGGAGTCTAGAAGGTTTAAAATGCTGGTGGAGAATGTCACTCTTAATTAAATGTGTAACCTAATCTAATAAAATGGCTTCCAGTGGATCTTCATGGGGAGGGCCAAAAGCTTCCATTCTGAAAAACAGCGTGATCAGTTGTGGGTGTCTCCATCTCCGATGTCAGGTGCAGAAAGATGGGGGGTCATTTCAGGCAGTGTTATGGTATGTGTTACAGGGTAAATCCACATGTGTGACTGTAGCACTGGACAAATTTTAACATCATTTTGAAGCTACATGCGTTATCTAGATGTTAGCAGTTACGTGATGCTTTGGAGATTTCTTCTTCCTACACTGGTTGTGTATACGTTCTATATGAATGCAAATTGTCATCTTTACATTAATTTGGAGAAACTGCTAAGTGAAGCATGCAACAAATCCGTTATTCTTCATTAGCTAATTATCTGGTTGCGAGTCCCAGCATTCAGCAGTTCAAGCAAATAACGTAGATGTGAATTATTCATTACATGAGAACTGCCATAATGGGTAAGAATGAAGGATTCTAGCTGTTCTGGTCTCCTCTTTCTGATAGCACCATCAAGCACGAGCGACAAAGACACCAGAACCATAGCAACAGAGATGGGGTCATTGACCCAAACTGTACCTAATGTTTTGCTTCCCTTTTCTCTTCTAGAACATATTGCCAAGCTATCAGCTTTACCATGGTGGCAAGAATGTTTCTGTCTACTGTTTTTTTATTTCCATTTGTTTCTTTTTCGTTTGTGTATTTTTTCTCAGATGTGTCAGCAGTAGAGTAGAAGTATTTTAATCGTCCCAGTGACCTAAGCTGCTGTTTAGAAAAGCCTTGAGTTTCCCTACCTTCCTACTGGTCCTATCATAGAATCATAGAATCACTAAGATTGGAAAGGACCTCCGAGATCATCAAGTCCAATCGTCAACCTAGCACCACCATGCCTACTAGATCATGTCCTGGAGTGCCACATCTACACGGTTTTTGAATGTCCCATTTAAAAGCAGAAAGTGAAATCCTGATCTCAAAGAAACCAAAGCTTCCACTGTTCTATGGTAATACCCAGTGTTTCCTTATTAAAAGATATCTTTAAAAATATGGCCGTTTTTAACTGCGCGTTCTCTGATACAGGCACTTAGTACTTCCCATGGAGGTAATGGTTCTTCATGGATGTAGACAGTTCTATGGCATTTATTAAGGCTGACAGTTAATGCCATCAGAGGAAGCTGTGGGTAAACAACACTTTACCAAATCAACACTCCCACTGTAACACTTTGGGATTTTAAGCAAAATGAAAAACTTGTTTCAGGTTACTCAGAGAAAGGAGAGACTACATGGTCGTTTTGTTTCACTACAAAAACACGACAGTCCAGTGCTAGCACAAATGCACATCACTCTGTATTTGTAGTCATGAGCCTGCTGAGCTTCCTCTTCATTTGTTTGCTTTTGCTCTGCAAGTGAATAGCAAGGGTCAGAAAAGCCCTTCTAGGCACGGCCTTTTGGCTCTGTCCTGTTTCATTATGGCACCAAACGATCCAGAAATCCACCTGAAAATGTAGTTAAGTGATGTGAAATTTAGACACACTAACAAATTACCAGTATCAGAACATGCTGAGGTTCAAATCATCCTGCAGCCTGAGAGACTGCTAAATTAATTAGCTTGATGGAAAACTTCAAGCAGAAGCTACTGAGAGAATCCACTGAAAGGAGGAAAGGATCTTTCTTCTGAAACAAAGACATTGGCACTTCGACACTTACTGTTGTGAAGTGCTTGCAAAGCCCTTAAAAAGTCTATATATTAATGTTGGTGTACCACTATCCACCTTCAGCAAACACTGAGAGCCGGTACTCAAGGCTACACACATACTAATGGCCATGTCCCATATAGATTCTCCCATGTTTAAGGAGCCTATTATGCCTAATAAATATCTTGACTGTTATTGACTGTTCAGCTTGCATTAAAAGACCTGATATGGTAGTCTTCCTTTAGAGAAAAAAACAAATCACGGAGATTTGTGGGCCATTTAAAAACCTATAGGGCATGAAATTGATACTGTGTGAGAAAGAGAAAAAGAAATTCCCTCATTAGGTCTTGCACATTAGTACAAAGGCTGTTGCTGTAGTTTAATCTGAGTTCTTGTGATATATCCTTGTAGCTCATTTATACCAGACATACACATGGAATGATACATTAAAATACTAATATTTCTTTTATTTATGTTTTTTTTAATGTCTTCACTTTTTTGTGTGTCTGTATGCACTGTGTATGAAAGAGCCAGGGACGATATGTAGGCAGCTCGTTTAAACACCCTGAACTGAAACGCCGACTCCCCACATCCAATCTGTGGTGTCTAACATAACAGCTCTCGAGCATTATGGGCAGAATTACATTTTTACTCTGTTGTGGATGAACTTAACAGTTACTGAGCACTAAAGCTGCTTCTGTGGCAGCAGTGGAAGCTGATGGGAGATGGTTTCCTCCCTAGGTTTGTCATACAGTCAGTTGGACTATAACGTAAGTGCTGCTTAGGCTTGCTAGTGTGTACAGCTCTTCCCCACTTCTATATTTCAGTAAAGATTGTTATTTTAATATCTAAAGTGTAGAAAAAGGGTCAGAGCACAGAACATTAATCTCGTGATTAGTTTTTCCCCTCCTGCACACCTAGTGTATTCAGGCTGTCAACAGTCTTTGCTCTGACGTGACTTAGAGCAGATGAAAACTTGGAGTTAGCTTTTCTGGCAGCAGCCGTGTCCGGGGAAGTACTATGAAATCAGCCAGAAAAATGATCCTGCTCAAATTATAAATGCAAATTCAGTCATCGTGTCAGAAACACACCTTTTCTCTCAACAGATTGAATGGTTAACTATGGTAAAATCAACCTAAACTCATTTTCCAGTTCAGTGTCAGCCCAAGCAGCATGAGGGGGTGAGGGAGGTGGGGTATTGCAGAGCCCACAGGGGAGCGAGGAGGAATCCGAAAGGAGCAGAGGTACTCCCTCTTTCTCAGTCCATCTTACTGTACGGCTTGCTCCACCTTCTTGCAGTAGAGAAGACCTCTTGGTAGCAATGCACCCTTATTAAAATGTCAATTTACTGATTAAAAGCAAATAGAAATATATTCTGCAGAAGAAGCAGTGGGCTGGATAAATCGTGCTGAAATACAGTGTCTGTTCCCTTAACATCACAGCACATTTATAGAAATGGAAATGTGGGGTTTTTTTCCTCAATACTAAGGTCACAGTTATACTGTTTCTATCTTCTGGTTGTCATTTTTCAACAAGGATCTCACTTGAAATTGGAAAAGCATTTGGCATTATTTGGTATTCCCTCCAATCTGAGATCCACTGCTTATCCTCCTGGGTTTTCCATACTCACTGGGAACGGTGAAAGTTTCGAAGGGGGTAGCAGTTACAGGTAACATTTACAACTGTTCAGATCAAAGCTGAATGAAATTTATTCATTTAGGATTATAGTGGTAGGTTCCTGCTAGTGTTCTCCCTCTTTCCCATCTCCCATCCCCAAACCACCATTAGACCGTTTCTTGCCCTTCACATTATTCTTCTCTCAAATTTGGGACAATGCCTCCAGATATATCGAGAGATAGATCAGACAAGTTGACTNTAAACATTCTTATATGAGTTTTTTATTTTTTTTTTCCTGAAAGGGAGTAAAACCCAGTTTCCAATTCCATTGTTACTTTATGTTTGAATTATTCAGCATTACTGATACACATGGTTCCATTTCATTAGAGCTCTACACTTTATCTTTGTTCTAATAAAAAGTAACGTGTACACCAGGACCCCTGAATAATTCAGTGTTACTTCACAACTCAGAAAGCTTATTCTTTTTCAAGGCATTTCTTTCCTAGGTGTTCCAGAAATTAAGCAGTTCTCTTATGAACAGTTGTTCCTCTGTTGTAGAAGTGGATTTTAGCCACCATGCTGAGTGCAAAGTTACAGAATTGGTTGTTGTATTGCCTGAGGCAGCCTCAGCTCTTTCTCTGTGGGAAAAGGACAAACTAACATTTTAGTTATTCCAGACAGTTACTCAAGTATCCACAAGGAACTGTTCCAACATAAAGGATCTTTCTTCAGAATTATTTTAGCGAGGTGCTGGCAAGAGCAATAGCATTTCTCCTCTGTCAGATGACATCTTCATCGATGTGTAATTTTTCAAGAAATATAAAGCATTTTAATTAAACTGTGAACCCATTTAAAGCCTTCTAAATGTTGGTTTTGTGTGTTTAAAAATTATCAATCAGTTATCAAAAGAAATATGGAGATGCCCTGGAATGCACTGATGAGACTAGAATTTTATCCTGGTATGCATTTGCCAGAGAGCTATAGGGAACCAACTGCAAAGTGTATTGATTTAGCAGCAGCTCTGTAGAGGTGATCTTCTGTTGTTAAAAGATAACGTCGAGATCTCAAAACCAAGAGAGGAACTGTAGGCTGTGTGAACTGAAAGTTGATCATCAGTTTCCACACTTCTGTAGCAACTAAAGTGTAGCAAGAAAAACCCTGTAGAAAGAACCAAATGTTGGGTATTTTTCTTCTGTATATATTATTCTGCAGGGCTGTACACATCCTATAACTTCATATTTTCATTGCTATCATACCACTAGACACTTCTAAATTGCAATGCTAATGCTCTTCCTTGTGACCCCTTTGTGACTTCCAGCCCATTTGACAATCTGCTTTTTCCACTTCTGAGGTTAGCTGCTTCTTTTAACCTTTCGTTTCATTCTATGCAGAAAAGTCACCAATCCCCTACTGTTTAGAAACTCCCTGTCTCAAAATTTCTGTCTTTGGCACAATTTCAGCAATTGCTGGTCAATTCCAGCAGAGTGGAGTTAATTTTTACAAAACGATTTTGTAGTTTATGAATTTTCATCTTGATTTGTTTCACGTTAGAGATT
Organism: Psophia crepitans; assembly: GCA_013399095.1. Lineage (NCBI taxonomy): Eukaryota > Metazoa > Chordata > Aves > Gruiformes > Psophiidae > Psophia > Psophia crepitans. The sequence goes on along the minus strand of VWZZ01004208.1, from coordinate 320,647 downwards.
CTCTCTCGCACTGAGGGATGGTATTGGATGTTCACTGATTTTCACAGCATTTGTTTCTATTAAACTCATGCTAGAAGAAGGGATTCTCTCTGATGTATTTGTATTTACTACAGGTTAGAACCAGCCAGGACAGGTGTTTGTCCTTTCATTTATTTCCCATTTAAGCCTCTTCCGGATATTAATTATGTGGCTAATTGATTATCCATAGAGGAGCTTCATCTTTTCCTGCTTAGGTAATTCCTCTCAAAAGCAATGAAAATGACATTAAGCTGCAGTCTGTTAGGATAGCCAGCCCCCAGCCAATCTACACTTTTGATGCATTTTGTGCTGTACAGATTTCTGGATTACGTACAAACCACGTGCAGCAGAAGCAGCACTCATTCTGCAGGGTCATGTTGTTTTGTCATGTCTCATGGCTAAAATCTCTACAGCTTTAAAATTCTAGCGGTTTATTCTGACAATAAATTCTTTACAATTCTGTGATTTTTCTATTTCATCCCTAATCCAAAGGTGTTCTGCAGAATGCTGCCCATCTTGGAAGGTTTTCCACCACGGTATCAGCTTGACAGGGACTGCTTCCATGTGATAGGACTGAATCTGCTATCTTTTCATAAGGAAATCAGTCTTTGAAAAGTCTTTTATTTTTGTGTTTGTTTTGCTCAGTGCACACTAAAACTAATATAATATGGAAACAAATCTTCCTCTGTTGATGTAGAATATAATAAAGTGTTTTACCCATGTTTCCATGGAGACAATCAGAGTGCCATAAATGAACATGAAACGGCTCTTGGTTCTGCAGAATTTAACTGTTTTGAAATCATGACATTACAAGTCATTCACAGGGGCCCTTTGCTTCTGTTCTGTGATGCCTTCCAAGAGTCTCAGGGTGATTTCTAGACAGGTAAGTATTACTATCCCCATTTTAAATACTGAAAAAGAGAGGAGGGACAAAGCGACTAACTCATTTATCCAAAGTCACAACAAAGGCAACGTTAGCAACCAGAACAACGTAAGGGTGTCCTTTCCTTCTTGCCCCATTGACTAGGACAGTCACTGCCCATCTGCTGAGATGCTAACAAGTGTAAAGTTGGTAGCTCTTCCATGGCGTGCTGTTTCAGAGAGTTCTATCCACATTGTACCTTATTAATTAACCATAAAATGAGCACTGATATTTTATACTCAGTAGCTGATAATGTTTGGAGCCAAATTCTGTTTCATTTATCCTAGCAAATAAGCAAAGGAACTTAATGGAAGAAGTGGAGGTTTTCTCATTTCCGGGGCTGAAAGTCTTGTCTAGTTTAACATTTAAATACGAGTACGTAGAGATACGCGAGGTGCCTGGCTGGGAACTGCCACTGCTGTAACAACATTGACATTCAGTCTGTCGACAAAGAGAGCAAACAGAGAATTCATATCCAGAATTTCTACCGCTTGCCTACCTCTCTACAATGCTGTGCTAGAAAAAGAATTGTAATTACGCAGACTGAGATAGTGATTCGTAAAACCAACAGTTTGGTCTTCGTTTTTTACTGTTCGCTGATGGAATCAGTAATAACAGTGATGCACTTTTGCTTCCGCATTACCTCTAAAATGCAAGCATTCCAAGACATATTATTCACGTTTTCAAATGAGCTAAAATGACATAAAATAACTAATGAAGAACAACAAAATTTGTTTGGTAAAAGATTTTTCTCTATAAAAAAACAGAGAAATTCTATATCCACTTCTATTTGTTTCTTTTTTTTTTTCTACTCATAGTTCACCGTATTACACTTCATTATAGTTCTTAATCAAAGTTGGAAAAGCGTTCAGTTTCTCACAAGCTGGCTATCTGAATTAAATCACAGAAAAAAAATTCCCATTATATTATTGCTTCAGTTGAAGTATAAATTACAACAGTCTCAGAAGTATTGCAGAAGGGTTTCATGACATACGAAGCAACTTCTCTCCAAGGAAATCAAAATATATGTTTGCTTTCATCTGAAGTGGAAAAGGTGTATCTTTAATTATGCATGAATAATTTGAAATATTATTTTCTGAAGAAGGTATCACCTGTTTTGTTTCATTGGCCTTGAAGTAAAATAATTTGTATTAAATTAAATCCCACTAAATAAATGATAATCCACTCCAGTGTAACAGAAAGCCAGTCTAGGTCAGTTCACAGGAAAAATTATATTTGTCATTTCAAAATTACCAAAGGATTGTCAGATCCAAGCATTCAGAAATCTCAAAGTTATGTTAAATATAATTTCTTTTTTCTTTTTTTTTAAATAACAATTTGGAGTCTTTTGTATGGCTTTGGTTTTTTTAAAATCTCTGTAGTTTACGTTTTCAGTATTTCTCCAGCAGCAATGAGAACAAAATCTTACTGTCTTGTGGAGAGAAAAGCAAAGTTCTGTTCTGGTACTAGAATCTGGAGATTTAAGGGGCTCAGCGGGTATCACAGGACCCAAGTTCAGTCACAGATATGGAAAATGCAGCTTCAGCTTCTTACAAAAATAAAATCTGACTTACAATCGTTTCACAAGATGTTACCAGCTAGCCAGTTCTACCAGCGCGGAGATCCAAGTGCTTCCTCTCTCTTTCCCTCACACTCACTTGCTAGAAAATTGAACATGAAATTCTGGGGGAGCGTATTTCATTCCAGAAGAGGTATGGCTGGGCTTGGAGGCACCCAAGGAACAGAGGGTGGAATCAGCAGCAGAAAGAGCCTCGCTGGCTCTGGCAGAGCAGTGAAAATCTGGTAGGGTGAAGATCCTCTGCAGTCAGTAGCAGATGCCCAAGGTTAGAGACGCTTGGCTGCGCCGTTATGGTGTACCTTTGAAAAACAAGCACAGACCTGAGACTGACTGAAGGAAACAGTCATGGTTTTAGCTCTGCTCCTCTGCTGAGGATCTGTTAAGACAGATACTGCAGAACTGCGTCCTCCCTGCAAGGCAGGAGCAGAGGTTTCTTCATTTTCTCATGTTCCACCTACAAAAGATTAAAGCAATCTTTTGAAGGTCTCTACTTCCATCCCAGGAAGCTTGAAGCTGGATCACCCCAGGGGTTTTGGAGACTCTAAGACGGAACCTGCATAGCTGCTGTCATTAAACATATGCCAAAGCCCTGTGAGTCCCTGAGAATGGGGCTATTTTTGTACCCTCACTACTTCCTGGAATTAATAATTGAACGGAACATCTGACCAACGTCCTTCTGGCTGGGGGTTTTCAAGGTCTGTTTTGCCTTCAGCTTCCCCGGATATGCAGAAACACACCCTCGGGTATGACACATACAAGCGCAAATTATCACATAGTGGAAGTACTTGGAATTTAGAGAGGCATGATGGCACCGATGCCAGATCGTATTTTACTGAACCGATGCGAGTGCTCTGTCCGTGCACGACGGGTGAACCTTCGCCCTGCCGGCAGGAGAGCTGTTCGTGAAAAGTGCACCTGCGAGTTCGTAGCTGTATTTGACGGCTTCTTCTTCCAGTTTAAGGAAGTGTTTGAGATATATTTGCAGTATACTGAGATATAAATTATAACGCTTCATTATCAGAAACCAAACGGGGAGCTTCTCTTTATCAGCGTTGTTCTTGTACACATCTTTTTACCAGTTGCTAACCAAATACTTACACTGAAGGTTGTGAGTGATTATCACACCCGCCGGTGGAAGCACATTTCCTACCGTACAGTCCTGTCTTTTTTTTTCTTCACTTATTTTCACTGCATCAGATTTCTGTATCTTTGTCAAGGAAATTTCTTTAAATACTCGGGTTTTTGTACTTTGCTTTGGTAAGGAAATCTGTTGAGTCCTTTTGCCTCAGATGGCCCTCAGCAATGTCAAAAGCAATTATATATCAGCTATGAAAATGATTTTTGAAAGTGCCTGTAAAAATTAAAATAGATGTTTCTGTGCACTGTACCAATGTCTTCAGTCACCCAAATGTTAGGGTGCTCCAAAACAAAACTATACAAAAGAACTATACAGTGATGGAATAAATGCTGACAGGTTGATACGTTACTGTTTAACTGCCTTGAGAAATTCCGTTTACTGAAAATAATTCACATACATGTTTGAAACATTCAAGCCTACAGTAATTAATTTTCAGCTGAATTGATTTCTGTATGCAAATTGCTCTGAGTAATTATGCAGAGAGAGAGCATGCAAGAAAGAGAGACTTAAATATCTGAGCTTGTTAATCGAAGACATGTTCTCCCCTAGACTAGGGGGAGGGCTAACACCAGTTTTCTCCCTAATGAAGCAGAATGATTTATGCCAAGATTTGCAGAAGCAGAATAAAAACCATTGGTAATTATTTGCAATTTCGGGCGGGGTGGGGTGGAATCTGTTACTAAATAACATTTTTTAAACCTGTAATTATTAACAATATCAGCTCTGAGAAGAAAAGTTACCCTCTGCTCCAGTAAACAATATAGTCTTGGCCACTCAATGTGGCCACTTACCAACCTGTAAAATAAGAAAATCTGGGAAAAGGGTATAGGCAGAAACCTTCTGAATGGGTATCAAAGCCTGGAAGTCCATCACAGGCTCGCTTGGGTGTCTTGTTCATGCAAGGACGATGGGGAGGTCCCATTGCACTTGGATTAAGCTCCACTGACAGTCTAACTTCAGCGTGGGGACTGGCAGGAATTTGGCTCTGGAGCATTGAAAACCATTGTGTTTCCACAGCGCAGCAGAGCAACGTTCACCTGAGCGCTCTGTAAGTCAGTATGTATGGCCATGTTCACATTAAGGAAACAAAGCATACATTCCTCATCTACTTTAAAGCTGAATTGAAGCTCTAATTCTGGGGAGGGAAGTAACTGGTTACTTCAAACAACTGAAACATTAAAACCAGAACTGGTTTTAGCCATCTTGTTGAAAACATGCCCTCTTCCCAGTAAAAAACAAGGGCAAATTTTGTAGAGTTTTTCATTAATACATATGGAGGCTGGCTGCGTGGCATCTAACACGTTTGCTGTACGACGGGTTTCATGGAGGTATATTGTAACATTCCTCGAAGTCACTTCTTAGCTGCTTTGATCACACTTTCTCTTTGGCTGTCACCGTGTTGTAAGTGGAGGAAAGATGCCGATTTGAAATGTTGCCTCCTAGATCTGAAGTTTGACATGAGCTGCCATTTGAGCTTCATGCTGAGTGGGGAAGAAGCCAGGTGAGGAGTCAGCCTTCCTCCGTGCCTGCCCAGACCAGCTTGTGTTCGCAGCTTCTGTGCTTGCTTCTGCAGTATTGCTGGAATGACCATGAGCCAGCAACGTGCCCTGGTGGCCAGGAAGGCCAATGGCATCCTGGGGTGCATCAGAAGGGCTGTGGTCAGTAGGTCGAGGGAGGTCCTCCTCCCCCTC
>VWZZ01004208.1:280849-315182 GCA_013399095.1 Psophia crepitans | reverse complement strand
AGTGTCAGGAAGATGGAGCCAGGCTCTTCTCGGTCTCATTAAGTGATAGAACAAGGGGCAATGGGTCCAAGCTTGGGAGCATAGGAGGTTCTGGGTTAATATAAGGAAAAACTTTTTCACTGTGAGGGTGACAGAGCACTGGAACAGGCTGCCCAGAGAGGGTGTGGAGTCTCCTTCTCTGGAGACATTCAAAACCCGACTGGACACGTTCCTGTGTGATGTGCTCTAGGTGGCCCTGCCTTGGCAGAGGGGGTTGGACTAGATGATCTTTCGAGTTCCCTTCCAACCTCTACGACTTTGTGATTCTGTGAATCAAGTAATACATAAAATTATTGAATGCACATCTGTAATGTAGCGCAGCATTTAATAGAGACGCACTTTTTTTTATTATCAATCTCTTCTGTCTTGCAATATGCACTAGGATCCCTGCATCGAAGACAGCAGGTCCCATTTTCCAGTTCATCATACCTTTCTCAACAGATGTTCTTCTTTTCTCATGTAGTCAGAACAGTTCCAAGGGGACTGCATAAAAGCAACTGCTCTTGACATTTCATTATGCAGAACTATTTCTGTCATTGAGTGATCATAGTACTTATTGTCAGGCAATTTTGAAAACAAAAAAACCCAATATTTACATAATGCCATTTCTTTTTGATTGTGTAGTTTGTTTCAGCTCCACTAAACAGCTATGAGTTTGAAATTACTCTCTTCCCTCAAACGAATGGTCATAAAACCAAAATCAAGCTCATAAATCTTGCTGTGAACTAGTGGTACAGTTTCTGCAGGATTACACATCCGTTGCTGCAAGACATTGAAAGTATTTATTTGTTATCACCCTTTTAAAGTCAAATGTGTGAAAAATAAATTTGCTCTGTTGTGATTAACACAGTGACCCAGAGCTGCAGCACATAGAGCTGCAATCTTAGAGAGCAACTTCTCCCTGCATTGCATTGTCTGAACTAAGGAGTTTCCTCCGAGTCATAAGTCGTCTTTTTGTAGTGGTAATATATAAAAACATGAAATGTAATAGAAAAGTATCTCAAACACTGCTGTTAGGTCTTTGTCCAACACGGATTTATTTATATTGCAAACTTGCAGCCGCTGGTGAACGGTACAGGGAGGGGAGAGGAACAGTTCATAAGGAAATGTTCTCTGGTCTACCTTGTGGAGCTGGGAGGGAAAGAGATTTGGGATGCAACTGGTGTTAGCAATCCTTTTCGTATTGGAAAGAGATGTTGACATACTGTTAGGAGGTTGTTAATGGTCTGATGCAATCCCTGGTGTTTATTGTTTACCAATTATTCTGGTATCTCTATGAGATAACCATGGAAGATTTATAGTTTATAGATGGAGCTTAGGTTGCTATGCATAATAAAACCTTATCCAAAGGAAGGAATGCAAGTCTTTTGTCTCATAGCGATAGGAATTCTGATTCTTCACCTCTGTTTTGTATAAATGGGCCGAGCACAGGTTTTGGATCACTGCATATATATGAAAGCCTTTCCCCTTTGCAGTGCAATCAGCTGACCTATAGAGTACAATTTTCCTACAAAAATGTTGTGGCCAATGAAGCAGAAACTTCAGCTCTTCTAAAGACTTCTTCATTGTGCTCTGCCAGTCAGGAGGAGACTTCAGAGCTCAGGGTACCGGGAAACCAGGGTGCCAGCTGGCCAGAAAACAAATGTCAGCAGCAGAATCTAGGTGTTAAGTGAGGAAGGGTAAGGCTTTTGAGCCAAGATAAAAAGCCAGAAATTCTAAATTTTTCCAGGATGAAAACTTCTGAAAATGTTTATACTGGGAGATGTGCAGAGCTTTATTTCCCTTTATTTCAGCCAGCTGTCTCTTGAGATGGATAGTTCCCTTGGAGACCAAGTGTGTAGGGATTTGGACATGGGAATAGCTCAGGACAGGGAATTATGAAGCTTGGACTCACAGAAAGATAGGCTGGGTGACTGAAGGGGATTTTCAGCAAAGGATTTATGTTCATGTGAAACCTTGAGTTCCAACACTGTCTGGACACATATACCTTCCAGAAATTTTGGACCAATCCTCAGCCACTGTCAGGTCAGATTAACTGACCATATCAACCTCAGTCTCACTCTAAAGAAAAAGTGGAAAAATGTTCACATATTACAGCCAGGCTTAAAGGTGGTTTTGCTATTACTGTGCAGACAGACCTGAGTAACTATGTGCAAAGTCTTTAACGTAGGAAAGGGATCACTGTAGTTTTCCTTTCAAGCTGATAAAATAACATCTTTATTATAAAAAAAAATTACTATTTTTTTTCCTCACTCCTTTTCCCACTTTCATTTATTTATTTGTACTTTTGGCTCTTCATTTTCAAAGATTTCATACTCATTGCTTTAGGACAAAATAACTGTGATGATAAATATGGTTGTTATGTTTCATCTTATTCCCAAGGGTCTTTTCTTCTGCAGATGATGAGCATCTGCTCCTAGTCATGTAGAAATCTGATTAACAAAGCATGATCTTTGATTAGCATATTTCAGAAATTGTTTCTTATTATGAACTCTCCTTAGGGCTTGTGTTGCTTAGCAGTACAACCTTCCAAACTTATTTAACATGTTGAGGAACTTTGCAGACACATAAATCCCCATTTTGACCTTTTACTTTCATATGGATCGTGCATTCTGCATAAATTGAAAAAAAAATCTCAAGAAATAATAATCCAGATTGTGAGGGGTTTTTGCTGTCTCCTGACATAGCCCACAGTTTTGCTTTTATTTAATAAATTTCCTTTTACTGTGTTGAGTTGTATGTAAGGGCTGTTTGTAATGAATAATAAATGATGCTTCTACAGTGTGTTCCATTTAAGGATCTTCATGAGCTTTTCCACAATGAATGGAATAATCCCTCCAACACACAGGTGGGAAAAAGCTTTATTTATTATTATTGCCAGCAGCAGTATTCTTTTCAGATTTTAGAAGCAAGATACTGAGGTAGAGAGAAGTTGAGGCCTGATTTAAAAGGAAACAGTGACGGGGATTTCCGACCACATTTTTTCCCATTCCTGTGCTTCAGAGTCCTGACAATTCAACAATATTTGGTTTTTGATAGACCAGATTTTAATTGCAAAATATTTCAAAGTGGTATTCCTTTGAACAGTAATGTATTGTGTGATGTTGTTTCAGAACATACATACTTCAGAAGGGCCTGTGTTTTTATTGCCTTAGAAGACCTAAGGAGTCCCTGAAGTGGATATAATTCTTGAACTAGAGTAAATTTTATGATGAAAAAATGCTAAGTTTTGAAACTGCGCGTTATTCCACATAGACCATGTGGGCTTAAATCTTGCTTCTCTTATTTATGCCAAGCAGGTATTGACTTTCAAGGCTAAACCCTCATCCCCAATTAGACTGGCCCTTGCTGATAGAAAACTATGAGCACCCGGCCAGAGAGCGCTCTCCAGCAGCCCAGCAACGTTGGCAGCTACTAGCCCTGGGCTCCTAGCCAATTTGCACAATGGTTTCTGTTGATGCAGCATTTTGCAGCAAGGATGTGTCACCAGCGAAAGCAGACAACTTGCATGTGCTCCAGTAAAAGAGCAAGGCCAGCTGCAAGCAAGCAAAAGTTCTGGTCATTAAATTTTTTTGTGTGTGCGGATATGACTTTTGAATTACAGCGGCCCACTGAACCTATAATCTGGTGACCCTTCACGCTCCAAGTGGCGCTCACTTATTAAGGGCTTTGCAGCAGGAGGGTATCTCGCTCTGTTTTCCAGTTTAAGAATATCTAGGTAGACAGATAGGTCAAATATCTGCCTCAGTTTTTAACTCAGTCTCCAGTGAGAGCCATGTAAGAGGATTAAGAATGTATATCTCACCCGCTCTGTTCTGGGAATGTAAGGCGCAGCGGATGGGCTACTTCTCATGTGCCAGTTAGTCTGACTTAGGAAAGACACACAAAGGCAAGAGCTAAACCCTGAAGAGCCTGTTCAGCCTTTGGTCTTTTCAGCAGGACAGACCCTGGTCCCTCAAATCCTGCCCACATATTTTCCTAGTGGCAGCTCATGGGATGTTCACGCCTTGCTGTTTATGGTGCAGGAAACAGATGGTCTTTCCTCCTTCCTTGCTCACTTCACCTCTTTTATCAGTTTTAATGGCTTTAAAAGAAAAACCTTTTAATAGTTTTGGTTTGTTTTTACGATTTCCCAGTGTCTTGCACCAAAGGCATTCCACTAAATGTAGAAATAAGGCACTAGTGAAGCTCAAGTGCCCATCACGAATGTGTAATGGGTGTTAATGTGGTAAGAGCTTGAAGCTGTGGCTGTTTAAACCAACACAGAACAGCTGCAGCGCTTCAGCACTGCAGGGAAACAGAAGAATTCTCTGCTTGTTGGAAGTACATTTGCTGTCCTACAAAGAAATTTGGTACAAAGCAAGCTGAAACTTCTTGTGTGTCAAACACCATCCTCTAAAGGTTTCTCTGATTGTTCAGTAGAAGTGGGAAGCTCGGTTATCATCACGTGCAATAAGAGCTTTAGACAATCCCAAAAATGAAACTCAGAGTTGCCCATTTCCAAGAGCATCCCGTTATGTGGGGAGAAAGTGGAGAGGTAAAATGGGATTTGAGGACACACTGAAGAGGAAGGGAAAGCCAAATCCATGGCAAAATAATGTCCAAAAAAGAACTCGTTTAAAAATCACTTCATAAACAAATGTGAAATTTCCCTGACTTCCCTTCTTTTGAAGTGTTCACATAACCATTTTTTGAATATTTGTAATTCATCCTGGCAGATACGTCTTGTTGCTGATCTGTAGAAGCACACTTTTGTAAGAGAATGAATTTAGATAGATAGCCTTTCGAATGGGACTTGATTGCAGAAAAGTATTTGTAAGAGGTTTTCCCAGGTGGAGTCAGTGCTCTAATTGGAGCAGTATCCAGCACAGCTCTGTATCACTCCTCCTTTATTTCAAAGATTACCAAATCATCACTCATTTAAGGAAGCAGTCTATAGAAACTTGGCAGGCTTACACACTGGCAGGACAACAAATACTGTCTGCTTCTGTCGAGCTTCTGCAGGGACCAGGAGGCTGCTCCAGTATCTAATGCACCAGCATCTTCTTGCCTCTCTGAAGGAGCAGCTCGTGCATCCACGGAGTTCAGACCCTCTCGCTCCCTTTGGAGCCAAATCCCAAGTTTACCACATCAGGCCTACGACACGTGCTTAATATCTCCATTTATTTGAGGAGAGGGAAGAGATCTGTGTAGTTCTAGAAAACCTAATGTAACATGCCAGGTGCTGATTTCTTCATCTCGTGTTAGGCGACATTTCTATGTACAGATAAAGAAAATGAAGGGGCTCCTCAACTCTCGCTGCTTCCTTCTGAGCGTGTGTGTTGCATCTGGGGAAAACAGTTCATCAGAGCCTCCTGTTAGAATATTGGCAGTGTATCGCTGTGCCATTTCAGTCTCTGAGTACCCTTTTCAGATAAGCAGAACGTGTGTGCGTGCACGTGTGTGTTAATCCCTGTGTTTTGGCTAAGTGCAAGGTTTGGTAATTGCTTTCTGTCTGCAGTCCTTTACGTCCATTTGCATCGTCATTAGGGTACATTATTCACTCCTTCAAGTCCACTGTTGTGCTGCCTTGCAGTACGGTTCTGGAGAGAGGCTGATTATAACCAGAGGATTGGTAAATGGGTATGTTCAGGAGGAAGGTTCATGAGACGTTTCCTAATCAAAACTGTAAAGAGGGTACCTGAGAGTGAGCCCTAGTACCCCGCACTTTCCCGTGCAGGATATTTTTGCACATTTTCCAGACTCCTGACTAGTTGCAGAACCTCAAATCATCCACTACATGAGAGGGAGAGAAGTTCCCTTTACTTCTGCCATGTCCTTTTCTCCAGCAACTTAAGAATTGTTGAGATAAAGATTACCCATTGTATTATTCATCCTGGGGCTGGCTGAAGGACTGAAGAGACATTTCTGGGCTACATGTCCCTGTCTGTCCTCAGATCCTGTTAGACTCTGCTTAGGCTACTGGAGGAAATGGCAAAGCAGGAGTGATGGCTCCTCGGGGAACCAAAGCCTCAGACCAAAGTGGGGATGCTACCATCAAGAGGGGCAACACTGGAGAGTGCTGGAAGGAGAAGAAAGAGTGTAAGGATGACTTTGGAGGAAGAACTTTCCTTGGGGAGCATCAGCACAGGCAATGGTTGGGGCATATTTGCTCTGAGACAGCAACACATCATGCTCTCTAATCCCATTTCTGACAGCACTGGTGGTGATGAAAGTTGTATAAAAACCCAAGGTTACTTTGTGGTTGTTACTGCCCTTCTACTCCGGTATTCTAAGTACAAGAGATGCATATCCATAAAAATTAAAATTAATTTCTACAAAATAATATGCCTGCTGTACTGTAACTGTGAAATTAAATTTATTAGCACTCTGCAATGTCAGTTATAGCTTCTGAAATACTAGTAATTTTGTTACTTCTGAGAGTATTTTATTCCAGCATAACTTTTCTGTGAAACAAACAAAATTATAATGATTATGATACCCAAGCTTCTTCCCAAAGTATCATGTCTAATATTAATATGAATGCCAAGTTAGACTCAGATCACTGTTCAATATTCAGAGTCTTTGAGGTCTCCATCTATCTTTCTACTTGAACATCTATATTTAACACACAGGCTGAAAACAACGGCACATACTTTAAAGTGGCAAGGTATTAATTCGCTCAGATGTGGGGGTGTTCGTTCTAACCAGTTGTCATCTGTCAGCCAACAGGTAACTTTATATGCTATTCTCACTTTCTTTTTTAATATGTTTGGTGTTTTATAGCCCTTGATCCATCCAAAGATCCATGTTTGAAGGTGAAGTGCAGCCCACATAAAGTCTGTGTCACTCATGACTATGAAACTCCTATTTGTGTAAGCCGCAAGCAGCTGGTACACAGGTAAGGAAAATTTATGTTGATTCAAGTTTTTTTTGTCTTCATAGACATCCCTATGATGAGAAAAGTAAAATGAGAAAACTCCAAAATAAGCATTAAAAAACATAAATTAAAGACTTGCCTTTAAATTTTAATTTGCTTTTTTTTCTGAAGACAAACAGAAGTCTTATTATTTATTCCTTATTATTTATTTATTATTTCAAAAAGATGAACTAGAACATGGTGCACCAGGTAGTGTGGAGTACCGAATGCTCTCCCAGTGCTGGGAGTTGTTTTCTCCTCCCAGAGAGCAGTAACTATGCATATATTAAAACCTGAAGGCCTAGAATATGAAATGAAAACATTGTGTTAGAGGTATCTATGGTTCCAGTAACTTAATTAGAAGCAAATAAAGAGATTGATAAAGATTTAAAAAAAAAAAAGTCAAACCTCTTCTTAAATTATCTACAGAACTGAAAAATGTTGGTGGAACTTTGTAGAGCGTCTCCCCAGGGAGTTACATATTTATAGAAAGCTCCAGATGTGATTGTTGAATGACTGAATTAAGAGCAAATGAAATAACTAATATGTTAAAAGCTTTGGCCAAGATGTTCAAATTAGTCCCCAGAACTTCACTGAGAGAAGATGTGAATAAAAAAAGAAAAGCCTACTGAGCATGGGTTGAAATATTCTACGAACAATCAAGAATGAAGAAATTTATAAACAAATATAGAGAATACAAACTAGCATTGCCCTCTTTGGAAGCAGAATAAGTAGAACCAGAAAGGAAACTGGTCTTGAGTATCTCCAGAGTCTCTCTGAGTCAAGACTCAGAATAAAACTGAAGAACCAAGCCGTTCTGCTTGCCAAAGGATGTCAAATAAAACCCGTACCGCTGTAACGGACAGCTCTGAATGGTTGGTCTGTACTTTGAGAAAAATATGTTGTGTTGTTTGCGCTACATTTGAGTGATAAATCTGTGGATTGGTCTCCAATTTCTTTCTCTGCTTAGTAGGGAAGCAAAAATTTGCCTTCAACAACTCAGGTCCCTAAATGTCATTGTCAGCTGAGATCGTAGTTCCACAACTGTTTAAGCGAAACTAAATTCAGGATGATCTGATTCCCCTGTGCCAGTATTACATCTCATTTTATCTCACTGCTGCCTGGCTGAGGAAGCTAATCCAGTTTAGAGGGGAAAAAAAGAAAAAAAGAAGTCTTTTACTTACAATACATAGCAAATGGTGTGATGTGCACAATGCGGCATGTTTAATCTTTGGTTTTCAGTACGGAATGAACCCTGGAAGGATGCTGGGAGTGTGGCTGTGTGCAGTGCTTACATTCTAATGACATTTTTGGCATGAGGTAGCTTACATTTTCTGGTTGGGGTGGATCTAAAGCACTTGCATTACATGGTAGTCCTTATGATATATAGACATGGATGTTGAGCCAAATGCTTTCTGTGCTATTTCCAGTATTTAATGTCCCAAAAGCAGTCAAAATGGTACAGAGTAATGGTATAGAGGAGGAGCTGAATATCCCTTTTTTTTCCGGAAAGCAGGCCGTGTTTCATGTGATCTCGCCATGATTCCTCCACTGCCTGCAGCTAGTTCAGCTAACCTTTGAGTAGCACTCTGACTATGGAGATAAATAGAAAAGTATTGAAAACTTACTTTGAAAACTCTCCAAACAATTTCCAGCAAGTTTTGTAATGCTGAAAGAACCACTGCCGATGTGCGGTAGTGGCACATATGTCCTCAAAGTGTTTTTATTCTCAAAATATCAGGCTACTCTTGCCTCAGAGGGTAGACACGTCAGTGAGGAAAGTAACTAGGCCAAATTCTCTGCTGATTTGGATCAGTGGAGTGACAGCTCTAAAGATTTTCATCTTTAGTCCCACAACATTCTGTTCTTTTTTCTGTGCCTGCCCTGAATACTGCTGTACCTCTGACCCCAGTCATATTTACGGCTGCGTTAACCAGGAGTAAATGCACTACAAGAGGTGGGGTTGCACCTATCTAAAACCAGCGCAAGGCTGAATACATCAGTGTGGGCACCTGGGTAGTAAGACCCATCGAACAGCGCAGCACTGCGATTGCTTTGCGCATCCACGGTGCTTTCGGGTGTGCTCAGAAGGATTTTCCATTTCATGCATCATTATCAACTTGCTGTAGCGGCTTTACAAAGCGCGTAGGCTCAGCAAAAAGTAATCAGGAGAGTAACATCTTGCCTTATTGCTGAGGCTTCCAGGCAGAGCTGCACCGATCTGCGTCACCTGATTAACTGGCCTGCTGAAGGGCTGCTGCACAAGGAAACGGCATTTTTCCAGGCCTAGTGTTGCTAACTTTGAAATCACCAGTGACGACGCAATGCCATTGCTGTTTCATTTCCTTTGTGCGGGAACGCACGCTTTATAAACCGCTGCGGGAAGACAATAACGATGTATGAAATTGAGTTAAATGAAAACTTGTTGGTTTACATTTTCTCAGCGCCTGGCTCCGTGACGGCTAACTCATCCTGTAAGGCTTTCAGGCAGAGCAAGCCTCACGCCTTTGATGCTGCCCAGAGGGACCTGCTGGATGTGGGATCCCCTGACCCAGCTGGCAGGGTGTGACCACGGGAGAGCAGCTCACGGTGCTGGAGGTTTGATGATGGGTTGCCCCAGGGTGCCAAAGGACCCTGCTAAAAGTCCCATGCCCCGGGGGCGGCCTGGCAGCCCTCCTCCTTCCCTCTTCCTCCTTCCCTCCCGTCCGCTGGCACCTGGGGAGCAGCCCTGGGTCTTGAAGATAAGGGAAAAGATGTCTGAGAGGTATTTCAGACAGATAATAGCGTTCTGTCAGCACATCCTCTAAGGCGTTTACAGTACAAATTGGACAGGGCATTACGAGAAAAGGCAAGACTGAGCAGTGATTGAAGAGTGTGTAAAAGATGGATTTGAAGGTACCTTCTTATATGTTTAATAGTTCCTTGAACTAATGATAGAGCCTTATGAAATCTTTTGTGTGGATTAAAACCTCTTTCAATTTGGACATGATCTACGAGGAAAAATCTTTATTAGTTCACTTTCGCATGAAATGCAGTAGTTAATATCGCTCAAAGATTTCTCATACATTTGCATTCCTGTAAAACTTCACGCAATTTGTCTCTGACGGCGTTGGTGCAGCTTAACAGGAAGGAAAGATGTCGCTCTTGGGCTTTTTTGAAAAGAACAGAATGAGAAAAGAGGATTGATGAAAAAATAATGGACATATTAACATGTCCAGGGATTACAGCTTTGCTCAGTCCATTTAACTGGCGAGCACCAATTAGTTCATCACTGCCGTGTGTGTCACTCACAACAGTAGTCAAGCAGTGTCTCTGCTTCTCTGCTATGACTAAGGCATCCAGCTATTTACTCAATATTTCTTCGGTACTTTTGAGGCTACTGCCGCTGACAAAAGAGGCCACTACTGAGTTCCTTGTGATTTTTTATTTTTTTTTTAAGATCTGGACAAGTTCCCAAACAAAACATCTGTTCTTCTAAACTAGACATCAAAGGCTTGGTCTGGCCAACGTGGCAATGTTGGCAACTACACTTACCCACAAAGAGCAGACAAATCTCCCTCTCTTTCTGTACAAACCCTGCGGCTGATACACCGTTTCTGGTTAGGAAGGACCTTGTTGAAAGTAAGTCCAGTAAAACATCCCCATATGTGAAACTGAGCATTTTTGTACCACTGCTATTCTGTGTGCTATTTGTGTGCTTTAAATTGTATCGAAAAGGGAATTCACAAACGAAGGAAATGAATAATTGCCAGAACGTCAGTGACCCACCTGCTTTCAAGAACTGCTTGGGAGCGCCCCAGAAAAATCTTTGACCGCAGCAAATGCACTTTTAGGGATTTATTGAAAAGTTGTGCACATAAGCAAGGATTTTAAACAGCGCTATTCCTCAATGTCTGTGCGTTAGATCTAGCTACCTTTTAAAATGCACTAAATACAGGGCGTATAAACCCTAACCCTGTTGTTTTGCTCTGCCCTCACGCCCGTGCGTGTCTGGGTTTTCTCTTGCTTCCATCCTCTGCCAGTGCTGCCGAATGCCAGTAAGGGTGGGCACAACACCAAGCCCTCCTTTGGGGGTAATATCTTCCCCTGCTGAAGACCCGACTCCCACAGTTTCATCTACCTGACCGATGTGAGGAAGGGCTTGTTCCTAAGCTCGTGATGTTTAATTCTGCGTGATTTATGTCATAGTGTTTGTCAAAGCCTGAATGCGTGTGCAATCTATACGGGGTGTTGTAACAGAACCAAATCTGGGAGATGATTAATTATATTTGGATCTACTAATAACATCAGTTTGTTCCCCAATTAGCCTTGCTGTGTTCGTAGCCTTTTTTCTCTTCTCTTGTTCATTTTCATGCTGATTCAGAAAATAATTGTTGTTCATTTGTGTATTAAGCACAATTCAGGAAAAAAAAGCATATCCCAAAGGGAACTTCACAAATTAACATTGTTCAGCTTCCTGTCAGCACATTTATCACTGTTAATTGTATGTGTTTTACTTGTATTTTCTTCAAAGGGCTACCACAAGCAGCAAGATAGGAGAACTCAGACAGTCATAGAGCAAGACCACTCTGTAGTCTATTCATTTTTGTCTTTCTCCAAGGAGGCTATCCAGCTAGTTTTTCTAGTAAGCTTTCATTACTTCTGAACATTTCCAAACCAATGTGTCACTATTTCTAATTTCTCTGCAAATCCCCACTTTTCTTTCAGTTGCTGCTAAAATGAAGAAGGAAGGGATGTGACTCCCTATCAGGGTGAATTCTCCCCCATTTCATTGAAGTCTTGGTGCTATTTTGCAAGCTGGCGATGCAAGAGAGGCAAAATTACGCAGGGAAAAAAAACTTGAAAAATCTGCTGTAAAAACACTGCTCTTTCAATTATTATTTAATCTTAGTGGAGGAAAAACACAATTATTTTCAATGGCGCTGTAGTAGAACACAGTTTGTTCAGCTATGTTGAGTAGGCAGCATGCCAAAAAATGTGTTCTGGGACACTGAGGCCTTCCTAGAGTAAGAGGACTCCGTAACTTTAATGGTGAGATGTGTGACTCCAGTCAATTATTTAGGATAATATATCTCTATAATAAAATCATTATGAAAATTAAATTGTTAATGGCTTCAGAAAACATAAATATCAAAATTATTTTTCACATCCCAGAGGTTTTTGGAAGTTCTGGAATGAATTCACAGCTACAAGTTAATTTTTACTGCAGATTTGTTTAGTGGCACCAAATGAATTCTTTTGTCAATTAACATTTTCAGAATTAAGGGAAGAAAACTGCCCAGTTTAGAACAAAAATAAAATCTTTTGACCATTGTTTTAGAAAAAAATACAACTATTTCAAAATTTTTTTCTAGGTAACAATACAGCAATTTTTACATCTCTGCAAAATGTTTTGGAGTCACTAAATCTGATTTTCCCTAAAAAAAAAAAAAAGGAGTATTTTCAAGCAAAACATTTTATCCACCTCTAATGCTGAGCATTGATTTCTCTAATCTACTGGCATAGATTTTTGCTTGAGAAGAAAGAACACTGAAATATTTGATTAAACACACACTCACAAAAAACAACAGATTGTATTAGGTTTTTTCCAAACAAATATATAGTACTGGGGAAATTGCCAAGATTTAGGCTTATTATTCCCAAGGGTACCTCTGACAGAATCTTGGAGAATTACTTCAATCCTCTATGAATGAAAGTTCTAGACATGAGCAGGATGGAGTAAATGGCTTTTTTTTTTTAATTTGTTAACTGTAGTGCATTACCCTGTAAAGACTATTATTCTTTCTAATATATAATCACTCATGGTACATTGCACAGTTTAACTGTAGCTCACGCTGTTTGTCCAGAAAAAATAAATGAGAATCCAGGAAACTCAGAGAGAAGGGCCTTTCAGGTCACAGCCAAGTACATCACATAATGTGATGCGCAAGTGGTGTGTGCAAGTCTTTAGAGAAAATTTGAAAGCTTTTAAAAGTATTTCATCTCTGGACTGCCTGACAAAAAAGGCACGCCTCTGCTGCTCTGCAAAAGCTTTGGATTTTGCAGCAGACAAGTAATAGGCACGTGGAAATCAGGAATGTTTGTTTTCCTTATGTGGGCTAAGTTGCTTTTTAATAAGACAGAGAGCACATGGTATGATGTGCCATCAATCTGTAAGTGCTCGAGGGGACAGGTGAATATCAAGAGAGAACAGAATAAGACACTGGCACTATCCTTTATTCCCCACTGCAGTTATTTTTAAAATTTTGATTATGAAAATTATGACCTAAGCATGAACTCCCAAAGGTCAGTAGCTTTTCCTCTAAGACAGTCTCCATCTTTAACAGCCTGGGATTCAGTCCAAGGATGCTTAAATATTGGAGCAGCACTCACTGGTTTTAAAAGTGGCTATTACTCTACTGCGCAGGGTAATCTGTAAATTGTAGGTAGCATTCTCCAAGTAGTCCATTTCTCAGTTTCAAGTCTGCCTAAGGTAAATTACTTTTAACTAAGGAGACTGTAGGGAGAGTCTGTGGAGGGACTAGCTTTCATGAGTCAAGATGATATGAGCTAGTTCTGTTCTCAAGCATGAGAGTGACCTACTTGCTGCCAGGAGTTTCTGCACAAAAATCCTTCAGTTCATTATTTTCTGGAGGAAGCTGGCTGTGGTATCTCCTCTCAACAGACATGACTTTTAGGCTGTTTTCTGGCTTTCCTGCACTCTGGATACGCCATTGACTTCAGTTTATTTCAAAACTCAGAGGTCAAATACCCCTGAGCATTAGCCAACATGTGGAAGGAAAGGTCCGCTCTCCTTGACTCTAAGTACTGCAGTCATCTTTAAAACTGAATTCATACACGATTCCTGGCTCAAAGCAAAAAGTACCCAGTTTTGCACCATGCGTTTTTGCATTTCCATGCATTTTCAGACTTCCACAGGAAAATGTAGACGTGCTAAAATATGGTTGGGCAGAGCACAGCTATCTCCTGTGGAAGCTGCGCAACAGCTGACAAGGGGATTGTCACCAGCAGCCGAGATGTGAAACTTTCTGCATCCTGAGGCCAATTAGCCACTCTGCGCTTCTCTCCCCTGGACTGATCACTCATTGCTAGTCATGCTTCATCAGCTTTAGAGCTCATTAGAGTAGTGCAAGGTGACTGTCTCCTATTGGATATGAGTAATTTTTGAAATATATGATAGTGCACAGCTCTTTTGTAATGGATTTTAGAGTGTGTAGTCCTCATCTCTGTCTGCTTTGGCATAACAATAGGTGAACTTGTTCTTACTATCAACAGGGGATTTACTGTATTTTATTCACAGTCACCAAGCACCTGGCTGCTGGGGTGAATGTCTCACTGCTAAGGTCATTGCCTTTTACTCTGCAGCTCCTGTCTTACTGTGCTCTACTTCACTGCGAGGATGCTGCAAGCATAAAAGGAAATACAATGGTTACTGAGACATTCTCCAGCTGCATAACTCCTTTTAGACCAGTATCAGGGCACACACTGAAAACCACCTCAACACCACCTCTGGATACTTTAACTATCATCAGAAAGGTATTATACTGAATAGAAGAAGAAAATAGCCTATTATCTTCTGGACTTTAATTAACACTTATAAATAGTTTCGTTTGTGCATTTAAAGACAATATTATTGGATGGGTTGAATACCGCTTTGTAATATTCCTGCTCTTAATATTTCGAGTTGCAGACTTTTAGCAGTGTATTAAAAAAGACCAGAAGTGACTTCTTGGATCATTAAGTCCAAACCCTTTGCAACAGTATCATATAAACTTTTTCATTAGCCTACCAAGTACTGTCTTAAAGTTAATAAGGTTTATTGCCTTCTCTACTCCATTTGGAAGAATCCTTGGCATCTGAACCCTTCCGGTTAGAAACGTGCTAATATGTAGCCTAAATTTATTCAAATCCAGCTAAAACTTCTGGAGTTTTCCTAAATGGTTCCTCAGTATTTATTTGGAAATAATAACCTTCTGTGGTTTTGCTAGACTAACCAAATGCTTTTGCTCTTGTCTTACAAAAAGGCTCTCTGAAAAAGGACATTCATTCTCCTTGACTGTCTCAGTTTTCCTAGGTAGCAGAGCTTATTGGGCTTGGCTGCTGAGATCAGTAATGAAATGAAACCCAAAATTATCGCTTTGTCTTCTTGCTGTTTAAACTCTTGACACATCTTTAGGTATTATGTTCCCTCTGAGTCATTGCTTATTAAGATTTTAATTTTTATTCCTTGAATTAATCCCTGCTTTTAAGTTCCTGTTCTATCCATGCCCGCTTTAAACCTGCCGTTTTCCTTCTGTGGGTCCCAGTAGAATATCTGCAGTTCGGATGTCCGTATTCCAGGTGGGCTTTCAACTGAGCTTTCTGGAGAACACTTCTGGCTTTGATGTTCTGTGCATCTCTGGACTGATATACAGTCCAGAACTGGGTAGATATAAGTGCAATTTGCTCTTTCAAGGATTTGCACATAGCATTCTACTCACTAGAAACATACAATAGCCAAAATTTCTTTTCTCTGAACTGAACATTTTTTATCTGCATGATAACAAAAGGAGGGGGAAGAGAGAGTTTGAATAAATACAAGATATAACTAGCCAAGCATTACATACAAACTATATATAAAATTCAGCGTTTAGAGCTCTGAGATCTGACTAATATGAAACTTTAATGTATAATGGTGGGAAACGTATGTGGGACAGTGAATGTGTGAATATTACAGC
Source organism: Psophia crepitans (assembly GCA_013399095.1). Taxonomy (NCBI): domain Eukaryota; kingdom Metazoa; phylum Chordata; class Aves; order Gruiformes; family Psophiidae; genus Psophia; species Psophia crepitans. The sequence goes on along the minus strand of VWZZ01004208.1, from coordinate 299,528 downwards.
TGGACTCGATGATCCTAAAGGTCTTTTCCAAGCTAAATGTTTCTATGATTCTGTGATAAGCAGCAGATTCATAGAGAACACAAGCCATCAGGAAAACTTAAATAGATGAAAGCTAAAGCAAGGGCAACACAATGTTTCTTCTTTAACAGTTTTACTATCTTGATGGGTTCTTTTGTTGACTGTAAAATTGGCCATATATAAACCTTTTTATATAGCTCTTATCAACTTGTTGAGGGCTATCATCCAAAGCTAAGTTAGCATTCAAAAGCTCCTGTTTCCCTTGAGATATCTGGAAGAAGGCTCAGTGAAAAGTTCAATCACCTCCTCCACGGCATTTGTCTGTTCCTGACTTGGATTGTGAGCCGTTCACAACATAAGGAATGTTGGCTCTTTTGTTGTTTGGAAAGCTCCTCTTGTTCACTCTGAAGTGAGCAAGAAATGAAAACAGTAATTGGTGTAAATGTCATCTGCTTGGCAAATGTCAAGAGGTTTGCCAACAAATGAATAATGAACAAATGAATAAAGTTGGATGGGACTCTCTGCCTTTGTATCCTCGTCCTGTAAGACGTTAAGCTTTGCATAAAGAGTAGCTTGGTAGTTCTTGGATTTGCAATGCTTTCTCAAACAAATTTAACACATCTTCAGTATGACTATTATTAAAATGCAAACAGGTAGATCTATTAAGATGTGGGACCTAAGAGGACAGTTCTACAGGTTCCCCCTATAGCTGTCAGCGGTACCACATTTGACCATTGACCTGGTACGTCACGTGCATGTGTTATTGCCTTGAGCTGTTGGCTTACTTTCTCTATGACTTTGTTAATCCTCTCAGGACCTGGAAGCTGCAATCTTTCTGGGTTTGCCACAGCCCACTAGATTAAGTATCTATTTCCCGATTCATGTTCTTTGTATTTTCTATATGTGAAAAGTCTTAACCATAGAACTGCTGGAAAGAAATTTGTAATAATATTTAATATGTGTCCGTATTTTTGCTGTTTATCCTTACCTTAAATCTTTTAAGCAATCTAGTCAGAAATTCTTACTTATGTTTACAAATGACCTCCGATGCTCTGAAAATTATTCCGTATTTATACAATAATCTGTTTACTGGAGATTCTAAATTTATTGCTGGTTTTTGCTGTAGAAGCCCCAGGACATGAATGTGTTCAGTGGAAAAGTCTTTTTAGTGCTAATAAAAGGCATGTTTTTGTAAGATTGGGACTGATGTTTACAGCCAAGGAATTTTATTAAAGCTTTTCTTCAATTTCCAACACCCCATTATATTGGAAAAAGTATTAAATGTGCAGCATTTTAAAATCTGCCTTTTGATAAATGGCATTGTATATTCCAACTGCGGTGAATATTACAAACAATATATTTTGAATGAAATTTGCAAATTAGGCCTTTAAGAATATTGCATTTCCTTTGATGCTGGTCAGTTTGCTCCTTTTTACAATTGTGTGTCTTCAGAATGATGCAGACTCAACATATATAACTTTTAAACCTACTAAAGATTGATCTTTATTGTTTGTAAAATAGTTCTATATTTTACCATTGCACTTTGGAGATTTTCCAGTTATTGCTTCTAAAGCCTTTCAATAGCAGTGAGAGACATTGATAAAAACAGGCTAAAATTCTAATGCGTTGGGCCAGACTCTTTCACACCTCTTGCCTTGCATAGTTCACAGCTTTCTACCCTGTGTGTATGGCTCTGTTGGGTGGGAAACTTTGGCTCTTCTAAAGGTGGATGTGGTTTTCTGCAGAGTTCTGCTGAATTTCATATCTTGCTCAAGATCCTTCATCATTTCAGGCACAAAGCTTCCCTAGGAAAATGATGAAGACATATCCAAGACCACCCTGAGGAATTCATCAGCCAGTGTCTCAGTATCTTGACTTTCATTTTGACTTACAGGTTGCAAAAAACTTATACTGTGAAGATCTTTTCCACATAGTCTTGCCAGCTCCAAAAAAAGATTAGCAACAAAGGCATGAATGACAGCTAATATAAGAAGTTGAAAAAGGTAGTGGTTTATCCCTTTCACAGCCATACAGGTCCATCTTAATGACACTCTTTTAAAAGAAATAGTATATGAAAACAATAAAAATGAGCTTTTTGCATCATTCATTTTCTTATTTGGTGCAAGTTATGTTATCAAAATTAACTTTTAATCTATTACTCCCTACTTCTTTAATACTTCAATTTCTCTCAGTCTCTTTTCATTAATAAGGTTATGATTGCCTGCTTAGCACTCTGCCAGAACTCATCAAGAGCTCAACCTACAGATTTTCAATTTAGTCATTTTATATCAGATTAATTCAACCAATGAACCACGAATGACATTATTTATGGACATGAGCCACCAAAGTACAGTCTGCTTAAAGCTCTGTACATAGGGAGTACTAATGATGATTAGAAATCAACTCAAAATATTTTGCTTCTTTAAATATGTCTGTTCAGGTATCACTGTTCCACTTACAAATTAACTCTAGAGAGGTAATGCTGTGCCAGTAACTTCTTAGGCAGAAAGAGTAATATCTCAGCACACTTGTGAAATATATGTTGTCTGTATCGCTAGATTTAAACCTGTTTTTTAATATATAGTATTTTCATTCCTGTGAGCATCTTCTGTGTCTTAAAAATAGGGGAGAAAAAAAATCTTGATATTGCTGTGTAATACGTTAGAATTCTTATTGTTCAGCAATTGAAAGCCAACGGCATCCTGGCCTGCATCAGGAATGGCGTGGCCAGCAGGAGTAGGGAAGTGATAGTCCCCCTGTACTCTGCTCTGGTGAGGCCGCACCTCGAGTACTGTGTCCAGTTTTGGGCACCTCAATATAAGAAGGACATTGAGCTGCTGTAGCGTGTCCAGAGAAGGGCAACAAAACTGGTGAAAGGACTGGAAAACAAATCTTATGAGGAGCGGCTGAGGGAACTGGGGTTGTTTAGTCTGGAGGAGGCTGAGGGGAGACCTGATCGCTCTCTACAACTACCTGAAAGGAGGTTGTAGTGAGGAGGGTGTAAGTCTCTTCTCCCAAGTAGCAAGTGACAGGACAAGAGGGAATGGCCTCAAGTTATGTCAGGGGAGGTTTAGGTTGGATATTAGGAAAAGCTTTTTCACGGAAAGAGTGGTGAGGCATTGGAACGAACTGCCCAGAGAGGTGGTTGAATCACTGTCCCTAGAGACATTCAAAAAACATGTAGACATGGCACTCCAGGACATGGTCTAGTAGGCATGGTGGTGTTAGGTTGACGGTTGGACTTGATGATCTTGGAGGTCCTTTCCAACCTTAGTGATTCTATGATTATATGATTCTATAATGTTTGCAATTTACCTTAAAGATACTGAAGTTTTCTTCTGGACTGACATTTAAATTGTCACTGATGGAGAATGCAGCTTTAAGACTTCAGATTATGTTGCAATTTTGTCCATTTTTCTTCTGTTTCCCCTTTTATTGGCAATAATTTTGAGCCTTCCAACTCCACTAAACTCAGGAGGCTTCATAAAGTACAGAGGCTAAATGTGACCTAATCGCTCATTAAATCAGTTTATTAGTACTCTTTGCAGTTTATTAGCACTGTTTGTTGGAATTGGTGATAAACTGTTTTCTTCTCTCTCCACAAATTTGGAGTTTTAACATTTTTCCATCTTATCAAAAAGACAAAATCGTGGTTGGATACACATTAAGGTTCAGTCAAATTCTTCCAAGCATTTGTTCAGTTTAATTTTAATGTTTCTGTTTGAACAACTTCTGGTGTAAGTTTTGTTTTAACACAAAAAGGCTTTTAATATAAGCTACCCTATAACTCTGAATTTCTGTAAGTAAAACATTTTGACAAGACAAACCCTTGTCTCCTTCAGCATTTTTAAAGATATAGAAATCCATTTTCCATGGATTATTTTGATTTCAACTAATTGGCATTTGCTTCTTTGAGAAAGAAATGGTAAGCATGTTTCTATACTTTCCATATTCTCAGTTTCAAGACAAGGGCCTCTGAGGCACCACCTCCTTACCCTGATCCACAGGAAGTAAAGTAGTAGGTTGGAAATTATGATTCTAGAAAATGAGTTCAGAATAGCTGAAAGAGAGGTATTTATAACACCTTATTCTTTTAATTGCTCAAGTTTGATGGAATTTGGTAAAAAAAGTGGGGAAACAGCTCTTTCAAACAGGTTATTACTCAGCAGTAGCATACCAAGCTATCCATACTCTGCTAGAAAGCTATTGCTGAGATTTTTGGGTGGCTGCATGCTGTATGTCTCACAAACTACCTGGTCCACACCCATCTCCTGGTGATGTGCACTTTGTTCTGGCTTACGGCTATACTGTATTTCTTGTATTTATCTGTATTTATGCAGCTTCTAGGGAGAATTGGCTTTGTGTCATCCACACTCATACTGTGTAAAATCTAGTAAAGAACCAATATGGTCTGCTTATGTAATTGTAACTCTGTCAGGGATTTATTGTGATAATATCTAGAAAATGTTATTTAATATTTATGGGGAGTATGGGGAGTGACAGTTGGGAATTTTGCTTTGCTGATTTAGCTAGCCCCTGGCTTTGATCACCACACAACCCATCATCTTTTATGAAACGAAACAAACCATTCTAATTAGTTGGTTCTTGCAATCAGTGATCATCTACCGTGGAAGACTGCATAACCTTAATAGTAAAGTGTAGTGTAAGTTTTTCTGTTAATTTTTTTAATGACTTAAGAAGTCAAGAGAACAGGGTTAGTTAAGAGTTGAAAATACTGAAAATACTAATAATGAATCAAACCTGCTCCTCTCATCTAGTATCCAGTCTCTTGACTAGCTCAGATAGAAATACAGGGAACTTACCTGTCCTCTGCTTTTTCTTTCCCCTTTTTTAGAAATGCTTTCATTGTACCTTATTGGCATTTAAATTGATGGTCCACGTTGAAGAGGAAGGACATCTTGTAGTTTCACTGCATAAATTAGTTTGCCCAGTCTTCATTGCTGTACTTTGTAATTCTGTGTGCCATTATTCTGGTCAGTCATCTGGCTTTAAATCTCTTTCAAGTCTTTTGACAGATTTTTCTAGTTTTAGCTAATCCAGTTTACCTGAAGCCCAAGACTGCCAAATTGAATTACGGTGCAGCCATTCCTACTTAGCACCTCATCCATAGTTAATTTCTTGGGCTCCTATGTTTTATCTGTGTATAAATTTTTCATTTGCAACAATATTTTAGCTTAGCACAGGAAGAGCTCAGAAGTCTAAGGGTGTTTCTAATTAGTTCCTTTGTTAGTTCAAAAATTTTTTGCTTCATTTTGAACCAGCTGACTGTATAACTGAGGTTCAGAGTCCTTTCAGAAACTCATATTCCAGTTTTTGATGAAACACAATGAGAGCTATTCATTTTATAATGAGTTTCACCCAGCCCATGACAGCACATGAGCAATATTTTGTGTCCTGAATTGTAAACCTTGCCCTTTTCACAGCTGAGTAGACAAGAGCTCCATCACCAGCACCTTAGGATCATGGTCAAGATGAGATAAATTGTTGTAGACTGTTGGTCAGAAAACACAAGCTGGAGTTTCAATGTTCCTGATATTCAGTGGTCTGATTACTCCAGTTCACCTGTTTATGGGCTCTCTGCTAAATTCTGAAAGGTAGGAAATAAATGAGAATCATTAGAGCATGAATCCAAAACACAGTTGTTGGCATATAAAGCAGCCTGACTACTGCTATACTGCAGCCCTCAGAGTAAGATTGAACCAGCCTTTGGCTTCCTTAATATGTAAGGAAATGGCCTCATGCAGAAGGTATCTCAGAGCACATAAATTACTTTCCAGCTCTGGGAGGAAACAAACTCATGTTCTGTATTTTACCTTTGCAAATACCTCCTTCCCTCACCAAAACTTTTATTTACTAATGACCCAGAACTCTGATAGGTCTAAAGGTAAAAATACATTTTGTATCCTAAAGTATACATATTGAAAATAAGAGAATAGATTGTAAAAAAGAAAAACGTGAGATTGATTGTTCAAGTGATCTGAAAGGATTGTAGGAAGAAGATATAGGGCATAACTAAACTCATATTTTTCTCTTGGACGTAGTGGAAAGGAGAAGGATAATGTCCTATGGCTTGCACCTGAGAAAGGAAGGATGTAATTAAAGAATAAGTTCAGATGATAAATGTCATGATATGAAAACAGTGACTGAAAGCAGAGAAGCTGATGTGACAAAAAATATTGTATGCCAGGTTTTGACATAGAGAACTTCTAATGTGGATGCTCCTGAGAAGAAATCGCAATAATAGTACAGACAGATAGAACAATAAACCAGTGAGGACACCTATAAAGTTTCTCGGACTTTCAAGTATTCAAGTGTACAAAGGTAAGAAGACTAGACTATTATAGGTAAAGCACCAAAATGACATTGAAAGACCATCTAGATGGTCTAATATGATACTTCCTAGAAGAGATGGAAGGAATAGTTAAGAGTATGTGAAGAAATAAGTGCTTCTCCAAGGGACCTCGTTTTTGAAGTTGAATGAAGCAAAAACAAGTTTCAGAGGTGGGAGGGAAAAAGTGAGAGGAAAAGAAGATTAGCTGACAGGAGGTGGGAGCAGAGTGGTCAGGTTGAAAGGCTGGAATCAAAATGGTTAAATACAAGTGAGTAGGAAAGGGCACTGCAATTTTTTTCACAGTTTTATCAAATTCTCCTTAAAACAGCTGACCAGATCTTGAGAAAAATAAGGAGAGAGTCAGAGATGCCAGCCAGGCATAAGGTAGACCACAGACAGTAGGTTTTGAAAGAAGAAAAGCAGTTTATGAAGAAATGCAACAACACTGCGGAGAAAAGAATAAGATTAATTTGCAATGAAGAAAACTCCACAAACTAGTGCAGCCCTTAGATTTCCACCACAGCAGCAGAGAAATGGCAGAAAGAAACAATAAGACTAAGAATAAAGTACAAGGAATCCATAGTGAGTAGGTGAAGGACAGTGGAGAGAAGGGAATTGGAAGAGAAGCTGTTAAGAAAACCAGCTGGGAGCTTGCAGGAACAGAGCTCAGTACACAAGGAAACCGTGGTCAAAAGAGCAGCCACCTCTTATGAGTGAGATGGTTAATTCAGGATTAGTCCAAATGAGTTGATAGGGAAGAAGACATGTTGACCCTTGTTGAGACCATTAGTCTCTTGTAAGCTAAGTCACAAAGGATGAATGGGGACAAAACAGTGGGGAGAGTTGATCCCAGCAAGATAAACAAAGGGAAATGTATGCTGCAGTGAAATTCAGGGGGGAAGGAGTGATTAAAAGTAAGGTGGCACGTAGTCATCCAACAGCATTATTTGCACTAAACTGATTCCGGTTCAACAACTTCGCAACAAAGTACTTAAATCTATTTTTTTACAAAATCTGTAAAAGTCCCAGGTAACGTTATGCTATGTATCTACATATATCACGGGCTGAGTCTCTCTTTTTCACATGGTAGCACATGCTTTGGAGTAAGCTGCTGTAAAATGCTGGAACTTTCAAAAGTGTAACTGCATAGCCACTGCATTGTAATGGCACCTCGAGCCTCCACAGGTAGGGGAGCCTGTGGAGCTACGTATTTGAAGAATGTGGGGAGAATGGATGGTTCGTAATGCATGGTTGCTGGGCTTCATTATTCAAGGTCACAGCAAAGTGAAATTTTAATAACTGAGTGGAAGCAACTCATGAAACGTATATCTTGCAGTTTCCACAAGTATGTCAATGACATTCATCTTCAAATTTTACCTAAAGGTATGTTTCACCACGTGCTGTCTCTAGACTGGATCATGTGCATTCAGTTAATATCATAAATTAATATGATTATGTAAATTCTGTCTATTGGTTTGGGATCTTCCTGAAGCTCCAGTCACCTTTCATTAAGACCTAGCCTGATAGAAGATGGGTAACGCTCTTGATGGCCTCATTTGAGAAGCTGCGAATGGTTTAGATATTATGAGCTCCATCTCTAGCATCAAATAACCAGACAGACAGCACTGAATACGTTGAGAAATTCAGCAGAATGTTTAGATATTCATAGTACTGAGCTCTGTAAATCAGCAGTGCTGAATAAGCAACTGGAGCATTAGCCTATTTAGATGCTAAAAAGGATGGGATTTTAAAATTACCCGGCTCCTTATAACATTTATAGCTGGTTTGGTTAGCGTGCATTTCGCTAACATTCATTTTATTCTGACATAGGAAACTGCATTCTGATTATTTTTCCAAACCACCCTTGAATTATGGATTTTGACCACACTCTGGAGGTGGCTTTGAGATTGATTTTTTTTATTTTTTTTTTTAAATCATCTGTTGTTTGACAAGCCAGTTCTATTCAGAAATCATATACAAATTTTTAGGTAATGGATGCTAATTGTAAAAATCTTGAACAGCTTAAACGGCTGTGGCCTTGTTGAGAATTTAATAAGCCTCTCATAATAAAAGGTGTCAGAAGGGGCAAATATTTTGCTAGCACAGCTTGGAACTGATTGTTTGTACCATGGTAGCAAGTATTCACACAACAGAAGTACTTTGCAGTCATTTTTAAAAGGAAACATTTGGTTTCATGCCTCAAGGGCAAGAATTATTACTATATTTTTTAAAATGCATTTACTTTCTCATCCCTACCAGCAATATGTCAGTTTTTGTGAGGATTGCATGTTATTCGCCTTAGGAAAAGCAAAATCAACATAATGATGCAGAACGTAGCTGAGCTGTCTAAGGATGCTTGGGCTGGGGGACGCGGGCTCGTTGATTTTTCTCCTGCAGTTGCAATGTGACAATAAGATTTCTGAACCTTTTTGCTTCAGAAAAAAAATAACCCATCAAACCAACCCTTTTGGGGCAGCAGGGCTTTTTGGAGTGTAGAAGTAAGGAATGTGTTGCATGTGACTGAACTACTGCCGTTGCTAGAATAAATGAGGTTGGGTTATAAACCCTACTGAAGGACACAGAGCTGATAAGGATTCCCGCGTGGCTCTGCCACCTATTTCAGCCCACTGGTTTATCCCAAGTTTCATTCTGCCAAGCAGCTGAGTGTCTGCAGAGGCATGAGTCATTGGGGGTTTGATGGTGTTAAGCTAGACAGATCCCTGCGTTTGGCCAAGAGCGAGGACCATGTTAAAGCTTGTCTCTCTGCAGCTTTTGGGAGATGCATCAGTCATGTTGGAACTTTCTGGTGTTATTAAATGCTGCCAAGAAATCTGCCATGATTTTTAGCCTTACCAAGTGACTTGCACGTCAGCCACACAGGGTTCAACATTATAACTAGAAATATGAGCCGTAGCAGGTAAATGGTGGAAAATGACTGCTCTGCCACGTTTGGTGAAAACACTTTTGAAGCTGTCTAATTGCATGAAACAGGGCATAATGAGTGAGGATCAGCTTTCCTTCCCAACCAAATGTGACAGCTCAGATTAACTTTGCATGCCATCAGCAATTCAGCTTCCTCGGAGATCTTGGCAAGCTCTGCCAGAAGAATGAGGCAGACCTGATCAATACAGTATTTTAATATCAAACTAATCAGATCCTGGGCAGAGAAAAGGTACCTTCATCCTCTTAAAAAGTGTTCTTTTCTGGTAGCGGGGAAAAAACCACGTAGGCTGTCATAGAAAGCAGGAAAGAAAGCCAATGCCAACAAAAGTATTAAATTTGCTACACACTTCACCTTTAAGCGCTCTGTGCCAAGTTACAGCATCTCACACAGCATGCAAAATCCAGGGCTCAGAAGTGGCTGCTGAAGATTACTGCAAACTGAGGAGTGGTAGAGAAGATTTCAGTTTTAATTACAAACTTCCTGCTATCTCCCCTCCTCCTTTGAAATTCAAGGCACTTCGTCTTATTTTTACATAGTTTGGTGTTTGAGATTCCTTTTTATGTTAGTGCAAAAATAACGATGAAAAGGAAAATAATTCTCTTATGAAAATTCATGAGAACAAGCAGAGTTTAGAAGCTGTGTTATTTATTCAGGAGAGCATAATGACTTTTAAAAACACCAGGATTGTCTGTTTGTGTGGATTTTTTGGTTTGGTTCTTTTCTTTTGTGTACCTTGCCAGTTTTCGTATCTGTGCAGCTGTGGAGAATATGTATGAGGTCTACAAGTTGCAAATCATTAAGCGTTTAGATTCAAAAATGAATTGCCTGTAAGCACAATAATCTTTTAGCTCAGAATGTAAAGGGACCTTTCAAATACCATTCTTATGTATTGAAGTGCCCAAAGGCATGTGCTTCTCTAATGACCTTAATAGGCAATCTTATTTAGTCCAGGAATACGTAATGCCAGGCACTAGTATCTGAGAGGGATGCTTGTACTTACGAGATCCTGATATTGTGCAGAACGAGTTGATTCGCAGTTTAACAGTATCCATATTTAAATGCCGTATTATAGGTGTTTAGAGACAAACCTTGCTGTTCTTTGAGTAGATGCATTTGGGAGGTTCTCTGACTCTCTCACTGGAACTCAGAAATCGCATGCAGCAGTTGTATCCAATCGGTCAGTCTGACGGATTACGGGTTTTCTGGCCCTCTAGGTCCTCTGAATCTATGTCAGCTTTTCCAAATCCTTTGTTCCTTTCAAACACATAAGAAAATAAAAATTAAAGTTTCCTTCATCTTGCAGAACCCATAAATTTGAGGACCCTGGGCTCCAGGACCCTTTATTCTCTTTCAAGAGTTCATTGCTAGCTGGACCTAGTAGGATCCAACTAGAGATCCCTAACTCTTTCTGCCAGAAAGGTCCCCAGTCACCACTGTGTCACATTAAGAATCTTTCCCCATCTACCAAAGTACAGTGAGTAGAGGCTTTTTATTTCTTATGGCTCTTTAAGGCCAGATCTGTTGGGGAGCAGATAGGAAGGCAGCAAGAGAAAATAATCAACAGCCTTAGTACAGTCAGTAGTCAAAATTATTTCTTTGAATTACAAAATCAAAGCAAGTGGTAGTATCTCAGTCCAGTGGGATGATGCTGATATGCAAGGCAGCTCTGCATGTTATTACTCTTTGTATGTGAAGGTATAAATTCTAGGTAGAAAAATTGCTCTAATCATATGTCTGTTGTCATTTTACAGTGTTGCATTAAATAAGGGGTCTCTGTCTAATTCAAAAGCTTAAAATCTTTTTTTTTTTTTTGCAAGGTAATATGTGTAAACTGATTTCTTCACATAGCTTGACTGGTAGTGGCTCAAGGTATATACAGCTCTTGTGACAAATATGAAAGGTTGTAGAAATTAGGCCAAATTCTTGGATCTAATAAACAGAATACAAAAACGATACAAAGAGAGAGGAGAGCGTTGCCATTTATGCTGGCGAATTTCAGCTCTGTCATTCTTTGCCTCAAGAACAAGAGAACCAGCTTATGCAAAGGAAACATGGAAACAGCCCAGCACTGCTGGGTTTATCTTTAGTGTGATAAGCTTCCTTCAGGGAGACAAGAACAAACTGTGCACAAGGCACAGAGAAGGCACGGGCAGTACATTTTAAACTCTTTCCACAGTGAATTCTTCCAGCTTCAGGAAGCTGATTAAGTTTGCTGTCTCAGACCTCCTTCCAGCTTCTCAGGAAGCACAAATATTTGGTACCCGCTGTGGTGCACTGAACTTTTTCATTTTATTTCATTAGGGTTTGATTGATAAGTATTTGTATGTGACATAAAGCATTTTGTTTTGATAGAAGGTCTAGAAAGAAAGATGGATGGATGAAGTTAATCTTGAGGAATGCCTCCATGTGAGCTGTAATTTAAAACTATTGCACACAGCTCACAGTCACCTGAAGACAAGGTTATATGGAGAATCCTTGTAGCTGGGCCCACCTGTGGGTGTCTAACGGCAACCGACCTTCCCGGGAACCTGCAAACCCTGAGGATGGTGGGATTGCTTCTGCTGTGTGGAAGAGATATCTGAAACAGACCACTGGGAACAGACAGTCTTCCATGCAGTCAGCCCGGATAGGACCTGAGCTCTGAAGGCTTTCAGACTTCTGGCTTTAGAGCAGAGGAAATAGGAATGAGGGTTTCTGTCCCCGTGGCACTTTACATGTCAAAACATCTGCAAAGCCGCAGCCTTGGGACCTCAAGGTCATTTACAGCCTGAGATAAACTGGCACACCACCAGGTAGATCTCCAGTGGTGGTGTCGTTAAAAATTCAGTAACACCAATTTATCTCTGTGAAATAATTTGGTTTTGTCAACTCACTATTTTGTAGTTAAGGCCTGTTTTATGAAAAAATTGCTGACCGACTCAATACTATTCACATAGGACCTAAAGTAAGTAGTTGTATTAGGCAGCAGAAACAGAGAGTCGAGCGTTGCAAGTAGTTTGTGGGACACATTGAACCAAATTCTATGCTTGTGTAACGTCACTGGAACAGTGACTTCAAGAATAAGAAGAGGCAGTACCCATCTCTCTGTTTTGTTTACCTGACGTTGTCTGTTAGAAGGAATTGTGTAACTTGTTTGTTAGGGGCTTTTTTAGAGAAACTTTCTGCTGTTATTTGGAGCAGACCTTTGAAAATTCATCTAACAAAAACTTCTTTGGGTAAAGACGTGTCTTTTTCTTGTCCAATAAAATTGCTAAATAGGTTCTAAAGCCCTAAGGAAGAACTTACATTTATTGTCTTCTTCCTCCCAAAACTTTGGCAGGACTTTCAAAATAATAGTCTGCCAACTTGTAGTCAAAGGAGCCTGGTTTGTAATTGCACTAAAACCATCAATGTTTCAGCTGCTAATTTACCATATGTGCATTTGGGAATAACTAGTCTTGAAGAGGAGTAACATACTCTTAATGTTGTACATTTCATTCTGGATGAGAAGTCTGAATTCTACTGCATTTTATCTCTACTAATACTAAAGTTCATTTATAGCTTCAACTGAATTTGCATTTGGACAATCAAATGTAACTACATAAAAGCACAGAATTGGTCTTGCTTATAAAATCTGTTGATATTTTGGCTGTTTCTAGCCGGCAGTGATAGGACAAATATTAATAGAAACAAAAAAAAAATTGGTATAATTTGCCATTTTAAATTATATTATTTCTCAGTTGTTTTTCTGAGTTATAGTCATTATCTCATGTAGCAATATTGTACAGCTTATTAAATTATAACATGCCCATGTTTTCTGATAAGCTGTTGTCTCAACATTGAATACTGATACTTTCAATTTGAACATTCTGTATCAAATTTACCAGGTCCTATTTTTAATTTCATGTTTTTATAGACCACCTAATCATATCATACTACATTCACCACAGCTTCATCTAGAGACTCCATTAACAAGAGTAATAGCTGCAGAGCAGAGGCTGAGAGATCATTGTCTTCTCAATAAGTAAATTAATTAAAATCTATCAATTAGTTCAGTCAATGGTAAGAAAATGAACTTTGTGCCATAGTTTGGAAGTAAGTATTGGGTGAAATTAAGCCTATCCATTATATATCCACTCTCACTTGTGATACTCTTTGGTGATGCCCTCTAGCTTTCACCCTAAAAGATAAATTATTCCCTTTTAAAAATGCTACTTTAAAATGTTTTAAAATTTCAGTTTTTCCAAGGGTATTTTAAGTCAAATAAAAATGAAATTATTCACAGTTCTAGCACATGTGTAAAATTTAAAATTAAATGTGTCATAGAATCACAGAACGGTTTGGGTTGGAAGGGACCTCAAAGCCCATCTAGTTCCCACCCCCTGCCATGGGCAGGGACACCCCCCACCAGCCCAGGCTGCCCAAAGCCCCATCCAACCTGGGTTTGGGCACTGCCAGGGATCCAGGGGCAGCCACAGCTTCTCTGGGCACCCTGTGCCAGGGCCTCAGCACCCTCCCAGGGAAGGATTGCTGCCTCCCAGCTCAGCTCCAGCTCCCCTCCTGCAGCTTCAGGCCCTTCCCCTGGTCCTGTCCCTCCCTACCCTGGAACCAGCCCCTCTCCAGCTTTCCTGCAGCCCCTGCAGGCACTGGGAGGCCGCAGTTAGGTCTCCCCACAGCCTACTCTTCTCCAGGCTGAACTCTAAAAGAAATTGTAAATGTAAATAAACAAACCATCATTTTTATGCAAGTGATTTTATTGTGGCCTCTGGCTGTACCAGAGGTTTTTTCCATATATGCTCTTCTGTGCCGTGCCAGAGACAATTGTTATAAGCAAAGACGCAGAGATCCCTAACCAGCGCAGCCCCCACCACCCATTCAGAGGGTTGGTCAGGAATTAAGGCTGTGGATTTTTTGGAAAAAAATATTACTCAACAAGAGATGTTCTGTTTGAGGTATTGAGTTTGATAAACTTTTACCAAACGGAAGGCAGAGTTCAAACCCACCTAGCAGGCTGTCTGGGTGCCAGGAGCTGGTGCTCCCAGCCAAGGGGGAGAGGTTGGCCGATGCCCACCCCTGGGGCTGCCAGCTGCACTCATCAGCTCCTGCTGGGGCTGAGCCTCAGGCTCGCCAGGGCGCACCTGGAAGCCTTAAAATCTTGGGTGGAGCCACTTTTCCTGGAGTTCTGAGCTCCCTTTTCCACAGCTAGAGCTTTGTGTTTGGAAGATCCACATTGAAGGGCAGGTGTTGGTGGCTCTGAGCAGGCTGTGTGGTGTGGCTGTCCAGATCTGCCTGCTACAGTCCTGGCACCTGGCTGATGGCATCTGGAAACTCTGCTGCATTGTCCCTGTGCCAGCGGAACGGATGTGGTTTCCCTGTATTTTTGCAGTATGTGGTAAGTAGTATGTCTGTGTAATGGGTAATGAAGTTGAGTCAGTGTGTGTTCTCTCTCCGTTGAAGTGTGGATGTTTTAAACCACTAAAATTCCTTTGTGCATTAAAATGTTAAGAGGCTGAATTCTGTAACACTTTAACTGCTCCTTAAATCTCATGTTTTTCAGTGCATCAGCTCACCAGGTTGAAAAGCAAAAGTAGGTGGGGTTTACCTGTAAGTCTTACTGCTTGGGTAAGGTGTTTGTGTCTATTTGCTTCTGGAATATTGAATATTGAAAATACTTGGCCCTCTTGTGGCAAAATTTTAACCCAGTGGGGAATTTCTGCACAGTTGTTATTTTCTAATGATTTGTATTAGATCCTTTCAACTCTTAAGTCTTAAAGCAGGATTAAAGTTGGTTAAGTTGTCACAAAAAGAAACAAAACCAATTCCTAAATTGCTTTGGCCTGGCTCGCTCCTGACATGTTTATTCTAAATCGAGATGATTAGCTTAGCAAAACATGTTCCCAGAGCATGTGAATGTGCGCTTCCATTGAGAAGGGATTTGCTGGCTGGCTGCTTACGGCAGCCAATATTCCTGTCTAGGTTTTAATTTGTTTGTTTGGATGTTTGATGTGTTGTTAGGGGTTATAGGATTGAAAAGCTTCCAAAAGTCGTATCCCGCCTCTCAAATAGAGGATACAGAAAAATACATGCTTACTTTTGGAAATAGACATTGTCCCTGGGAAATAAGTGCTTACTGAAGCTCTTGGTGGGGGTATCTGGGTTTTAATTGGGAGCCCAGTTGAAACTTTTGGCTGTTGCTCGCTTGGCCAAGCTGACGAAAATTATTTTTGACTTGCTTCAAGTACAGTGACATTTTGTGCTATTGCTTCTGACAAAACTGTAGCTTGAAAAGAATATATTTGTTTTTGAAAACTAGATTGTTTCTTGCGACCAAAATGGCTGCCGTACCGTGCTGCCGACTGTATCGCACACGAGCAGGTTCAGATTGCTGCGGGTCTCTTGCAGCAATCCCCTGCCTTGTTACGCATGTTCCATGAAGCGCTACTAAAATTGCTAACTTTTCTTTTTAAAAGAATAAAGTGCTTTGAGATGTGCTCCGCTGTGAATTCTTCTGATTATTAAATATCGCTCTCTTTGAGAGAATAAATTTCTTTTTCTTATCGAAAGAGGATCCTGAAGATGGATGTGGGGGGAGGGAGAGAATAAGGTTTTCTTCAGCACCTGTAAGTGGAACTGCAAATCACGCTCAGGTGAAACCATTGCTGTTCCAAGCTAAGGAGGGGCTCCAATCCTACACCCACCGCTTGCTGCTGGCTTCAAGGCAGCCGCAGTGAGAACAGAGCTTCGGCCTCAGGCTCTGTGTGTTCTTTTTGGTGTCAGTAAAGTGATGCAAAAAAGCCACCAGGCTTGATGAGCTGCTGAAATGGCTTGAAGTGGGCAAATTAAATTACCTGTTTTTTTCTTTTTTTTTTTTTCAAGTGAGGACAGGAGAGTGGAAAACATGATTTGCTCCAGAAGGCTCTTCCAACAGAAGCTGGCTTTGCAGTGTGAATCTTGAAGGGACTAAGGCAGGATTAAAGAAATGAAGAGCAGGGAGGTGTAAGGCTATAGTGTAAAATGCCTGAATGTAGTTTGGTCCACAAATGCTGTACAATGTATTTTCTGTTTGCTGCTCAGAGCCTCAAGATCCTGTGGTTTGTTAGGCATCGGTCTAGCAAAGAACCTCAACCTACATTTAGTTTTGATGAGGTGCTCGTTAGTTCAGTGGCTCATTTCCATCCTGCATGCTTTGTGGCTAACAGCTTTTATGATGGTGGCACTAAATCACACGCTTCAATTTCAGCATTTCTTATCTGACTTTCTATTACTAATCCTAAAACTTTCTTCTTAACAATTTTACATAGAGACAAGGGTCTGTATTTTGAGATTGTGGAAGTCAAAGGTAAAAAGTCTGCTTTGTGCCATGATCCATTCAGCAGCCTCCAAAGGAAAAGCGCAGCACCTTTCGTGTGTGTTTCCAGTCTCTGCTCATGAGTATATACAGCACTACATCCAAATGGGATTTCTTTTTTGGCTCTGAGTTTGTGTGTTTCTAGAATTGCAGGGCTGTAAGTGAACTGAATGAGGAAATTTTCCTGTCAAGCTGAAAAGACAAAAGAAATGCCTGTAATCGAAACAGCTTGAGAAAATAAGATAACCTTTAAATTTTAGTAACAAAGCCTTGTTGGAGGCAAGGAGGCTTCAGAAAAGTTAGTTCCTCTGGAGAACTTAAATAAATGGTTTGTACAGGGCCAGCATAAGAGGTTTTTTTCGCAGAGCTGTATTTGGGGCTTCCGAGCCAAGCAACTACCCATCTGCAGCATCTGGTATAACGGTAACTCCGCAAGGCAGAAGGCATCTGAAAGGGGAAAGCCGCTCTGTGCATTGCGAAAACTTCTCCAAAATAATGAGGGAATTTAGTCTTAAATACTAGGCTTCTACTTTCATCGTGATAACATGATTGGATTCCTTCTGCGGACGCTAGTTTCCTAACAGTACTAGCCATCGCTATGACAAAGGTTAGGCTTGAAGAAAACCAGAACTGAGATGAAAGAACAGAATTTTTACTATTTTACCAGCTGAACGCGTCATTACTTCAGTCAGTATTGTGTAGCAAATTGCAAGCTGTAGTGAAATTGCTTTAAAATATATCTGTATATATTTTTCTAAAACTGTGATAAAGTCATTCAGCGGCGCATTGAAATGCATTGCTAGCTGAACTGTTATATCATATCTCTCTTCCTGTGGTATGAGAACAGATGGCAGTTATTTTTCTTAACGCTCTCCAGCAAAGCTGATGCGATGCCTTCCCTTCCTTGCTAAATGTTTTCGAGTGAAAGACGAGTACACGTGGCCAAAACGAATCTGCGTTGTAACATTGACTTGTGGTTTCTAAAGCAAACTTTTAATCAGCTTTCAACAGTAGGCTGGTGATAATTACTTAGTGTTGTATCAGTCAAGTAGTTCATTGTGACAGGAAAACGAGCTATTAATCAGAATCAATTGCACGTGTTTTGCTATAACTTTTTGGAGCAGATGTCTTTTCATAGGCATTTTTAATGTAATAAGTGAGTAGTCCATGACTTGAGGACAACTGCAATCGTTCCCATGGTAGAAATGCGTCTGTAGATTTGGAGATGCTCTCTGTCACTTGACAGTGTTCCTGGGGGGCTGTGACTGATCGGAGAATAACAGCTGTTCAGTAGCTGGCATGTAGAGCGGGTCCTGCCCGTACAATGACAAAGCAGTTTGGGTGATCATGTTTGCTTTCACAAGTGTTGTATAAATTCCAATGTTTTTCAAAGGATTTTTGGTTTAAAATTGTCACTACCTTAATGATAACTTGGCCACTGGGAGAAGGCTGGGTGAAAATGTCTCTAAAGGCTGACACAGGCTGTCCCTGTGTGTCGTAAGATGAGCCGGCGGGGTAGAAGACCGGCGTGGCTGAACAGGGAACTTTTGCTTAGCCTCCGGGAAAAAAAGAGAGTTTACGCCCAGTGGAAGAAGGGACAGGCGACTCGGGCAGAATACAAGGAAGTTGCGAATGTATGCAGGGGAAAAATCCGGAAGGCTAAAGCCCAGCATGAGCTCAACCTGGCCATGGGAGTTGGAGACAACAAAAAGTCTTTCTATAAATATATCAACAGCAAGAGGAAGGCCAAGGAGAACATCCATCCCTTACTGGATGCGTCGGGGAACTTGACTACTGAGGATAAGGAGAAGGCTGAGATTCTCAATGCAGCCTTTACATCTGTCTTCAGTAGTCAGACCAGTTGTAGTCAGGGTACTCAGCCTCTGGACCTGGACGTCTGGGCCAGAGAGCAGAACAAACCCCCCACGATTCAGGTCGAAACAGTTAGAGATCTCCTGCTTCACCTGGACTGCCACAAGTCCATGGGGCCGGATGGAATCCACCCGAGGGTGCTGAGGGAGCTGGCGGATGTGATTGC